>MNCI01006417.1:298651-341579 GCA_015680685.1 Gnetum montanum
GCAATAGCAGCGTTACTTTGTCAAAAAAGGGATGATGGGTCGGAAATGCCCATCTACTACTTGAGCCACGCTCTATGTGTATACGAAAAGAGGTACAACGACATCGAGTGTAATTGCTTAGCATTAGTTTTTACGCTTAAGAAATGTAGGCATTATCTTTTTCGTAGTCAAGTTAACGTTATCTGTAAAAACAACATCCTTAGAGCCATTACGCATAGCTTATACGAGAGTAGTAAAATAGCTCGCTAGAAGGCTATCACGGCAGAATTCGATCTGCACTATATTGGCCAATCATCCATGAAAGGCCAAGCGATAGCTGACCAGTTAATAACTTCACTGATTAACAATCACGCAACCATAGAGCCAGAATTCCCGAATGAATATGTACATAGTCTAAGCCCTATCTCAATAGGCGTCGAAGCAACTTTGTACTTCGATGGAGCTTCAACTGCCAGAGGCGGTAGTGCTGCCACTATTCTTACGTTATCGCCTGAGGATGTGCGTCTACACGCTTATCGATTGACCTTCCCTTGTACGAACAATGTGGCAGAGTACGAGGGGCTCCTCAGGGGATTACTAACTGCAGGTGAACTTGTTGTTCAATACCTGGCGGTTAGGGGCGATTCGATGCTTGTCATAAATCAAATCACTAGAGTCTACGCCTACAAGGCTATACATTTGCAGCCTTATTGCGCTCAGGCTAAAGATCTTCTGAGGCGATTTACGACCTTCTACGCCCAACACGTCCCACGGACTGACAACACGTTGGCCGACACACTGGCCACCCTGGCTTTACACGTGCCTTCACACCTGTTTAACACCTACCCTGCATTGATTACAGACTGCGCAGACCCTATCATTCAGGCGGTGCAAATCTCCTCTCTTCTCGAGGAAAGCACGTCTGAATGGTACGATAATATCAAAACTTATCTTTTACAGGGTGAGCTGCCATCTACATTAACGCGCGCATAGAAAGACGCAATTCATAAGCAGGCTAGGCAATACGTCATCATCGGAGACAGCACTCTCTGTAGATGCTCCTTTGATGGCGTGTTGCTTGCCTGTGTTGACAAAGACCAAGCGCAACACATAGTCGGCGAAGTTCACGAGGGACTGTGCGGTGGCCACGTAGCACCAAGGGCTATGGTCCTAAAAATCCGACGCTTAGGATACTACTGGCCACGCATGGAAAAAGACTNATTACCGCTACTGAGTACTTTACGAAGTGGGTAGAAGCTGTCCCCCTGCGGAAAATCACATCCCAACAGGTTTACCATCTTATCTTGGACAACATAGTAACCCGATTTGGTCTCCCAATGACTATTGTGACCGAAAATGGGCCACAGTTTAGTAGCGCGGATACCAAATCCTTCTGTGACAACCTAGGCATTAGATAGTCTTTTTCCTCTCCCTATTACCCACAGGCGAATGGTTAAGCTGAAGCATCAAACAAAATAGTCATCAATCTGCTCAAGAAAATGCTCGACGGCAACAAAAGGCGGTGGCACGAATAGATCCTCTATGTGCTATGGGCATACCGTACTACATGTAGGACAATTACAGGTAGTACGCCCTATAGCCTGGTTTACGGATCTGAAGTAGTGCTGCCTCTCGAGTTGCAAATCCCTTCTTTGAGAATGATCCTCTCCGTGGTCATAAATGAGGCTCAACACACCGAGTCTCGAATCACAGATCTGGATTCAGTAGAAGAGAAGCGAATTCAGGCTCTTGACACGATTGAAAAATATCAGGACAAACAACGCCAGAAACATCGCCATAACCTTCAACAGCGCCCGATCAAGAAAGGAGATCTTGTTCTCAAGGCTGTGCATGAACCAGTAGGTAAGTTCTCTACAAACTGGGAAGGCCCTTTCTTGGTGATCGACGCATATGGCAACGGAGCGTTCAAATTAGCAGACGACAACGGCAACGAATTAGCAAACCCTGTAGATCATGTATACTTGAAGCAGTATTTCATCTAGCAGCATCTACGGTGTTGACAGTAGGTATGGCAGTGCTCGTCCGCTATGACGTAAAACTGGCACTGATCGTTTGCTACGACGTAAAACTGGCACTGATCGTCCGCTACGATGTAAAACTGGCACCAAACGTCCGCTACGACGTAAAACTGGCATTGACCATCCGCTACGACGTAAAACTGGCATGCCTTGCATGCGTCCGCCATGATGCTAAACTGGCAAGTGGTAACCGTCTGCTACGACGTAAAACTGGCAGTGTTGTACAAGTCCGCCACGACGAAAAACTGACATCTTTTGCACGCGTCCGCCACAACGCTAAACTGGCACGGGTAAGTAGCCGTCTGCTGAGACATAAGACCAGCACAGATCTGTCCCTGGGTCATGACATAAAACTGACATCCACAGCATGGTCTGCTGAGACCATAAACCAGCCTTACCACCGTCCGCTACGACGTAAAACTAGCGTCTCTCGGTCTGCCTGGACTTTAAACTGGGACCATGGTCTGCTGGGACTTAAAACTAGTAACAGCAGTCTACCGGGACTTAAAACTGGGATGTACAGATCGCTACCATGTTCAAGAGAGCGTGATCATTCTTGTACAGCTGCATAGCAGACGGGGTGGGATACTGAAATAGTCCCAGTGTCGCCACTCCATCGGCATCCTACTGATTCCTCGGATAAGCTAAGAGGCATCTTACTGATCCCTCGGAGATGCCGTCGCTGCGCCCATTGTAGTGGTGCCACCTCTGAGAGTTTAGCCTCGCTAGTCGGAGCTCCGACGAAATCCTCGTCGGCAATGGCCTCGGGAATCTCCGCCAATCATCGCTATCGGACGCCGGCCTCGCAGATTCATCTGGCCGGTTCCTCATACGGCCAGTTACTGCGCTGTGTCTGATGCCTTTTGGCAAAGATATGCAGCGCCAATCGTCAGGATTGGCGGCTCCGCCCGAGTGCTCCGACTCCTTCTTTATAGCCCATTCGCTCTATCTCACATCAAATGGCGTTTGTTTCAAGAACCTCGCCTCTTTTTCATGAGCAATGGTGTCCTCTGCTTTCTTTTGTGGTTGCAGGTTACTTGCCTTGAAGAATGTCGTCCAAAGGTGCGTCCATCTTAGCAGTAAAGTACAACAACGTGTTGAAATGGCTACTCAGGTTTGCCTGACCACTTAGCTCTGCACGTCTATACCTCGCACAATCCTACCCTTAACTCTTGTTTCCTTCATCCCCACCACCCGGTTCCCATACGCAAAACCTACATATGCAAATATTCATTTGCCGCACTCACACTAGTAGAGATATCGCAGACAATGATGTGCAATGCTCCTTTTGCACGCATTCTTGCTACAATTTGTGACAGAGAAATCTCAGATTGACGCACTATGCTCGTCTGAAAGCATTCCTGTCGACGTGAATAAGCGTACATTTCTGTGCGTACTAGCATCTTTCATACCCCTACCATCATAACTCATTTTGCATCTTCCCTGAACCTGTTTCCAGTTGTATCCCTCTATCTCCCATACCTTCCGACTTTGCTCTTTCATGGTGACAGGGCAATCCTTGAGTAGCCATGGATGCGCGCTGTTCTTGCTTCTACTGCTCCGGTGTTTCGTATTCTTTGTCGACGTCTTTCGGGTAAGCCCTCTAACCGTCCACAAAGAGGGGCCATTGAAACACCGTAAAAAATCGCGAGTCGGCCTCAGGAAAAGATTCGCAATTCAGGCAAGGGCACATCTCAGCATTTCAGAGAGGGGGGAGTAAGACAGAGCAACATCAAGAGGTGCGTAGCATCAAGTCTGCAACTTCCTGTATAGATTCCTAATCTTTCTAGGCTTTTGCTGTTCACACTATATCACGCGACCTAGCATAATGACGCTTAGTGTGATAAGTGTTCCGACATAGCCCGGCATCAGAAGGATAATTGCTCCAGCACAGGGAGAAGCTTACGCAGCGTAATATGCGATTCCTTATGTATTTTGCTAAGTCTTTTGTTCAAGGACAAGTTTACGCTCCATTACGCACGGCAGCGTAATGAGGGTAATAAGTTCCAAGATAGTCAAAGGCTAGAAAAGCACAACAGTTCAACACTTTTTTCTCGCGGCGCCTGGATAACTTGTCTTTACGCTCGTTACGTGGCGGTGTGTACCATTGTGTATGTCATCATTAAAGCTAGGCATTATTTACGCTTCACCATGCGCAGCTGCGTAGTGAGCGTAAGTTACACATTGTTTACGCTTTGTTACGCGTAGCTGCGTAGTGAGCGTAAGTTGCACATTGTTTACGCTTTGTTACACACAGTTGCGTAGTGAGCGTAAAACAATTTTGAGCTCATTGTTTTCTACACCGAATTACGCTCATACATGCAACACAATGCGAATGAGTGTAATACAGCCTGAAAATAATCAAAGCGCGCTCAGCACGTACCTGCTCTTCACACGCACAACATGCAAACGAGCGTGTTGTGCGTAGTCACAGTCTGACTTAAAATGGTCATGCCAACAAGACTCGAAATATCTGGGACCCACGTCATCAGGGCCCCACGTCATCAGGGTTGCGCCTTTTTCACGAAGCGCCACGGCCCATAAATACCTCAGTTGACAAAGATACAGGGGTTGGCAAATTAGAGGAGCAAAAGAGCATATTTCTGAGCACCAGAGCACTTAGCACTTCGGAGCAGAGATACAGAGAACAACGCTTTGGCAATCGTTGATGTTATCACCTTACAGCCGAAATAGAGTACAGTTCGCTTTGAGCACTGGTGATAGGAGTAATCGTTCTGCTGAAAAGACTCTATCAATCAGAAATAATTGATCGGTAGACGTCAAAGCTTGGCCTGCCTTGCATCTCAGCTTTAACCCACGAGGTAGATCGGACCTCTATTTAGACCGTTTTGCTTGTTCTTTTGTGCTTGTTTCACATTTTGTAATTGGGGATTCCCCAGTGTAATTTCTCGTACAAAATATACACTTTTAAGTCAAAGCGCAGATCTTGAAGCTACGTGCGTCTCTTATGTCAGCCTCCTTTTATCGTGTTTAGCATTATCTCCGTTGCAATCCATCTACATCGTTTTCCCCTCGTTTTACGACTCCTCGAACCAGATTGCTTTCTTTTTACGTAATTTTCATTGTTTACTGACCCGTAAGTCCCTGTCTGATCGACAAGACCGTTCAGGGCGCCGCGGATTCGTTTTTCCAGCATAGCCCTCATGCGGATCCGTGGCTAAAACTGTGTACGCAAGAACCTTGGTCGGTATTTCTAGCTGCCGACATTTTCCATCGCTACACACCCTACTATCTAACATAACTAGCTTATCCTTAGTTGTGATCAGTTTTGACTACACTGTAGTGACATCATTTAGAATGTTGAAAAGAGTTGTCATTACTTACCCATTCTGTAGTAGTTAATATAGCACATCCTCATGATCTATAAGAGTCATTGAGGTACCAACTAACATCTAAGAATCTCTATCTCAAGTTAAATTTGCTGGTGACACAAAAAGTACATTAAAGAATTCCTTAATTTAATTCATGATCACTTCTACGACTCCTATTGTAGACTAGTGCTACATGACCATAACTCTAGCTCCTTCTCTTGTTTCAAGTACCACCTGGAATGATGTAGCATTCCCAGAAATCTATTGTGATCATTAGGCCTTTCCTCCTAATTGCAATGATATCTATCCATTAATAGGATCTGTGGAAACCATGGGAAGAATTGCATTATCGATAAATCTATGGAGATTGGCCTGCTCATGCATTTCCCAACTGATAGTTTCTACAATTTGTCATAGATGACTCTTGGATGGCTTGTAATCCTACAACAGCGATGGTGGAACTTGCTATTACTATTATTTCTCTTATTGCTAACTATTGGGTTTCACTTATTATTATTAATTAGTGGCTTGTGTGGTTTCCTCAACTTCTTTTTATTTCTTCACCTAATCTTTCTTTGATGGTGCTGGCTTGAGCATTTTAGCATATAAAGCATTTTGAGCCTTCCTAAGGAGTCATTGGTGTACCCTAGGATTCTAGGACATTTTCACAGCTTCCTGATTAACCAAGGGATTGAGAGTGTGAGCTTCCCTACCTTCTTTTTATTAAACCACCTTTGGATCTTCATGAAATAGAGTTGTACGAGATTTTCATTGTACTTTTCCATTAGAATTGCATTTCCTCTAGCCACATATGTGGATAATCTATTTAATCTCTTTGTTGAAAATAAGTGATATGTGCCAATTTTGAAATATATTCTTTTTTCCAGAGTTAGCTCCTTGTACTCCTTATCTTGTTTGCCATATGCCCTATTTAACCATAGCTTTTTAGTTCCTATGTGTGATATGGTGGACAACTGTGCTAATCTTGCCCCTTCATTGGACATGTTTAGGGCTTTAGCTATTACCTTGACTGAAAAAGAAATAGAGACTCTTTCAATGTTGACCATAGCATCTTCTACTTTATTATGCCATAATTTGTAGGTCTCCCCTAGATACCATTTTCCACTTTTCAAAAGGATGGACCATAACAGTGACATTTGGAGTTGTATCCTTATTGCCTCTAGAACAAATTCCATGAAATGACCAAAGTTTATTTCCACAATTACTACGATTAGAAGTGTCTTTTTTGGATGATTTGAAGGCATTATTATGACAACATGAGGCACTTTTCTTGTACTTATGGTTCTTTTGCCTCCCTCTAATCCAAATGTCCAGTAGTAAGAGTTTCTTGATGGATAATAAAAGATTGAGCCTCCTACTCCACATGTTTTGCTTATGGCTCTTGTGCTTCTGTTTGGCCTCTTCCTTGGCCCCTTGGTTGTTTGCTTGCCAGCTATGAAGGTCCACCTATTGCTCCTCTTTTTGGGGCCATCTACATTCATCAAGGATTTAGGACTTATTAGAATGTGGTCCCTAATTTTTAATAACTCCTTCCCTTTCTCACACCTTTGATTAGATCAAATTTGCAGTTTAGTATCACTGTAGAGTTAGAAAATTTTTTAAAAAGAAATCCCATAAGTGTTAATTTCCTTATAACCCATCATAATTGTTATTGTTTATGGCTCATAATGATTAGTATGGTTCATTAAGAGGGTGATTTAAGTGTTTTTGGCATTAATGTGATTGATTTTTGTTAAAAATTTTCAATTTTTCCTTCATACCCTTACCAAATTCTAACTTTGATTTTTGTTATATCCCACTATGCACACCCCCATGACTAGGTTGAGAGCTCCATGATAAACTATGTTCAAGAATCATGAAAATCAAAGTGACAAGTGTGGAGTTATGAGGGTTGGAAGGTCTTGCAACAAAAAACCTCAATTGCTAGAATGGAAAAAACCAAGGATCCTTGGTGCAAGTAATTTTGCAACATCGAATCCTCAAGGCTTATATAATAAAAATGGAATTTGAGGCACCCTAGATGGTCCATCAAATCAATTAGGGACTTATGAGATGCAAAGCATGGGAATATAAACAAATTCAAATAATGCATAGAAAATAAAATTTATTTTTGAACATGAAACTAAAAACTCAAAACTTTATTAAGAAAGAAAAAAGAATAAGTTAGAGAAATGTGTACAAATGATGCCTAGATGAGCAAGAATGGGATTCACTTATGCAAGATTTCAAAGCCTATTGAAGCCAATGTGATGTGCTCTAAAATATAAGTGCTAATCCACTCTTAATGTTATTGAACTTTCCTTCGCTATTGTAACCTTGGATCTACCAATTGGGTTACTGCTGGGGGTGAGAACGGTGGAAAATTTGGATGCCAAATTGCTCCATGCTAGGGTTGGAAATCCCAAAAATGTATTATTGACACAAAAAGACCACCAAATGTTAAGGCCACAATGCTTCCACACTGAGGTTCAAGAGAAGGCAAGTATGGGAACTTGTAAGAGTTCTTGAGTGCTTGAAAATGCCCTAAGTGTGGAATTGTGTGTATGTAAATTGCTTGATAATGCTCAAAAATTATTGAACTCTATCAAAATTGCTGAAAATTATGGAACCTATAAATGGTGTTGAAGGCTGGCTTTTATAGGATCTTTGGACAATAAATGGGGTTGCAAATTGGCCATGATTTGACTGCAAATTTACTATGAAATGGTTACAAATTTTTCTAAAAATGGCTACAAATTTGTTGAAATTTTAGGTGAGATGGGTGCCCAAATTTGGGAGGTTACAATACATAGTAAGTGCTTTCCCCCATGGCCATTTTATTTACTATAAATAGTAAGCAAGGCACACCTTCCATGTTGGAGATGAATCTTCCATGCTGAGCTCTTCACCATGCTTGTTGAAGTGGTTGATCAATGTTGAAGTGTATGAATTAATGAATTTTACTTCTTGTGGCTTCCATGTTGTGGGATTAAATTTTCCACATTGGGGAAAAATGTTTTAGGATGGGGGAAAGGTTTTCAAGCTCATGGAAAACTTCCATGCTAGGGGGAAGCTTTCCAAGTTGAGGGGGGAAGTGTTTTCAGGCTAGGGGAAAAGTTTCCAAGTTGTGCATTTGGTCTCCATGTTGAACGGGGGAAATTTTCCAAACCTCCCATCCTTCAACATTGGGGGTAGGTGAGATCTACCACTTGCAGGTGTTTCTAGCATAGAAAAATGCATACCCTCCCATAAAACCCATCAAGTTGCCTTTTTTGGCATTCCAAAGGCATTTTTGACATCCACCAAGCCCAAATATAAACACTAGGTAACTTTTTTCACTTGGGGAATGAGGCTTTGACCACTTATGAGGCAATTTTCAACACCAAAAGTATAAAGCATGTGAAATTGCCCATTTTGGATTACAATTTTTATATTTACAATGAAGTTTTTCCTTCGGTTTCATGGGGTGAAACCTACATGATGAAGATTGGTTATAACATGCAAAATTTTGTGGTGTTTCAATGGCCTCTCTTTGTTGGTGGCTAGAGGATTGACCCAAGAGGCACCAACAAAGAATACAAAACACCACTACATATTATAATGATAGAAGGCATATAGGCCATATGAGAATTAGGCTATCTAGGTCATTAAGGTTGTTAATTTAAGGCTGTGGTGGGCCATGGTACTAGTTAAAGGTCCTAGTAGGCCATGTTGCCAATTTAAGGTCATAACGGATCATTGAAAGTAGGCTCACTTGTTGAAGATTTATTTGCTACATGTAGTATGGCTTTAGATAGGAATGGTTGACCAGATTGGCCAGCTCATTTCCATCCATATTGGCTATTTTGAATGCTTCATTCCCATAGGCTCTATTGACAAGGAATGACCCTTCCCATTTGGTTAATAATTTGGTCACATGCTCACGAATGGCCTTGAGGACTAGGTTCCCCTCCTTGATCTTGCACATGGTCAAGTCATGGTGATGTTTTCACTTCTACCTCTCTTCATAGTACTCAATGTGAGGAAGCACTTGCATATGCTGCTCCTCCATTGAATCCAGTGCAAATATTTGCAACTCCTTTCTCTACTCATCATTGATGAAGTCAGTCAAGGCCACTCAGAGCAATGGTACCTATAATTCAAGAGGTAAACCATATTCAAAACCATAAATAAGGCTATAAGGGATTATGTTGGTTGTCATGTAATAGGTTGTTCTATATGCCCATAGTGCATGGACAAGCCACTCATGCCACTTCTGCTTATTGTTGAGCATCTTCTTGAGCAAGTTGATGATCACCTTGTTATGTGCTTCCACTTGTCCATTAGCTTGAGGGTAGTAAGGTGATGAGAAAGAATGCTTAATGCATAGGTTGTGACAAAAATCCTTGGTTTTTTGGCTACTAAATTAAGGCCCATTTTCTATAACTATGGTCATGGGTATGCCAAAATGAGCTATAATGCTATCTAGGATAAACATGCAAACTTGTTCAAATGTGGTCTTCCTTAGGGAAATGGCCTCTACCCACTTGGTAAAGTATTCAGTTGTGATGATGATAAAGCTATGCCCTATGGTAGACTTAGGCATTATAGATCCAATGATATCCAACCTCTATATTTGAAATGGCCATGTTATCTGGGTTGTATGTAACTTAGTTGGTAACACATGTATCAGGTTTCTATATTGTTGGCATGTGTCACACCTCTTAACCTTTTATAGGCAGTCATTTTCCATATGGGGCTAATAGTAACCTAGCCATCTAATCTTAGTGACCATTGCTCTAGGTCCTATATGTCCTCCAAAAATACCCTCATGAACCTCTTCTAGGACTATTTTGGCTTTAGTTTTACCTAATCACTTTAGTAGTATGCCATCATAGGATTGTTGACATAATGTGTTATCACCTATGATTACATACTACTTTGATCAGTTGCGCATGATGTCCTTTTGAGAAGTAGTTAGGACTTATGAGGATTCACCATGCATAAGGTAAAATTTGATATCATCATACCACTCCTTAGGAGGAGCAATATGAATGACAACCACAAAGGTATCCTTCATGTTTTATGTGAAGGATTAGTGCAGTTCACAATTAAGGTGGGTAACTTGCTAAACACACCTAGCATCACACTAAGGGCTAATGTTGCAATTGCATTAGCTATGGAATTTTCATTTTGAGGTATGTGTTGGATATCAATGTCTAAATTTTTGTAATAACTACTTCCCTAGGTCATAATAAGGTTGTTAATTCTTAGTTTTGCATGCATAGACTTCAGTTACTTGGTTAACCATGAGTTGTAAATCACCTTTGATGGCTAGGCATCTAATTCCTAGGCCACGAACTATGATTATCCTTCTAATAAAATCCTCACATTTTTCTATGTTGTTAATACATGGAAACCCAAAAGGATGGGCAAGGGGTTGGATTTCACTAGATGGAAATGTTACGATGGCAAAAACACTAGCCTCATGGGTGGTTGAAACTCTATCAAAGTTCATGACTACCTCATAACCCTTGGGCACTTGGCTAATTGTGTTAATGTGTTCATCAAGGAACTCAGGGTCTATGGTTGCTTGGTCATCAATAGGTGAAATTGTGAGTTGTACAGCTATAGGTTGACATTTTGTTGAGAATTAAGAGACATAATGAAGGTCAAACTTTGTGGCTATGCTTTTCCATCGATCTATGCAACTACTTTCATAGATGTTGGTTGTTATGGCTCTAAATATGTTGTCTGTGCAAATTATGTTGATTTGGCCTCTAAAGATGTAGTGTCTCCATTTCTTCTAAGAGAAGACTAGTACTAGACAATACTTCTCCACTTCTGTATATCGGGTCTCATGGACAACTAATGCATGACTAAGGTAGTATACAGGAATTTCTACTCTATCATCATGTTTTTGACAATGTAGAGAGGCAATGGATGTATTAAAGATGACAAGATAAATGTAAAATGATTTAGCCTCTTTTGGAGGATAGACTATCGGTACTTGTGTCAACTCTTGCTTAAGATTTTTAAAGGCCTCTTGGCATTGAGCTGTCCATTCATAGTAAACTCCTTTCTTGAGCAAGTGTTTCATGGGTTGTAACTTATTTGTGAGCCTAGTGATAAATCTACAAATAAACTGTAGTTTGCATTGTAACCCCCAAAGCGCCTTAAGGTTGGTAGGTGCTACTAATTTGGATATGGCCTTAACCTTATCAGGATCTATGTGTATCCCTACTTTAGAGACTACAAAACCAAGCATCTTACCAATCTTAACACCGAAGACACACTTTTTAGGATTGAGCCTAAGCTTGTATTTGAGGCATCATTTAAGCACAAGATCTAGGTCATTACCATGATCATCAGCTACCTTAGATTTCATGGTCATGTCATCTACGTAATCATTAAGTAAACCTAACATGCAATCACTAAAGATATAGGTCATCGCTCTTTGGTATGTTGCTCCAACGTTCTTAAGGCCAAAGGACATCATGTTATAACTAAAAGTACCCATGGAATCATAAAGGTTATGCTAATTTGGTTCTCTAGGTTGATCCTAATTTGGTTATATCTCGAGAATCAATCCATAAAGAACAACAAGGCATGTCCAGCTGTAGTATCGATAAGTTAATCAATACTACGCAAAGGGAATTCATCCTTAATGGTTACTTTATTTAGGTCTTGAAAATCAATGCAAATATAGATACTTCCATTTTTCTTAGGAACTACTACTATTTGAACACCAATTTTGCATAATTAGCAACCCTAATGAAACTTGCTTGGTAGAGCTTTGAGATTTCATTATGAACTATCAAGGTTAGATTAGGTCTAATCTTGTGCACTTTTTACTTAACTCATATAATGCTAGGATCGAGTATGATGTTGTACTAGACTAGACATGGGTCTAGGCCTGGCATATCCTCATATGATGAGGCAAATTCCTTAATGTTACTTTGTAAAAATTTGGTGATATCTTGAGCACATTGAGGCTCTAGTGAGGAACTTAGTTTAGGGTTTTCTCCTCACCACTATGTGTTGTGAAAAGGACCTCAACTAGAGGATCTTCTGTTATGTCTCCCACTTCTAACTCAAAGGCTTTGACTAGGTTTTTAGGCCATTCTACAAATTTTTCTATTGAGGCTATGTGGTCTACAAGACTCTCAAGCTCAAGATCTAGGCAATCAGGGTCGATACACCATTTAAGATCACCATGAGGTCCATGTAGACACAAAGGCAAATTGATTTGCTCCTAGGTACTCATACTTTGATCCTACATATCAACCAAAAGCATATTAAGTGGTACCTAGGTAAATATGGATAAATAATGTTAAAATGCCATGAAACATATGCAAATATAATGCAATCAAGGCCATCCAAAGTCATTAATGAGATAAGGTCAATTCAGAAAAGTGCAATAGAGGCTAACAAAGGTTACATAAAGGTCAAACAAGGGAAAGTATAAGGAGAAAGGCTACAAATGATCAATAAAAATCATAATTTGGCTAGTTTAAGGCCTTAGTGGGTCGTGATATCAATTTATAGTCTTGGTGGACTATGATGCCAGTTTAAGGCCTTAGCAAGCCATGGTCATATGGTGTCAAATGGTGGTCACAAAAGGTCAAACCCCACTATTTAATACCATTTAACGACCAAAAAAGGCCAATAGAGCTATAGTAAGATAAAAAAATAACATATAAGGCTATATAAAGGACATAGAAGGTCAACAAGGTCCACAAGGCAACATAAGTCCAAAAACAAGCCAAAACATTGCGTAATAAGTCAAAGATCAAGAAAAATAGGTTGTATATGATAAAATTTGGTTAATATGAGTAAAAAATGGTTAGTTTTTGCTATTTTAGGCATTGGTGAGCCATATTTTAAGGCTACAAGGCTATTAAATAAGTTTATGCTTTAATCAGGGCTATTTCTAGGCCATTTAGACCCAAAATTGAAGTGTTTTGAGACTTCCACACTAAGCTTGGCATGGAAACAAGGACCCTTAGTATGAAGACTAAGGAAAATAGGTTTTTGGATGCTTAGAGTCCAAAATTGAAGTCTTGAGACCTTCTCAAGGCATCATAGGATCATATCCCTCAAAATTGAGCACTTCGAAGGTCTATAAAGGCTAAAAAGTAGGTTCTGAAGTCTTCCCCCCTTGTTTCTATACTGGCTAGCATGTAAAAGAGGGGGTTTAGCATGGAGGACCAAAATTTGAGAAAAAATAAGATCAAACATGGTTATATAGGAAACTGGAGTCCAAATATGGCACTTGTGCATCTCATGGCTTCATTTTGAGGCAATTTGAGGTCATTTTGAGTATTAATAGATGTCGAAATGGATTCTCTCTCTCTCTCTCTCTCTCTCTCTCTCTCTCTCTCTCTCTCCTAGTTTGGTTGATATTATTTCCCATTAGCCCCAGGAGTAGCATTAGTATAGGAACACATCATACANTCTCTCTCTTTCTCTCTCCCCTGATTTTCCATGCTAGGCATAGTATCCTTAGCATGGAAAAATAGGGGGACACTTATTTTATTAATTCAGAGTAATTTTAGGGCATTTTGACCAAGTTTCTAGGCCCCTAGGGTTGCAGACTTTAATTCTCCAAGTTTCTGGATGATTTTGGGAACGTTTGAAGGTTGTTTAAGGGTACTTAAGGTCTTACCCCATGTTTCCACACTAGGAGAGTTACTTTAGCATGGAAGAATGGGGGGAATGAGTTTTGGAGGTTGGAATGAAGTTAGACATGAAAAATCCTAAGATTGTGAGGTCTTAGGCTTCTTCGACGTAAATCTTTGGCTTCTGGGAGTGCCATCTTGTCTCAAAAAGTGGAAAAGAAACTTTCGCCCTTGTTTCCATGTTGGGGAAGTTACTCCAACATGGAAGAAATAAGAATATTATATTTAGGCCAATCCAGATTATAATTGACCATGCATGTTACCTCCTAGGTTTGCCAAGGTCAAGGGCTATGGATCCATTCAAAATTTAGCAATTTTGGGCATCCCTAAGTGGGGTTTTGGCTTCCCCAATTTCTTTCACTCTAAGGATGAAAATATTACCATGGAAAAGAAGGGGAAATGGATTTTTGGTCACTTGGAATCAGTTTTATAAAGTCTAAGGGCTCTAATGGCTACTACGAAGGTTCTAAAGTGCATGAAAGGTTGTTTGATGTCATTCTAAGGTGTTTAAGAGCCTCAAACAAGTCCCTTGAGTTTTGAGGCTAGGGATACCACCCTTAGCATGGAAGAAACACGAAACTTAGATCTAGGCCAATTTTGACCTTAATCGACTATGCATGTGAGCTTCTAGGACTAAGGTTTGGTATCAAGTTTTGGAAATTTTGAGTATTTCTAAGTGTTTTTTGGACATCCCCCATTCTTTCCACACTAGAGATAGTGCTTAGAGTGGAAAAATGAGGGGAAATAGATTTTCATGTTTTTCCTTTATTTTCAGTCATGCATGTAGGTCCCAATTACTAGTGATGATGGTCAATGCATGGTGTCAAAATTTTTCTTTTTTGAAGGTTGATGAGTGGTTTTTAGACTTCTGCCATTTTTTCCACATAAGGGCTTCTATGCTTAATGTGGAAAAGTGGAGGAAAAGAATTTTGACACTTTATGATCACTTTTGGTCATGCATGCACATTCACAAGGTTGTTGGTGTCAATGATCAATGCTTGGTATCAAAAGTTTTCTATCTAGAGGGTTGATGAATGATTTTTGGACTCCACCATTTTTTCCATGTTGTGGATTCCTTGCTCAATGTTGAAAATTGAGGGGAAAGCATTTTGATCCTCTATGGTCACTTTCAGGCATGCATGTAAGCTTCTAAGGTTACTGGTGTCGACTACTACTACTTAATGTCAAAATTTGGTTGTTTCAAGGATTTTTGCTACTTAATTTTTAGGCTTTCCCCTTTTTTCCACACTAGGGCTTCCATGCTCAACATGGAAAATTAGAGGAAAAGCTTTTTTGATCATTTTTGATCAATCTGGCTATGCATGAGTGCTCACAGGGTCACTGGCATTAGCCATCAATGCCTAAGGTCAAGATCTAGTTGTTTTGTAGTTGTGAGGGGGTTTTCGGAAACACCATAAAATTTTAGGACCCTAATGCTTTAGCAGAGTCTTGAAATTTAGGCAAGGATATCCATAAGTGCAACATCACGATGGACCATCTGGATAACGTAGGTACTGGGGGTAGACCATACAGTCTGACAAGTTTTCTATCGCCCGGGCTGATAGGCCTGCTGAACTCTCTAGCCTACCCAACTTGGCAATTGACCCAACTAACGGTCTACCCAGGGACCATGCTAGGAGTTTCCAAAAGTGTTGAGGATGAGCAAAACAATTCGGCAAGTTTTCTAGCTGTAAGACCTACTACGCTATGCTACACTACACAACATAGTAGGCCTTGGGAAGGATGACTGTACCGAAGAGGCACATTGACAATAGTTTAGTCCTTCAGGATATCTGCCCCACTTCACCCTTGATGCATGAGTAACATGACACAGCAAAAATATGGCAAGTTTCATCAGAGGTCCCCTTCACTTAAGTACTACGTTGTGCTACACTACATAGCATAACATAGTGTAACAGGGGTGTACTTTGATGATACTCCTATTCAGATGGTTCTAATGGAGTAAGAACATTTGCCCATGCTTCAATCATTAAACAAGTTTGCTCTGCTGACACACCAGGACATGATAAACATGTTATGACAAGATGTTTGCAAAATGAGTCAGGATTTAGCCAACATTGGGTGCTACGCTATGCTATGCTATGTAGCATAGGAAGGACAGAATGCACGAAGGCCCCTCTGCCAAGTGGTTCCAGCAAGAGGATTGCACTTGGTAATACTTCGGCCTCCAAAATTGCTTGTCCCATGTAGCCCTCAAGCCCCAAGCAAGGTTTCTTGATAAAACATTGCAGATCATACAAGGATGCATGTCATATTGGTTACTATACTATGCTACGCTACATAGTGTAGCATAGTGTGGTGAAGATGCATGACAACAAAATGTCCTAAGGATGAACCTCGGAGGTCCAAAGGCCTTTCAGCATGAAAGACAGGGTTGCAGTTACTTTCCTGGCCATGCCTCAGATAGGTGTTTTCGGCTTTTAGGCAAGGCTTCTTTCAAGACTGGTAGCTACGCTATGCTATGCTACGTAGTGTAGCATATCGTAACATGTAGCTATTTACGCTACGTCGACATGCTGAGCAGTGTAAGTAGTGTAACACTTGCATGGAAGCATTAAGACATCTTCGATCAGCCTTAGAACTTATTGGAAATTATCATTCTTAGACAAAATCAACAAGTTTGCTTTGTTTTGTATCCCCCGATTAATCCCTAAATTTTTCCCTATGCTTAACTCTACTCACAAGAGTAGAGGAGATGTAGTCCTAGAGCACATGCTCCAATTTACATTCATTGTTAGCATTTCTCCCTAGTAACAAACATGGCATGTTTTCTAGATTTTTGCACATGCAATTTCAGTGGTATGGTCACAGCATGGCAACACTACATAGTAGCATAACATGATCACGTTTACACTCTATGGGACCCAGGACACATGGCATACAAACCATGTTTTTCTCCTATTCCTAGTTCTATAAATACCCCAACAAATAACATTCAAGGGGTTGGCTTCTGCTTGGCTTTTGAAGAACTCTTTTGGGCATTAGTTGGCTTTGAGAATTGACTTTTGGCATTGTTGGCTTCTTTTAGCATTTTGGCTTTCTCGCGATTGGCATTCTTGGAATTTGGCTTTCTAGCAATTGGCTTCAGAAAGAGACTAGTGAACAAAGGATTCTTAGTGGCAAGCTATTGACTATAGTTCAGGGACCTATGACCATATTGCTCTATTGTAAGTTGTGCCTCTCTAGTGCTGCATATCAGTTGTACACCTTCCAACAAAACAAAGATTAGATCCCCGATCTTGGGGTAGTGCATTTTCTCACCTAAGCCTGTTTCATTCCTTGTTTGCTATTATCATATCTTGCATTATTTTTCATCATTTTACATTTGGCAATTATCATTTCAACTCACATACATTGCACCCAAAAACAAATGTTCACGAAAGGTTATTGTACATCGACTAAGTCCCTATTTGATCGACCAAACTGTTTAGGGCACCCCATTTCCATTTCTCTCTAGCACGACCCTCGCATGGATTTGGGGTTAGGCTATATGCCCAAAAACCTCTTGGTGTTTTAGCTACCAACATTTTCAGTCATTACAGTTTTTGGCGCTAGAAGGAGGGCCTTCAGTTCCCTTTCCGCGTGTCACAGGTCATCCTGCATGCTATCTATACCCTGTCACCTATTAGCATAGACATGACACCCTTGTGGTTGTCTACGCACTATGTGGTGCAAACTGGTCACAATGATGGTTTTTCTGGGACTCGGCAAGATGAAAGCCTCCAACCCATTACTTACCTTATTGTGTTTACTCTATTTATTGCCCCACGTTGCTTGCACATTATGCGATGTAGCAAACCTTCTAGCGTAGCACTCCTACTTAGCGTAACAAGCATCTCCCTGGCACACCCAATTACATTCTGTCTATTTTATAGTTTCCACCTTACGAGAAAAGATGATTCCAGCAAACCACCTCAAACCTAAAGGTTCCCTACTTGATCCAAAACATGGCAGGTCTCGAGTGACTACCCAACCCAGTGCTAGCACCATGTCAATCCCTTAGACTACAACACTTGTCACCTGAGCACTTGGTGTAAGAAGTAGAGTGATATGACTTCCTCTATGCAAAGGTCCAAGCAAATATACCCTTGGATCGCTAGGAACTTGAAGAGAAACGTAACTTTGAGTTCCTCCACCGGAATGGGAGGGAATTCATCCCTACCCTTGACGTTACCATCCACTTGACAAAAACATATCAATGGATATTAGACCAAATGATACAAGCGAGTAGGTCTAGGAAGTGGGATACAACATCCCACTATGATGAGGTGTTCCATAACAAAAAGAAGACCTAGACTCCCACTCCAAAGGTGGGGGCCATACCTATGCTACAACTATCCCTCCTACCACTGTCTTTTGGATGAACCCGCTCTTTGCTTCTGCTTCCTTTATGGTTACCACAACCCCCTCACAACCCATACCTTCATCAACCATGGGCAACCATCTCATACCTTCGGCATACCAACATGCTCCCCCTTCAGTTTCATTTCCAGGCATTCTCCCCCCTCACTTCATCCTACCATCATACCAAACATTAGTCACAGTTACGTTGCTATACATGCACACCATGCCTACGTTACGGTTGCATGGAACTCCCACTCCCATTCCCTTGTCTACACCCATCCCACCATCAATGGTGAGCCAAATCCTAACCATGTGGTGGACCCTAACCACTTCTCTCCCTATTTTTCAACCCTCCCAGATGTCGCATTACATCCACCACCAAGCGTACCAAGTCTTGTAGGTGGTACAACCAAGTGTACAGCTATGGTCAACCCCATTAGTCATGCAAGTAGCCTCAATAGTGTCACCCATTAGATGGTGGACCGCCCAAGCAACACCATTTTTAGGAGTAGCACCAATGGCACCCCTGGTGGGCCAAGCTGCTACCCTTACAACGCCACCAATGATGGTTGCTTAGGTAGCCTTGCAATCATCAGCAACATCCCTAGGTCTAGATCAAGTTTTTTAACTTATGTACACCCTCACCGAGAAAATCAAACACCTCAAAGCAACTAGCTCTATCATGGTGCAGGTCATGAATTTTTACCATGAAAACCCCATCAACCCAGTTATTCCCATGCTTATGTTGCCCCTTGGGGTAACACACCCCCAATTTACAAAATACAATGGGGAGGGTGATCCTAACGCACATCTGGTAACATTTAGATCTAAATCTCTACTATTGCAACAATGGCCACACACTATTATCTATGTCTTTGCCATGTCTCTGACAGGAAAAACTCTAAATTGGTACCGTGCACTCTCACATGCCTTCATCTTAACTTTGGAGGAGCTACTGAGTCAATTCGTGACCTGATTCAAGTATAACTTGAAATCGGAGGTCACGTTGGACTAGTTGATGTGTGTCAAGCAAGATCCACTAGAGTCTATGCAAAGATTCATACAGTGATGGAGCACCACCTTGAATGAGATATGTGAGCCTATCGCCAAGGCCCACTTGTTAGCCATCTTCAAGGAGGCAGTAAATGACTTTATTAAGTCAAAGCTTTACTACTTAGCCCAGTGCTCCCTCAGTTAAGCCTTCACTTAGACCAAGAGCATCCAGGACATGGTCGAAGCTAGCAAAGACCTAACCTATGTCACATACAAAAACACATACATCAAAAAGGACAAAGAGAAGGGCAAGGTCGCAATAGCCATGGTGGCTACTATGGCTAATGAGACCAAACCCAACAATAGCAACAACAAAACGATGGCCACAGTGCCCACTAATGCCACATCTAGTTCAAGTAACATCGATCAGCCCTCAACATTAGCACCTAAGATGTCAACCTAGCCTAAGCCAAACTTTGAGCACAAGGATCGCTCCAAATACACCCCTTTACTCGTTAAGCCTTTAGAACTTTTGAAGAAACTGTTAGGAGTTGGGTATATTTAGCATAAATGGATGTTAGAGGAAGCGATTAAACGTCATCAATGCTACTGCGAACTTCTTAAGAACCTTTCCTTGGCCACACCCAATGAGCCACCAGTTCCTAAGAACTTCAAGTTGGAATGGTTTTGTGATTACTATTAACTATGTGGTCATGATACGAACTACTGTCTAGCATTGAAAGATGATATTCAATGCATGATCAATTAGGGAAAGCTAGTCCTGGATGAAAGTAGTCTTGTTCGCCCTGAAAACCAGTCCATGCATGTGTACAAAGATCCCCTAAATGCCAACAATGCAGGGTACAAAATCAACATTGTTGGCATTGACAACAACCCAAAACCACCACAGCAACTGTTCGTGGTGTGTGTACCTCACCATAACACAGCAACCTTGACAACAACAAAAACGACGTCACAAGAACCGTTTGTCCTTAAGGTTCCTTCTCAAACATCTTCCATTGCACCCTTTGTGCTCAAAGCTACACCATCACCCGCGCCAACACCACAAGCACCATTTGTCGTTAAGTTGCCAAAACATTCAAGTGCCTCTACCACACAAAACCAAGCAACAAAAATGACAACGTAGCCTCCCCATTCGAAAAAATGGGAAGAGCATTCAATGGACAAGACAACTAAGGAATGCATCACATTAGGTCCCCCCAAGCCTACCCCCTTTTCCTCAATGCCCATGGCCCCCCTATCATCAGTGACTCATACCACCATGCAGAGGCAATCGTCACCTTCCTATCCATGGAAGCCTAGTTCTCAACATGAAACTATCCCCCCGTGGGAGATTCATCTCCTAGGACGAATGGAGGAGGAAAAGGATGGCAAATAACAAGATGGAAAATAGGATCTTCTCAATGTTCTTATGAAAGTTAAACAAGCTGTAAAATAAAAAATACAACTTTGAGCCTTTATGACTTGGTAATGGCTTCCACTGTGCATCGTGAGACCATGGTTTGCATGTTAATGTTCATACCCATGGATGAAAACATGCTAGCAGAGGACAAAGCGATCCATGCGGTCATGCTCCCCTCTACTTTCGAGGAACCATGGCCAGCTTAGTTAACATTTCATGATGAGTCCATTAAGGATGCCCTTGAAAAGGGTTAGGTGACAACAACACCTATGTTCATCACAATTTGCGTTAGTCAGCACAAGATCCGAAGGGTACACATTGATGATGGGGTCGCTACTAATGTCATCCCCTTTTCCATAGAGGATAAATTGGGCTTGGTCGATCAAATCAAGTCCATGACAACTTCCTACTTATAATTGTTTAACAGGGTGCATGTGCTAGGAAAAGGAACTGTCCATATTAACTTTGTGGTAGGGGACCAGTTCCCCACAAGCGTAGTGTTCATAGTGGTAGAGGAGATGCGTGGGTTCAATCTGATCCTAAGGAGATCGTGATTGGCCCAATTGAGGGCTGTTTCCTCACCAATACATCAAGAAATCCACTTACCCTACGTGGGAGGGGAAGTGGTAATTCACAGCGATGAAGTGGTTCCCCAAGCCATAAATAATGTAGGAATGGCATAAGGTTCAGAGATTGAAATCTCTGAAAACCAAAAGCTCGTTTAAATTGAAACGCCTGAACAAGTCAAAACCAGTCTAATGCAGAAGCAACATGGGCTAAGCTACCCTTTTAGGTAGTAGATGATGACATAGAGGAGTATCATAACAAAGCCTCTTGCCTATACACATCACTGAGCCCATGATGGGTTAGGAAGCAGTTATGAGAATGATCGTTGTTTGCATTAGCGTAATTACTCCATTGCTTGCACCATGATTACTACTTGCATCAACATCCTATTCACTATTTACATTGTTTTCTTCGTATTCATTAGTTACATTAGCATCCTCCTCATTATTTACATTATGTTCATTGTTTGCATCACTAATCGGCCGACTAAGGCCTAAAATTAGTGATCTTTTCTTTATCACCTTACATAAGGCCCTAAATGCCCTAAAACTAGCGGTGGCCTGAAATGGACTAAAACTAGTGACGACTTGGAATGGCCTTAAAATACCCATCCTGGTCCACCAGGGCCTAAAACTAGTAACTTTACTACCCTGAAGCAATAACAAAAATAAAGAGAAAAAATTGACAAAAAAAATCATCATTAAACAATGGCCCGGAATGGCCTTAAACTAAAATGAGAGGCTCTCAAGGGGCCCAAAAGGAGAAAAAATAAATGAAACCCACTAACTGAAATGAAATAATTGTTTCACATTTGTTCTTCATTCAATGTTAATCAATAATATTTACAAATCAATCGAATTCAAAGCAAGAAAAAAATAAAAAATTTTGCATTGCCACACTATGGATCTTCGTTTTCATCATTGTCTCCTGTCCCACCAGGTCCCACATTTTCATTTGGATTTTGCATAAGGTAGAAAATAAAATAATGAGTCAAACTATGATAAAACCTTTTACAAAATAAATTACAACATAACAAAAGGTGACTAACCCGAGATGGCCCCACATCCATTTTTGGGGGTATTCAGTCCATGCCGGCCACAAGACATCATAAGATCTCCTCCTTAGTGAGGTTGGCCTAATTTCCCTCTCCTAGGTCAGTGCTTGCTACAACCTTTCCCTTTTCCACATCTATTCATCTGGGTGGTCCTGGGGAAAAGGTGGCGATGGTGGTCTCCCCAGCAGGTAGGATCACCTCTCTTTTAGGAGACTCACTTACCGTCACCTGTTGCATGAACTTCTTGTAACCACTAGAAGCACCAATGTCGTCAAGAAATAGCCTAAGGGTATGTGACTCAATAGCATCATCTTGGTACTATTTATGATAGGCGACACTTTCCATCTTATACATATGTTTATGGTTCTTTTGTGTTTGTCCCCATTCGTAGACCTTTGCGCTATAGTCTTTCTAATCTTGGTTCTTCTATGCTAGGAGGTCCATCTGTATGCGCTGTTTAATAATTTCATGACTGGCCTCATTATTGTTCTGTACAACTGTCCAGTATCTGGCATAGTTAATCACAACTATACGCCAATTTCCATCACAGGTGTCATGGGCCAACAGAAACTCATTTCTAGATCAGAGATCCTCCACCTCGATGGTTAGACTAGTTTTCTCCTTCTTAAGTTTCTGTACCCTCTTCTAGAGGTCTTCATTCACACGCCTACACTCCCATAAGGAATGTGCCAAGTATAATGCACATTTACTCACTTTGTCATAAATGTGACAAGGTACCTCAACCACCTCTTGTGGAAGTTCAAGCACAACGTCAACCTCAACAGCTTGTTGAGGGTCCCACTTAAGACGAGAGGTTGCCATGTATAGAAGAATGTTAGTCATAGTGACACAAAAAAAAGAAGTAACAACTGCAAAAGCCTAATGTAGCAATTGTAGCATACCAATCTTAGGAAGGATCTACTTTAGGCGATCAATCATGTCATCAACCATCTTGTCCATGAAGGTGAATTTGTCAGGGATCTCAGTCCAGGGTTGGAGATAGATTGAGGAAGAAGGGTTAGGGGCATCAATAGTGATGTCTGCTACACAATAAAGCATGTTAGCAATGGTATAGAGGACATCAATGAAGTTAATGAAAAATGACATGACAGTGCAAGGATCCTACCTAGCAAACCCTTAGGGGTGATAGCGGGGGGATCATCCATCGAGAAACTATCAAGCAATCAATCAAACTCACCAGCGTCTAATTGTATCCCCTTTCTTTCCAGCTGACCCAAAAGTGTGGCATCATCCTCAACACTCATCTGTCCTTCGGGGACCAAACCACATTTTGCAAAGGGTTCATCGACAAGAACCTCTTCTTTCGCAGCTAGGGCCTCTTCTTCCTTCTCTTCAGCAGGCAACCCTACATCAAGGGCCAAAATTTCTTCCTCTTCCTCTTCTTTTTCTTCTAATAAAACATAATCGCAGTTAGCATGATATTCCCACTTAAAACAAGTGCTACGCTGCGCAACGCTATATAGCATAGCATAGCGTAACAAGTGCTATGCTAACAAAACAAGTTTAGCATACTCACCAACCAGGGGTTGCACTCTGCGAACTTTGATCTACAGCTTCTTCCCCCTCTCTTCATTTGTGCAGGGAGTCTCTTTGGCAGGACAAGACTCTTTACGTTGTAGCTTGGTCATTATAGTTTCTACAATGAGGTGTTCCCCCCTTAGCACATTGGCTATGTTGATGGAGGGTGCCTCTCCCATGCTGTCCCAACCACGAAATGTATGCCCCACCCGATTCCTTATCATTATTGAAAGTGATTCCCTGATAGCTTCCAGGGGATCTTGGGATTAGGTGGTGTGGAAGACTTGGCAGATCCATGGCTTTGATATTTGATTATGATCTTATAGTACCCAGGTGCCATTTTCATGGACTACCAGGAATTCCACAAAGCATCATAGGCAAGCTACAAAAAAGGCATAACGCACATTGAAATGAGACTCAAGCTTCTCATGAAGCTTGATCATTTCAGCCTACAAGCCTTCAGAAAGGTATTAGGCTTAGTTGTAATGGGTCCCTTCTTCCATGACCTCTTTCATTATCCAAGCCTACTCCACTCCAAGGATTTTTCCTTGGGAAAGGAGCTTGGAGAAAGCATGGCCACGGAAGATAGGGTAAATCATTTCGGCCATTACTAGCTTGACCTTGTGGATGTAAATCTGCTTTCAATCCTTAGTCATCCCTAGCCATTCCTCAATGTCCCCCTGATGGTTTGCATCTTTCTTAGATTTTCCTCCTACAAGGAGACCATCAAAAGGGACATCGAAAAGATCTGCAAATAGTTTGTCAATGATTTTAAACACTACTCACACATTATGAACACATGTGCAGAAGCGGTCAGCCTTCTCGGTGAAGGAATTAACTAGGGAAAGTATTTTGGCAGCCGAGACATTTAGATTTATAGCCAGGAACAAGTCCATGAGCACAACCTATTGAATGTTATGAATAAGGATGGCTGGGGCCCCATGGTAGAGTCAACATTGAGTCTCCTCCACCTCCCTCTATTTGAAGAAGAGGTTGGTCTCGTCACACCCAGAGGTAATCACAATGTTCTCTTAGAATTTCCTCATTACTATAACAGTTAACAGCAAACAAAAAATAAGTTAGCAAAAAATAACAAAAATGAAAGCACATCATCACTTGAGCACACAAGAACAAATCTATGGTCTAACATACCAGGTAAATGGCATAGGAAATGGTGTAAGTTTCACCAGAACATCTTTGATGGTAATCGGTTGGCGCGATGCCCATTCGCTATCCAACTAGCCAACTTTCTTACACCTCCCATAGAATTTGGAATACCTGGTTGGATAGTTTTTGAAGTCAAACCTAAGTTGTTCTATGACACTAGCACACATGTTCCCAGTGGAGGAGAACTCTTGCAAAGCTATTTGGGCCACCGCCAATGCATCCGTATTACTATGAAGATCTCCTTTGTCAATGTAAAACCTAGTAACATATAAGAATATATGTAAGTATCTTTGTCCAGTGTAACACAAATCATACAACATGTTAAAATACCTTCACATGACTTACCCATTATCATAGTAAACAGTTCCAAGTGGGTTCTGAAAGAAAGTTCCCATGTGACAAGCAACGTATAGCGTGTTGTATAAATGATAGTATTTGTACTCAGACATGTCCCAGATCTAAGTTAAGTGCTTCAAGCCTCTTGAGTGCTAGTTAGAGACTCCTGCCCCTTCACCCCTGATTGATCCATCAGCTAAGAACTTTAAAATGCTCAAGTTTTCCCTGAGCAACAACGTCTCTGTAAGCACAGTGGTTGTCTTGGCTGATAAGTGTGACCACACGATCACACTAAAATGATGGAGGAAGAACTGTAGGAAGTCCAGTGCACCCTCTCAAAACCAAATTGCCTACTAACCACACATGCATGGGGAGGAGGGATGTTGGCCACAGGTTCACTAAGGCAGCACAAAATTCCTACAAGTTGAAGGACAATCAAAATAGGCTTCAACATGACCCTGGATAACAAAGCACCCAAACTTTAGCATTGTGTTCAAGTGATGATTACTAATATAGCATAGCATGCCCCTCTATTTTCATATAGTGTACCGTGACCCTTTGTTTACATGTAGCATAGCGTGATCCCCTAGTTACAAATTTTTCTTTAGCATGAAACAATAAGTCCCCCATAAAACAAAGCTAAACATTGCAGGTAGCGTAACAAAGTGTCACATGTAGCGTAGCGTAGTCGTCAAGCCCCACGCAGTGTAACAATAGCGGGTGCACCCCATGGTAACGGTTACGCAGTACACAACACAAGGTAACAAACATGCAATGTAACAATTACACTTTTGCATAAGGGTGACGACTGCACTACATGCAGCGTAGCAAGACGAATGCATACCATGTAATGTAGTAAATGAACAAGTGTAAGTAGACATGTAACAATGTAGCAAACAGACCATTGTAACAAGCGCTGCAGCATAGAAAATTTGACAATATAGCAAATTTAATGACGTAGAAGCCTTACAAGTTTAATAACGTAGCAATGTGATAGATTGCCAACATAATGGCCTAAGGGCCTTACAACATAACAACGTAGCATAATAGCAACAAAAATGTTATAGCCTTAACAACGCAGATGAAAAAGAATTAACAATGCTCCCATTGTCCCAATCCTATAGCATGAAATAGCTCATGCTACGCTACACCAAATATGTGTCACATTGCCATAAAAACTTTGCAAATAAAAAAACCCCTCTAAGGGTGGTACGCTATACCAAGTATGCACCATACTACCCAAAACTACCCAAACCCCTACAATGGCGTAGGGACCATCCTTAATAATGGTAGCTAAGGCAGTATCATGCACAACCATAGCGTAGCAACCGTATAGCCTCTATGGCCAGGATAGCCATTGCCACAATGCAACAACTAAAATAGCAATAAAAATGGTGACAACAATTGCAACAATGATGACTATGATGGCCAAAATAATAACAACGATGGTAACCTAATCTAATGCATTACATAATAGAAACGAGGGTAGCATAGTGACTTACTAAGTAGATGGAGCCTCCTACAGTACCTCAATGTGCACCTTGTAGAGGCATCCTAGAGTCTCCTTAACCTCATCTACCTTGGCAAGTCCTCTATGCTTATGTTCGCCCTTACGTGCCATTGCTTTGCTCACGAATCGATCATACCAATTACTACGCTATGCCTGTTCACTCTCCTTCTTTGTTAGACCATGCTACGCTCTGAGTATGGGCTCTAAGCTCTGACAATGAAAATGACAAGTTTACAAGGGGTAATTTCCTATGTATAGTCAACGCAGTAAAAAAACTTGTCATTTTCATATCCTAAATAATGTGGGATACCCCTACAGCGTAGCGCTATTGTAATGAAGTCCCACTATAGTGTAACACTCATCAATAGCGTAGTAAGTGGGCCCACCAAATTTTTAAACCTATTAATGGTCTACTAAGACCTTAAATTGGCAATTCTAATTTACACAATATTGCATGGTTATGGTTTGTAAAGACCTTAAACTAGCAATGTTAACCTATAGTGTAGCCTAGTAATGGTCTACAAAGACCTTAAACTAACAATACCAACCTATAATTCAACTCGTTAATAGTCCACCATGACTTTAAACTAGCAATTTTAGCATTTATTTTATATCTTAGACCAAATTTTACATCATTACGGTCTGCTATGACCTTAAACTTGCAACCTCAACTCCCATTGCATTTTAAAACTCATTAATGGTCCGCTAAGACCTTAAATTGGTAGTTCTAATTTATAGATTTTACATGATTACGGTTCGCTAAGACCTTAAACTGGCAACTTCGATTTACATCTCATGTTGCATTATTACTTTACAAACATTCATTACATGTTGTTTCTACAAACAAGTATCACTTGACTTGGTCTTTTTTCTCATTATGGTAGTTTTAACAAAAATGGCTATGCATGGTGATCTTCATTCGTTTTTGACCCTAACGGGTCCTCATGGTAGGCTTACAAGACACTTAAACTTAGAAGCAATAGACTGGGAATCATCTACTCACAATGCCATAGCATCCCTAGAAACATCCCTAGACTAGCCCAAACATCTGGTCCAAGCCTTAGACTTAGAGGTCAGGGATGTGACCGAGGACCCTCTCACTAAAATCCTCATAACTACAACTAAAGGTGAAGTAAAAAATCTAAAAATTAGCTTCCTATTGCATCCACAGGTACACCAAAACATTTCCAAAGTTCTTCATGACAATGTTAAAGTGTTTGCATGGTCATATGATGACATGCTAGGACTAGACCTGCAACTCATACAACATAACATTATCTTAGATTCGCATGTCAAGGCAATCAAACAAAAGGCTCACAAGATCAAATCGGAGATTACACTAGCTGTATACAATGAAATCACCAAGCTGTATTAAGCTAGTTTCATCTATGCAGTCAATTACTTGGAATGGGTGTCAAACATATTTGTAGTTTCCAAGAACATGGAAGGTATACAAATTTGTATAGACTTTCAAGATTTGAACAAAGAAATGATTAAGGACTGCTTCCCATTACCAAGAATCGATCAACTCATAGACACTATGGCTAGTCATGCCTTCGTGTCCTTCATGGATGGCTTTTTAGGCTATAACCAAATTCGTATAAACCTAGAGCATCAGTTGTTAACCACTTTCATGATCCCTTGGGGAATCTTCTTTTATACAATGATGTCTTTCAAGTTCAAGAATGCTGGAGCAATCTACCAACGAGTGATGACATACATTTTAAGCAACTATCTTTTGGAGAGATTAAATGATTACATGGATGACACAGTAGTCAAGTCTATGAAAGCTATTGATCATCCCAACGATCTAGATGTAGTCCTCAAACATTGTTATAGGAATGACTTGCGTCTCAACCAAAGGAAAGGTGTTTTCGAAGTTAAAACTAGACACATGCTAGGGTTTATAGTGTCAAAAGTAGGGATACCAGTCAACCTTGATAAAGTTAAGGCCATCATTAGCCTAGCACCTCCTACCAATCTTAAAGAATTACATGGGTTGCAAGGAAGAGTACAGTTTATCAAAAGTTTTATCACAAGGTTGACGGACGAGTTACACCCCATACAACACTTGCTCAAGAAGGGGGTCAACTTCGAGTGGATAGAACAATGTCAACAAGCCTTTGCTAACCTAAAAAAAGAGCTTTTTCACCTCCCAACTGTTTATCCACCATAGAGGGATAAGCCTTTCTACATCTGCCTTGCCACCTTGGACACATCTATTGTAGCATTGTTATGTTAGAAGAAAGATGATGGCTCTGAAATCTTGGTTTATTACTTGAGCCATGCATTAATAGCTTATGAGGAAAAGTATAATGAAGTAGAAAGAAATTGTCTCGCATTAGTATTTGCACTAAAAAATGGAGACATTACCTCTTTTGCAACAAAGTTAACATCATATGCAAGAGCAACATACTTCAGGCTATCACAAAAAATTTATACGAGAGGAGTAGGATAACCCAATGGAAAGCTATAATAGTGAAATTTGATTTAGATTACATTACACAATCATTAACAAAGGGTTAAGCAATAGCCACATAGATTACAACTTCACCCATTGATGATCAAGCAATAATAGAACCAGAGTTCCCCAACGAACATGCTAACAGCATCAATCCTGTGCCATTAAACTTTAAAGCTAGTTTGCATTTTCATGGTGCCTCAACTACGTGAGGTGGTAGCATTGTTGCCATCCTTTCATTCTCCTCTGGGAGATTCGACCCTTTGCATATCGGTTTACGTTCCTTTGTATGAACAATGTAGTTGAATATGAAGGACTCCTTAGGGGCCTCTTAGTAGCCCAAGAACTAAAGATCCAACATTTGATAGTCCGAGGTGATTCCCAACTAGTTATCAATTAGATTACTGAAGTCTATGCTTATAAAGCTTCACACTTACAACCTTATTGTGACTTGGCTAATTACTGAAATAGTTCACAACGTTAGACATCCAACAGGTGCCTCGCAACAAGAACACCATAGCAGATGCACTAGCCACGTTAGCATTAAATGTTCCACCACACCTATTTGTCACTTTGTCTACTTCAATAATAGAATGCACAGATCTTATTACTCAAGTAGTACACATCGCAGCTGTTAATACAATGGATACCCAAGAGTGGTATAGTAACATTAAAGCTTACCTTCAACATGATGAACCCCCACACGGCTTGACATCTGCACAAAAGGATGCAATACAAAAGTGTGCCTAGAAATATGTTCTTATAGGAGATAATACCTTATGAAAATGCTTCTTTGATGGGATATTGCTAGCCTGCGTTAGTGGGGAACAAGGCGAAAGATTGTTGACCAAGTCCATGAAGGACTATGTGGAGGACATATAGCTCCCAGGGCTATGGCAACAAAAATTAGACGCCTAGGGTACTACTGGCTTTGCATCGAACAAGATTTCCTTGCCAAAGTTAGGATGTGCAATGTATGTCAGCGCCATGCAAATCTCATACATGTATCGCCTATTGAGTTACATCCTACACAGATCACATGGCCATTCCAACATTGGGGACTAGATATTATAGGACCCTTCACACATAAGTCTTCTACAAGGTATAGTTTCATTATCACCGCAACTGAATATTTCACAAAGTGGGTGAAGGCTATTCCCCTAAGAAAGACTACATTTCAATAGGTTTGTCATTTTATCTTGGATAACATAGTAACAAGGTTTGGTCTTCCCATGACTATTGTGATGGACAATGGGCCACAGTTTAGTAGCACGGAAACCAAAAACTTTTATGACAACCTTGGTATTAAGTAATCCTTTTCATCGCCATACTACCCACAAGCAAACGATCAAGCAGAGGCAACAAACAAAGCCATTATCAACCTACTCAAAAAGATGCTCAGCAGTAGCAAAAGGTGATGGTATGAGCAAATCCTCTATGTGTTGTGTGCTTACCGTACGATGTGCAAAACGACTATAGGTAAGACTCCTTATAGCCTTGTTTATAGATCTGAAGCGATATTACCTCTTGAATTGCAGGTCCCATTACTTTGAATGATCCTTTTGAATGTCATGAACGAAGCCAAAAACAAGTCAAGGATCAATAACCTTGACTCCATAGAGGAGGAGCATGCCCAAACACTTCATTGCATCGAATTGTACTAGGACAAGCAGTGACAAAAGCATCATTGCAATCTACATCAATGGCCAATCAAAAAGGGGGACCTAGTCCTCAAAGCTATTCGTGAACATGTAAACAAGTTCTTAGCAAACTGGAAAGGCCCATTCATAGTCACGAAAGCCTATGAGAACGAGGCCTTCAAACTAGTTGATATGCATGGTAATGAATTCGCAAATCCTATGAACCACTTGAACCTCAAGCCATACTACGTCTGATACAAAGCAAGGTAAGCAAAGATCATCTGCTATGATGTAGAATTAGCAAATAACATTCACTATGACTATAAACTAGCACAAATAGTCTAGTACAACTATAAACTAGCACAAATAGTCTAGTACAACTATAAACTAGCATAGTATGTTCGCTATGATGTTGAACTGGCACAACACATCCTTGGGCTACGACGTAAAACTAGCATCCATAACATGGTCCGCTAAGACCTTAAACTGGCCCATTTACTGTCCACTACGATGATAAACTAGCGTAGTAGTCTGCTAGGACCTTAAACTAGCACATCATGGTCTTCTGGGATCTTAAACTAGTACATCTAATAGTCTACCAAGACCTTAAACTAGGTTTGCAATGTAACACCACCCAACTGACATCCACCACTCTATGAACAAGTGAGCATGCACATCCTCAAACTCCTTGGACAACATGGGGTGGGACGTTGCAGTTCCAGAATGTAGTTCATGATGCTAAGAAAAAAATCCTCTGGAACACATGCAGCATCATCACCCTTGGCATCTTGCTGATCTTCCAGAGATGTCATTGGATATCTTGCTAACCTTCCTAAGATACTACTACAATAGCCACCCATCTAAGTAGTATCTCTTGCCGTCAGCACCTGCTGCTGGAGTCCCAGCACTATTGTGGCCCAACCACAAAGTTGCTACCCTCTAGCCCTTGCCACTGTCTAAGCCTTAAAGATGTTTAGCTATTAGGCTTCCCACCTTATATTTGAACTGCATGATGTTTTCCTTGAGTGAGGAATCTTGAGCACTTGCATTGCCACCACTCCTAGTCTCTTCAATGCCAACCTTTCCAATCGACGGTAGTCAGAGCCCAAGCTGGCCTTCTTACTTTGGACATCACACAACTCTGACAGTGTCCAAAGCAAGTGGGACTTTGCCCTCACTTCACTTGATGGTTTTCTCTTCTAGTTTGCTCTCTATTGTGTTTGCAGGATACAAGCCAATATGGCATTGTTCAGAGATGAATTTCGTTAGGAGAGCAGGACACTACATTATTTCGAAGTGATCACTTTGACTAGCTTGGCTACTTGGGAGTGCACACCCTGTCCTCCCTCTCAACCAACTTGACTTCGTTTCTTATACTTGCAATTTTCACACCTCCTTTACAAGCTTTCTTGATGCATATAAAGCCCTCCCACATGCCCAACCACCAAGTCCATGATGAGCGTAACACAACTTGCCTTATGGGAAGCATCTATAGGTAGGTCAAAGCCCCACATGGATGTAACATAACTTATCTTGGGGAGGAAACACCTACCCTACAACAACAAGGTTGTTTACAAGTGGGCATGGCTAAATGACAAAAGAAAAGCACAAAGATACAAAAGAGTAGAATAGCTAAAAAAAAGAGATAAGTTTCCAAAACAAATGGCACCGTAGCTATTTCAGAATAACCATCTCTAAGCACTCTGAGGAGAGGTCAAAAGCCAACAAAAAAAGATGTCCATGCACACTGACTCCCTCACAAGCACTTCGACGAGGGATCACACTATGTTACATCTTTTCCTTCCGCGAACCTATTTCCTCAAATCCATCCATTGCCCCCTTCCCTTACAGAAGTATCCCAGTACTCCCAAGCATAGCAAAGCAACATCTGAGTGACCACTAGAGAGCGATGTTAGCATCTTATTCTATATGGGGTTTTGTATTCTTTGTCGATGTCTTTTGGGCAGATCCTCTAGATGTCAACAAAGAGGGGCCATTGAAACACCATAAAATTTCAAGACCTTGATGCTTTAGTAGAGTATTGAAATTTGAGCAAGGATTTCCATAAGTGCAGCATCATGATGGACCATCTAGAAAATGTAGGCACTAGGGGTAGACCGTATAGTCTGGCAAGTTTTCTATCACCTGAGCTAACAAGCCTGCTAAACTCTCTAGCTTGCCCAACTTGACAATTGACCTAGCTGATAGTCTACCCAGGGACCATGCTCGGAGTTTTTGAAAGTATTCAGGATGAGAAAAATAGTTTAGCAAGTTTTCTAACTATAAGACCTACTATGCTACGCTACGTTTCACAGCGTAGTAGGCCTTGGGGAGACTAACTGTATCAAAGATGCACATCGACAACAGTTCAATCCTTCAGGATATTTGCCCCACTTCACCCTTGATGAATGAGCAACATGACATAGAAAATATGTGGCAAGTCCTGTCAGAGATCCCCTTTACTTAAGTACTATGTTATGCTACGCTACGTAGCATAGCACAATGTAATAGAGGTGTACTCTGACGATACTCCTATTTAGATGGTTCTAATGGAGTAAGCACATTTTCCCATGCTTCAACTATTAAATAGGTTTGCTCTACTGACACACCAGGACATGACAAACATCCTATGACAAGATGTTTGCAGAATGAGTCAAGATTCAACCAACACTGGGTGCTACACTATGCAGTGTAGCATAGCGTAGCAAGGATAGAATGCATGAAGGCCCCTCTGCCAAGTGGTTCTAGCAAGAGGATTGCACTTGGCAACACTTCGACCTCCAAAACTACTTGTCCCACCTAGCCCTCAGGCCCCAAGCAAGGTTTCTTGACAAAACATTATAGATCAGACAAGGATGCATGTCATATTAGATACTACACTACATAGTGTATTATAGTGTAGCGAGAATGCAAAATAACAAAATTTCCTAAGGATGAACCCAGTAGGTTCGAAGGCCTTTCAGCATGAAAGATAGGGTTGCAGTTACTTGCATGGCCAGGCCTGAGATAGGTGTTTTTGGCTTTTAGGTAAGGCTTCTTTCAAGACCGACGACTACGCTATGCTATGCTAGGCAATGTAGCACAATGTAACATGTAGCTAGTTATGCTACATCGATATGCTGAGTAGCGTAAGTAGTGTAACACTTGCATGGAAGCATTAAGATGTCTTCAGTTAGCCCCATAACTTGTTGGCAATGATCATTCTCAAAAAAAAAATCAGCAAGTTTGCTTCGTTTTGCATCCCCTGATTAATCCCTAATGTTATCACTATGCTTGACTCTGCTCACAAGAGCAGAGGAGATGTAGTCCTGGAGCACAAGCTCCACTTTACATTCATTGTTAGCATTTCTCCCTAGTAACAAACATGGCATGCTTTTTGGATTTTCACACATGCAATTTTAGTGGTATGGTCATAGCATAGTAACACTACACAATAGTATAACATGGTCATGTTCACACTCTATGGGACCCAGGACACGTGGCATCCAAACCATGTTTTTCTCCTATTCCTGGTCCTATAAATACCCCAGTAAACAACATTCAAGGGGTTAGCTTCTAGTCAGCTTTTGGAGAACTCTTTTGGGCATTAGTTGGCTTTGAGAATTGGCTTTTGGCATTGTTGGCTTCTTTTAGCATTTTGGCTTTCTCGCAATTGGCATTCTTGGCATTTGGCTTTCTAGCAATCAGCTTCGAAAAGAGACTGGTGAACAAAGGATTCTTGGTGGCAAGCTATTGACTACAGTTCAGAGACCTGTGATCATACTGTTGTGTTGTAAGCTATGCCTCTCTAGTATTGCATATCAGTTGTACACCTTCTAACAAAACAAAGATCAAATCCCCAATCTTGGGGCAATGCATTTTCTCACCCAAGCTTGTTTCATTCTTTGTTTGCTATTATCATATCTTGCATTATTTTTCATCATTTTACATTTGTCGATTATCATTTCAACTCGCATACATCACCTCCAAAAACAAATGTTTACGAAAGGTTATTGTACATCGGCTAAGTCCCTGTCTAATTGAGTAGACCGTTCAGGGCACCTTATTTCCATTTTTCTCTAGCATGGCCCTCACATGGATTTGGGGTTAGGCTATATGCTCGACAACCTCTTGGTGTTCTAGCCACCAATGTTTTCGGTCGCTACATTTCAATCTTCTCCCATTTTTTGCACATTAAGGGTGGAAGGCTTAACATGAAAGAGGTCTCTCTTAGTGAGAAAAGCTAGATCTAGGCCAAATTGATGTCAATCAACCATGCATGTCAACTTCTAGGATTGCCAATGTTGACAGTCAATGTTGGGTGTTAAGATTCGATAGTTTGGAGGCTTCTAAATGCTTCATGCAATCTTCCCCTTTTCTACCATGCTAGGAATGATAAACCTAGTGTGGATGAGAGGCCAATGATAGTTTTATATCATTTTGACCACTTTGAAAGTCCAAAGGGCTCCAATAAGGTCTAGGGGTCACCATGCATCAAGAAATGGTCATTAGGTCATCAATTTAGGTTATTTTTGGCCCCCCCATCTATCCACACCGAGGGTGAAAGGATTAGCATGGAAGAAGCCTCCCTCAATGTAAAACACATCAAATCCTAGATTTTAACCAATTTTGACTAGTTTTGGTGAGGTTTCAAGGCTACCAAAGATGCTTGAAGGAGTTCTAGGTCATGTGGGATCCACTTTAGGGTCAAACTTATGCTAGATGAGTGTTGGGAGGTAAGAGTGAGTGTTACCCACCTTCTTCCACACTTGGCAATGTTGCCCTAGCATGGAAATCCATGGTACTTAGCCTTGCTCATGTTTTGCCCTATTTTGGAAACCTAGGATTGAAATAGGTAGGTTTGGGTTACCAAAAAAAGAAAGATATTTGTAAGTCTAATGAATTTGTAAATTCATAAGCATGTTTCCATGCTGGACATTGTATTCCCAACATGGATGGATGGGGTTAAGTTTGCCATCATGTTTTAAGTCTCAAAATTCATAAAAATCTCAATGTTGGTGCAAGTTTTGGTTAAAAGTGAAGGCATAAGGTGGGGCCCACACTCCAAAAATTTAAAATTTTCAAAAGTGAAGTTTTTTCCCATCTAAAACTAATGTAAACTAGACTTTCCCTAGTTTTCTTTCAATGCACTTGTAGTTATGGTGCACTGAATTAGTAACTGGGGTTTCATTTAGGTCTTAAATGGGTGTTATATGTCAAGTTTTGCAATTTTTGATCATAATGATCATTTTACAATAACAACACATTGGAGAAGAGCTCTAGAAAAGATTCATGTGGTAGCCATAACCAATCTTCAATGTGGAAGCCTTCAATCTCCCCTACGGCTAGTGTAGAACTTTTATCTTCTCCTAATTTCCATCTTCCTTGATGTTGAGCCTACCATGGCATCCAAGCAATGAGGGTAAAAGAGCAAGAATCCTACAATCTAGAGGATGCATTCTAGGTAATTATTAAAGGTTCCTAGGCTAATCTTTATTCAGGCCTTGTCTATCACTACTCCAAGGTAGGCAATTCTACCTATTTTTGTCTTTGTTTTTTTTGTGATTTCTTTACTTTTTTTCTTTCTAGATGTTAACGCCATTTTTTCATATCTACTTTAGTAGAGGGATTAAAATGGAATTTTTATGAAATCCAATATCCTATTTTGGCTACTCCCATACAGATCTATAGTTGTTTCATCACTTTAGCTTTTGCAGATTTGATTTTGAAAATAGGGCTTGTTGTTTTATGCTTTTCTCTCAAAATCTTGGGGTATGGCCATTTTTTTCAAATCTAGGCCATAGGATTTGCTAATATTAAATTTTAACAAAATCCTACCACATTAATTTGATCTAAATTTAAATTGGTTTCAATGGTTCTGGCTATTTCGACCATTTTGATGGCTATATAAAATTTAGATTTTGACATTTTTGAAGTTTTGATATAAAAAAGCAAGCCAAGTTGTATATTTTTTATTATTAGAACGGCTATATATTTGTAAAATTAAAGGCTACAGGTTTGTAGCCCTTTTTTAAAGCTTTTTGATGATTTTTTTCTTACTTAATTTGACTTTGAAACGAGGAAGTTGTGGCTATTTTCCTAATGTTGCACAATTAGGTTGTTTGTGCAGCTTTTGTAATTTCATGTATATTTGTGAAATTTATATAAGAAAATGGCAACGGTTTTTGCTATTTTCTATTCATATCTGCATAGGCTTTGGCTTCAACTTTGTAATGGAGGTGGAATCACTTTGACTCAACTGCAAACAACTTTTTAATGAATTTTTTATTAGGCATGTGTAATATGGATGTTTGTGCCATTTTTAAATTATTGTCCAAATTGATGAATTTTTTCTGCATAAACAGAAAATGTTTGAAATTTTTTCTAAGAATGGCTGCATAGGGCCTAACTTAAGCTTTCAAATGATGGTGGAATCACTCCAATTGAAGCTCAAATGAATTTTTTGCTATGGCTATATGAATCAAGGTAAAACTCATGGTTGTAGTACATTACCCAAAACAGAAGTCGTTAACATGTATAACCTATGTTTTTATTTTTTGAACATGTAAAAATCAATGCTTAATTCTTCTTTTTTAGGAGAGTAAAATATTTTTCTATTTTAAATAATCTTTTTGTTGGCGACCGTTTGGAACGTGACCGCCAACAAGTGTCCTTGAACAGGATTTAGGTGCTTGCTAGTCTCTGGCAACACCAAGGCCCAGATACCTCCAAATAGACTCAATAGTTAATGTGAGTATGTGTGTGTGCTGTTGCGGCATGCAGTTGTGTGAAATGAAACAATTGCATTGTGTGTATACTACAAATGACTTATCTTAAAGAGATTTAGCCAACTTTGGCAAAGTATTGTGAGTTGTTGAGAGTTCCTATTTTGTTCAATTGCCTAGTCTACGCGGTCCTTATAATACCTACTTGTAACAAATAAAATTTTGCAAAAACATTTGAGCACAACTCCATAAATATACTTCTAATTTTCCCCAGAGAAAGAGATAGTTCCACAAGAAAACTAGAAATAGAGCAAGATTCAATGGAAATAGACAAAAAAGAAAGAAGATTTGTGTAGACCTCAAATATTTAAACAAGGTAAAATGACACGAGTAAACACTTCGCAATAAAGCTATCCCAAATTCAATATCTATGAATTGTTCAAGCTTCCAAGGCTCAAATAAGCAATTTCTTCAAGACAATCCTACTATGCTACCAAAAAAAATGTTGTGTAAATTATCACGTACAAGACTCCATTTTGGCTAGATAATGGATGTCAACAATTGCATTCAACAGAACCTTCAAAAGACTTAACAATTTCTGATTGAAATACCACAGAGATTCACTTTAAAGATAAAAAGAAGCTATTCTGGTCCCATCAAAATACCAAAGATTTTCTGAACCCTCTTGACTATTGAATCGTTCAACGACATGACTACAAGCAGAGGCTCTCTTACAATGATCTCAATAGCAGTTCCTATACATTGCACAATAGAAAAATTTACTACTAAAATGCTCTTAAGGCTTTCAAACACAAGCACTTCTATGGTAAAATTTTAATAGAAATTTTCAATCGTACAACAAGAATAATAAGAGCAATCTAGAAATCCCAAAATTACTGGCCAAGGATGATACTATCTAAACCACTAGCTAAACAATTTAAAACAAAATAAAAATAAAACATATCTCACAGAAACATGACAAAGAGACTGAAATCTTTTCTTTAGCAAGCCATCTTACAAGCAATCATTCACAATTTCTTCTTACAAGCTCTTCCCCCACGACTCAAAGTGTGTCTCCAAGTGAGAGCCCAAGTGCTAGCTAGTAGCCTTCCAAAGTATGATATATCAAGTATCTTTTCCAAAGTATGATGTCTTCACCCCCCTCAAAAGTGTTTCCCTTTAAGACCCTAATGTCTTCTCTCTTTATAGGGTTCAAAGGTGGTTACATACTTAAAATATCGTAGCTAACTTGTCTCCCAAGTAAGGAAGTTACAACTTACCCATGTAATTAGGAGATATTTCTCACTAATTTAATTGGGAAGTTAAGTAGTTGGGAAGTTGTACATAAAGTTAGGAGGAATTTATTAACACTAATATTTGTAAACATTATAAATATTATAGATATAATAACATTAATATTACAATTATGTTATGGGTAGTAATAATGTTTGAAAAATAATGTCTTGAAGCCTTGGAATAATTAAATTAAAAGGTAAGTCTAAAACCGGGGCTTCATGCTATTAGCATAGGTGACATTGTGTCATTGCTAAATTAAATTAATCAACGGACCATTTAAAATTTTATTTTTGATGAATTGCAGCTCTGATTTACCAGCATCAGCCCAAAATATCTCTTGACACCTGTCTCAATATGCCTTTGTGTCTTTGTTGCCACATTTTGTGGACTGGTATGCAATATCGAATGCTTCGACGTCAAGCATGGCTACTGTTTTGGATTGCAGGTTCCAGGGCGAATGACATTTGTGATTGTTGTTTTTCACCACTTGAAAAATTTGAAATGCATTCCTTGTGAAAGCCTAGGCTTGTTTGGTGAGGTCGCAGCTGGAGAATCCCTGCAACAAGGTATTACAACTCATGGCGGTGGTTGGATTTGCAACAAATTTATTTTTTAGAAATGTTCTGAGCAATGGAGGCCCCTTTTTGAGACACTGGTTACAGGAAAGGATAAGGTAAGTTACGAAACGACCCTGCAACTACCTGAAAATCCTTTGTGCAGTGCACACCTTTTAGATCTTTCTGAGAGCATCCATGATGGCATTGAAGGCGCAGGTCTGAAATAGAAACTCAAAACTAAAGATTTCGTTACTGAAATTAAAAGAACTGCCGCCACAAAGCTCTGATGGGTAGCAACAATCTTAGGGGCTCCTCCTGCTGTGGGAAAGTTTTTTATTACGACAAGGATTTGGGTCAATGCACTGAAAGGAACCGTGCCATTTTAGAGAAATTTAGGGCCTTTTCCTATTCTGCATCATTTCGTTTTTGCTTTCTCTGTGTTTTTTTTACAGATCTGAAACCTTCCGTAGTTATGCGCGTCTGAACCAGGGTCGTGATTTTAATGCATTTTCGAAGGAAAAAATTCATAATGTAGGCCTGCATCATTTATGGAATGATCTCTGTTTTTTGTTTTGCTATTTTTACTTCTTCAGATATTGCAACTCGTAGCTTCTCCATTTCCATGACTCTCATCCTGGGTAACCTTTGAAGCTCGAACCGATGTTTCTTCATATTAAAAATTTTACTATTTATTCCTTCAAACCTTATCACCACCNAAATAATGTTCAAGATCACTCTTACTATTCCATGGAATGGCCAAATGTGCCAACATTTCTACCCCCTTAAAGCTTAAAGAAACTTGTGCAACTTGATTTTAAAGCTGAAACATACTAAAATTTTCATTGAATTTTACAACTGAATAGAAATATTTTTGGAGGAAAATTCCCATTTAACATAAGGTGTGATGGGACAAAAGCCTCATTCCTAAGCAAAATCAAACTGTACATAACAAACTGTACATTATCAAGTCCTTCATGGACTATTCTTGGGATGGAAACTAAATTGTGAGGAATCCTCATCTCTCTAACTATTTCATAGGAATTTTTTGATATGATGAAGATGGTTCTATTGCTCTATGGCTTGGTGGAGCTCTCACCTTGATCTACTGGAGCTTTCTCTTCAGCACTTTTCTCATTTTCCTTTCTGGATGAGCTCTTCTATTCTTCTCCATTAGGTCCTTTATTTTCCTCTCGGGAGACAAAAGCTTCTCCCCATCCCCATGATGACTCTTCATAGGTTGGTCTCTCTTCTCCTTTTTCTTCTTCTTTGGAGCAATCTTGATATCGCCCCCAAACATTGGACTCTATATCCAAACCTCTAGTGAGAAAAGAAAATTCATCGGACAACCAAGCCATAAAAGGACACTTTTTTGGAGCTCCACAAGATCTAGCCTTTAGATACGCCTTCAATACATGCTCAAGGCAACATCCCATCACATATGGAATAAGAGGCTTTCGCATTGCTCTCTAACTTCATCAGCTCTCTCTAACTTTCACTACTTAACTTGAATTGGAAGATGATGAAATCTTAGGCAACCTAACCCTCCTTTTATAGGTACTAAAAATTTGAAATCCTTCCCAAGTGTCTTCAACCAAGTTTCCTTCTTTTTAGGCATTCTAACCATTTGTCACAATCCTCACTAAGTGGTGGATGAGTCACCTTCTCCACTTGTCACAATTGTAGAATTCCACTTGTTTGACTTGTAGGTTTCCACTTGTCTTACTTGAAGGAAAATTATTTTCTAATTTAAATAAAGCATAATTAAACATATTAATTGATACTATATTCTTAGTAATATTTACCTAATAGTATATACATATATTATTTTATGTAATGACATCTTCAAGTTGCATGAAATTGTCCCAAATAATGTTTTATATCCAAAACATTATATGGAAATTGCAATTCCATGCTATCAAAAGTTGATAATTTGTAATTATCCTCTAACAATTGCTTTGTAATATGAAAGGGACCAATCCATGTTGGGGTAAACTTATTTGGTTTCTTCATATTCCATAATAGGACAAGGTCCCCTATCTTGAAAGTTCTTTTCAAAGCTTTTCTATCAAACCATCTTTTAACTTGAGAGGTATTCTGTAACAAATTATCCCTTGCTTTATCTACTTCAGCTTTTCTTTTAATAAGCAAAATCATGAAACTTCTATCTTTATCAATCCTTTCACTATATCTTTGAACAAATTCAGAAGTTGAGCTTACAATCTTGTTTGTAATTCTTGCTGGCAAACCATAGACTAACTTATATGGTGATGTCCCAATAGCTTTCTTGAATCTAATGCGATCTAACCATAACGCAGATTGTAAATAATCGATCTAATTTCCTGGATTCCCATCCATCGATTTCTTGATATAAGCAATAAGCTTTTTATTGGTGGATTCTGCTAGGCCATTTCCTTGAGGATAATAATTTGATGAGGAAAATAAGAAAATGGATTTTTCATATGCCCATCTGATAAACTCTTCGGATTTGAAGGCGGGTCCATTGTTTGACACTAATACTTTGGGTAGACCAAATCTACTTAGAATGTGGTCCTCTAAAAACTTAATCACATCTGATGTTGAACTTCCTCTTAGAGCCTTTGCTTCAGACCATTTAGTGAATTAATCAGTAGCTATGAGAATAAACTTGTGTCCAGCTCTTGAAGGAGTAATTGTACCAATAAAATCCAAACCCCATTGCTGAAATGGTCTATCTGCAACTACTGGTTTTAAATGGGCTCTAGCCCTTCATATCTTGGGCCCATGAATTTGATATTTATAGCATTTTTGAATCTTTGAATTAATGTCTTGATACATGGAAGGCCAGTAATATCCATATCGAAGTATATGTTGCATAGTTGACTTAGGGGATTCATAAAATAAATTCAAATGATCATGAAATTGTTCCAAAATGAAACTAATTTGATCATTATGAACACATTCCAATAAAACTCCCCAAAAGTCCTTCCTGTATAATATACCGTCTTTAACGACGAATCTTCGTGCTCTTTTGAAGAAAACTCTCTTTTGACTTGCAGTTAAATTATTTGGGATTTTCCTTGTATTAAGAAATTTGAGAATTTCATCATACCAATTCTCTTCATGGGTGTCAAGTGTGCACACTTCACTTTCTCTAGTCATTAACTTAGCTAATCCCATTCCCTTAATTGTTGCATATTTCTAATGAAATTTTGAAACTTTGCAACTTTATAAGCCATTTTCCTCTTTTCAATTCAATCTCATTTTGGGATAGGAAATGCTTGACTGTAGGTTCAATTAGCATAATGTGGACTAATGAACTTTCCAAAT
>MNCI01006417.1:344561-375283 GCA_015680685.1 Gnetum montanum
GAAACTTGATGTTAAAATCTCTAATTGACTCTTTAACCCCTTGCTTAGCTTGCACTAGCCCACAGTATAATTGTTGTTGATCTAACTAATTACCAAACTGGGCTAAGAAAAGATTCTTCATGTCATCCCAACTTGTAATACTATTACTTGGTAAGTTCGAATACCAAATCTGAGCCATATCCTTTAAATTTGATACGAATAACCTACAAGCTTGATCTTGATGTTGAACATTTGCATGAGCTAAAGCTAACTCAAACATGTGAATATATTCTTCAGCTAAATAAGCTTTTCTAGGAATGAAAGGCTCAGGCAAATATTTGTACACTACCTTAGGAATATCATTGTAATTTTGAAATCCTAATGGTGTAACTCCTTGCCAAGGATTTGCCATCCTATTCCTTTGGATAATTGAACTCTTAGACTTTTATATTTTCTCTTACAAATCGATAAACTAGATATAATGGGTGATCTTCTTGATCTTCTAGTTTTCACTCCCCTACTTGTTCCCTATTAAAAAACTTTCTTTTGTTCTTCTTCTGATGAAGAATCAGTCTTAGAATCTAGAATATCTTTTGAAACTTTTGAATTTTCCAAACTATCAATCTTCTTGGTCATGAACTGAAAATATCTAATTTCTTAAGCCTTTATAGTAATAAAGAATTGTTGATGTGCTAAGATTATAAGGCTTATGAACCTAGAGGCTAAATTTTTAGCCCTCCTTCTAGTGCCAAAAGAACTGTTGGCGACCGTTTGGGATGCTACCGCCAACGAGTGTCCTCGAACAGGATTTAGGTGCTTGCTGGTCTCTAGCAACATGGCCTAGATACCTCCAAATAGACTCAATAGTTAATGTGAGTATGTGTGTGTGCTGTTGTGGCGTGCGGTTGTGTGAAATGAAATGATTGCATTGTGTGTATACTACCAGCCAACTTTGCCAAGTACTGTGAGTTGTTGAGAGTTCCTATTTTGTTCAATTGCCTAGTCTACGCGGTCCTAAAAATACCTACTTTTAACAAATAAAATTTCGCAAAAATATTTGAGCACAATTCCGCGAATCTACTTCTAATTTTTCCCAGAGAAAGAGATAGTTCCACAAGAAAACTAGAAATAGAGCAAGATTCAATGGAAATAGACAGAAAAGAAAGCATATTTGTGTAGACCTCAAATATTTAAACAAGGTAAAATGACACAAGTAAACACTTCGTAATAAAGCTATCCCAAANATCCAAAAATTACTGGCCAAGGATGATACTATCTAAACCGCTAGCTAAACAATTTAAAACAAAATAAAAATAAAACATAACTCACAGGACCATGACAAAGAGGCTGAAATCTTTTCTTTAGCAAGCCATCTTACAAGAAATTGTTCACAATTTCTTCTTACAAGCTCTTCCCCCAAGACTCAAAGTGTGTCTCCAAGTGAGAGCCCAAGTGCTAGCTAGTAGCCTTCCAAAGTATGATATATCAAGTGTCTTTTCCAAAGTATGATGTCTTCACCCCCCTCAAAAGTGTTCCCCTTTAAGACCCCAATGTCTTCTCTTTTTATAGGGTTCAAAGGTGGTTACATACTTAAAATATCTTAGCTAACTTGTCTCCCAAGTAAGGAAGTTACAACTTACCCATGTAATTAGGAGATATTTCTCACTAATTTAATTGGGAAGTTAAGTAGTTGGGAAGTTGTACATAAAGTTAGGGGGAATTTATTAACACTAATATTTGTAAACATTATAAATATTACAGATATAGTAACATTAATATTACAATTATGTTATGGGTAGTAATAATGTTTGAAAAATAATGTCTTGAAGCCTTGGAATAATTAAATTAAAAGGTAAGTCTAAAACCGGGCCTTCATGCTATTAGCATAGGTGACATTGTGTCATTGCTGAATTAAATTAATCAGCGGACCATTTAAAATTTTATTTTTGATGAATAATTAAATTAAAAGGTAAGTCTAAAACCGGGCCTTCATGCTATTAGCATAGGTGACATTGTGTCATTGCTGAATTAAATTAATCAGCGGACCATTTAAAATTAATAGGGGACTTTATTGAATATGCCACTAGGTTTAACCTTGTATACAAAAAGTGCAAGGATGATGATACGATGCACAGCTGGTGGGTGAATGCCAATAGCATAGATCGAACCCTTATAGCTAGAACCTCCACACCTTAGAAGAAAAGTAAAGGTGAACATAAAGCTTCTATTGTTTTATGGCTTTAAGTCTTTTATTGCTTTTCCAGATTGTCAAAGTTTCTCATATGGATGCTAACCTTTGCTTATTGCTTCATAGGACCTTCCACCTTGACTAATGTCACTATACCAATTTCACGTTCACATCATGAGGATACCCTGATCGTAAAGTTTGCTAATATGACATCAGAATAGGAGTGGCTAAAGGGTTATACACCTAGATACATTCAAGTGAACATCTAGTGTGCATGTTTGCTCAATGTATTCATGGCACCTATCCCTTCCATTCCTACTGTAAATATGTTGGATTTCATTGACTCCTATGATGAGGAGGTTGGTCACTTTAGCACCATCACTCGAGGTGTTAAGGTGAATATGAACATAGGTTCTAGCCTCTTTCATGACTTGTTTGTTGTCTTTGCTGATGGGGAAAACATTCCCACTAAGATAGTGAGGGAATTGGGCCATCATAAGCAAGTTCTAGAGTGGCTTGGTGCTAACTTGGACCACTCTAGAATTTAGATGGATAGCTTTACAAACCCTAATGCAAAGTAATCATATCCTTTGTTTAGGTCTTGTGCATTCCCCAAACTGCTATCATAAAAAAAGGTAATCGGCCTAGCATAGGGATGGACCTTTAAGAAAGTCTTGATGGAGGGCATTAAATTTGATTTGGCTATGTAGCAATAGAAAACATTGGTGGATGGAAAAATCGAGAGGTATTCAAGTGCATAGCCTAACCCCGAATCCTCGTGAGGATCGTGCTAGAGAAAACAGATTCAGGGTGCCCTAGATGGTCTTGTCAACCAAACAAGGACTTAATAGGTGTATAATAGCTCTTTTGCAAATAATGATTTTAAATGTAACACCTGATTGTAAAATAAAAGAAAACATAATGTGCACATCAGTAGAAACATGCTAAAGCATGTAATGGAATAGTAAACATAGTTGAATGCTTTACAATGCTAAAAAACAAATCTTGTAATTAGACAAAAAGAGAGTTTGAATAAGAAGATGCACCACCCCAAAAAAAGAGGGTACAGGTATACAAAGTGTATAATAGGCATAGTAAGAGTGCAATCACAGCCTTGGTGGTGTCGGGCTATGAAATCTAGTGCTCACTGTGATAAACTGTGCATGTTGGATCTGTAGTCATAGTGTACTACGCAATGTTCCACTAGGCTGCAATGGGGCTGCAGTGTATTGTGCAGTGTAGTTATGCCTCTCTGTTGATGTAGTGTGCTTTGGGCCTTGTTTACCCACAGAGCTAAGTGCCAAGATGCCAAAATTCCAAATGCCTTAATGGTGAAGAAATGGAAGCCTCCCCCCTTTTTTCCCTCGTCTTCTTCAAAAGATGGTGCAAAGGTATTTATAGGGCTAGGGTTTAGCATGTCATCTAAAGAGGTTTACAGAGTTTCTGGTGGTGTATAGGAATGGACAATGGGTTTCTCAAGACCTAAGACAACTTTTTAGGCCTTGGATAAAGCACATTTATCCAATAGTACAGGTCTAGAACCCACTAGAGGGGATGGATGAAACATTATCCCTCATCACTAAGAATCTTAATGTTAGGTAGTACAAGTCTCCCGATAGTACTAATGATGATGAGCCCCTCTCTTTTTTTCTTTTGCTAATGTCCAAGATGCCAAACAATGGCACATGGAGGCTAAAGGGGCATCTAGAGAGAAACTCAAGAGGACTATGGAGCAGGCACCCTTAGCATCAGATCAGCCTGCCTTGAAGAAGCTTAAGTTTAAGCTTAAGCCATCACAACAGGTAGTTACAAGCATGCTTTGTTTAAATTTGGTTATTTCATACTTTAAAATTTTGAGGATACTTTATGGTTTTATGTTATAATTGGTTTTCTATGTGCTATGCCTGTAGATAAGCATTAAGTTATAATAGCCCAAGCTGCTATAGAGATAGAACAAAGGCATGTAGAAGAGGCACTCCTAAAGTAACCTATGGTTGAAGGACTCACCGATGATGGTGTAGATTATCTAGATGTCTTGTTTGGTGATGATGTACCAGGTACCTCTCCCATCATTGTCCTAGAGGAGGAAGAGGAGGAGGAGCTAGGTATGCTTATGCCTCACTATTTTCTTATGATTGTTATGCTTATAGTAGTTCTTAAGTTACCAACACAAGCTTCCATCCCTAAGTTTTGCATGCAACCATGGCTAGAGACTCCAAACAAAGTGAAGTTCTTATGTGAAATGATTAAGGACATCATAGATTGATTGCATCAAGTTGTACCTGAGATAGGTAACGATTTTGTTTTATGTGCTTTGTTCATAGACTTTTTTTGTATTATGGCTATTTAAGGTTGTGTTCTATGGTTGTATTTTATGTTTGTGTAGTGCCATTCATGGAGTGGAATCCTAGTAGAGACATGAAGGTAGACTCCTTTGCTAGACTTCCCTCTAATGTATGTAGTATACTCATTGTAATGATGGAAAACGTCGGCAGCTGGAAAATACCAAACCAAATCCCGTGTACACAGTTTTAACCACGGATCCGTGCAAGGGCTATGCTGGAAAAACGAATCCGCGGCGCCCTGAACGGTCTTGTCGATCAGACAGGGACTTACTAATCAGTAAACTGATGAATATCTCGTGGAATGATCTGATTCGAGGAATCGCAAAATGAGGGGAAAACGACGTAGACAAATTGTAATGATGATAACGCTAAACATGATAAGAAGAGGCTAACACAAGAGAAACACGTAGTTTCAAGATCTAAGCTTTGAATTGAAAGATGTATATTTTATATATCTCGTTACACTAAGGAGACCCCGATTATTGGATGTAAAGCAAGCACAAAACAACAAGAAAATTGTCCAAACGGAAGTCCGGTCTACCTCGTGGGCTAAAGCTGGGATGCAAGGAAGTTCAAGCTCTGACGTCTATCGATCAACTGTTTTTGACCAATAGAGCCTGTGAACCGTGCAAGATGATCCCACGATCTTGGATCTGCTTCTTTCACCTTAGGTAGTTTCTGTTTAGGACGGCCATTGGTCGCTGATGGAGAAAATTGTTTCTTCTCCAAAGAACGATTACTCTTGTTGCCGATGCTCACACGAACAATGCTCTGTCTCTGCTGTAAGGTGATATTGTCAACAATTGCCAAAGTGCTGCTCTCTGTATCTCTGCTCAAAAGTGATAAGTGCTCTAGTGCTCAGAAAAAATGTTTTTGCTTCTTTGATTTGCCAACCTTTGTATCTTTGTCAACTGGGGTATCTATAGGCTGCAACGTCTTGTGGAAAAGGTGCAACCCTGATGACGTGTGTCCCGAATGTTGGTTTGACCATTTTTGTGTCAGATTTCATGACTATGCACAATAAGCTTATTTGCGTATTGCACGTGTAAAGAATAGATGCACGTCGGGCATGTTTCAACTATTTTTGAGTTATATTACGCTCATTCATGCTGCACTGCGTGCACGAGCGTAACATAACATGGAAGCAATGGATTCAAGCTATTTTACGCTTGCTTACGCAGCCGCGTGTAATGAAGCGTAAACGATGGCTAGCTTGGCGACACAATACGCTGTGATATGCTACATTGCGTGATGAGCGTATGATGAGCAATCGCACTTTCTTAGACTTTGCCTTTGACTATTTTGGAGCTCATTACGCTACCGTGCGTAACAGAGCATAAACCTGATCTTGAACAAAAGACTTAGCAAAATATACAAGAAGTCACATATTACGTTGCTCAAGCTTCTCCCTATGATGAAGTAACTAGCCTTCTGATGCCGGACTATGTTTAAATAGAATCACGCTAAGCGCCATTACGCTACGTCGCGTGGTATATCATAAATAGAGAAAACATAGTAAGATTAGGAATCTGCACAAGAAGTTGAGGACTTGATGCTACGTGCCTCTTGGTGTTGCTCTGTCTTATTCTCCCTTCTGGAATTCTGACATGCGCCCTTGCCTGAATTGCGAATCTTTTCCTGAGGCCGACTCGCAATTTTCACGGTGTTTCAATGGCCCCTCTTTGTTGATGGTTGGAGGGCTTGCTCGAAAGACGTCGACAAAGAATACGAAACACCGGATTGGTAGAAGCAAGAACAGCGTCCATCCATGGCTACTCAAGCATTGCCCTGTCAACATGGAAGAGCAAAGCTGGAGGTAATGGGAGATAGAATGACATAGTAGGAAACAGGTTCAGAGAAGACATAAAATGAGTCAGGATGGTAGGAGTATGGAATACGCTTATTGAGCACGTAGAAACGTACATACACATATGTCAACAGGAATGCTTTCAGACAAGCGTAGCGCATCAACCTGAGATCTCTCTATCACCGATTATAGTAGGAATGCTTGCAAAAGGAGCACATCGCACCACTTCTGCGATATCTCTGCTAGTGTGAGTGCGGAAAATGGATACTTGCGTATGTAGCTTTTGTGTACGGGAAGCGAGTGATCGGGATGAAACGAAATAAGAGCTAAGGGTAGGATTATGAGAGGTATAGGCATGCAGTTCTAAGTGGTTGGGCAAACCTAAGCAGCCATCTCAAGACGCTGTTGTTCTTCACCGCTCAGGTGAACGCATCTTTGAACGACATCCTCGAAAAAAGTAACCTGCAACCATAGAAGAAAAACAGAGGACACCATTGCTCATGCGAATAAGAGGCGAGGTTGTCGAAACGAGCGCCGTTTGATGCGAGACAGAGTGATTGGGCCGTGAAAAAGGAGCTGGAGCATGAGGGTGGAGCCGCCAATCCTGACGATTGGCCTAGCATATCTTCACCAAAAGGCATCAGACACAGTGTAGCTAACTGGTTGTACAGGGAACCAGCTAGATTAATTTACGAAGCCGGCATCTGATAGCGATGATCGGTAGAGGTTGTCGAGGTCGTTGTCATTGAGAGTTTCGTCGGGGCTCCGGCTGGTGAGACTAAACTCTCAGAGGTACCACCATTGCAGTGGGCGCAGCGGTGGAATCTCCGAGGGATCAGTAAGATGCCTTTCAGCTTATCCGAGGAATCAGTAGGATGCCGGTGGGGTGGTGATGCCTGGACTGTCCTAGTATCCCACCTCATTTGTCGTGCAGCTGTACAGAGATGATCACGCTTACTTGATTTATATGGCAGCAGTTTGTAAGTCCCAGTTTTAAGTCCTGGTAGACTGGCATTGCTGGTTTTAAGTCTCAGCAGACCATGGTCCCAGTTTAAAGTCTGGGCAGACCGAGAAATGCTAGTTTTACGTCATAGCAGACGGTGGTGTATCTGATTTATGGTCTTAGTAGACCGTGTTGTGGATGTCAGTTTCATGTCATGACCCAAGGACAGAGTTGTGTTGGTTTTACGTCCTAGCAAACGGCTACTTACCTTTGCTAGTTTAACGTCGTGGCGGATGCATGCAAAAGATGCCAGTTTTTCATCTTGGCAGACCTGTACAACATTGCTAGTTTTACGTCATAGCGGAAGGTTACAACTTGCCAGTTTAGCGTCATAGCAGACGAATATTGCCAGTTTAGCGTCGTGGCGGACGCGTGCAAGGAATGCCAGTTTTACATCGTAGCGGACGGTGGTTGCCAGTTTAGCGTCGTAGTGGACGTGTATTGCCATACCCACTGTTGACACCGTAGATGCTGCTAAATGTAATACTGCTTCAAATACACATGATTTACAGGATTTGGTAATTCATTGCCATTGACGTTTGCTAACTTCAATGCTCCGTTGCTATACATGTCAACCACCAAGAAAGGGCCTTCCTAGTTTGCAGAGAACTTGCCTACTGGTTCACGCACAGCCTTGAGAACTAGATCTCCTTTCTTGATCGGACGTTGTTGAAGGTTGTGTCGATGTTTCTACATTACGCATAAACTTACTTGCGACGGCCCTACTTCCGCAGCAAAGGGAAGCTTGTCCAGGCCAGCCCACAGGAACTTCATAATCTCTTCCTCCGTTAGATCTGGCCACACATCCTCTCCCAAGGCAGCTCCGGCCTTCACTTTCCCTTTCTCCACGCTGCTCCAATAGGGTGGGTCCGGGAAGAAAGTAGGGATTGTAGCCTGACCCCCAGGGAGAGTCATCTCCCTTTCTGGGGATGCACTTACAGTCACCTGCTCTTCGAACTTCTTGAAGGCTTTGGAAGCTCCGATGACGTCCAGGAAGACTTCCAAGGACTGGGCCCTAATGGCAAAATCGCGGTAGAGTTTCCGATAAGCAATGCTCTCTTGCTTGTACAAATGCTTATGGTCCTTCTCCTTCTGCCCCCACTCTTGCACGCTTGCACAATAATCCCTCCAGTCCTGGCTTTTCTGGGCTAGGAGTTCTATTTGCATCCGCTGCTCTACCAATGCCCGACTGGTTTGTACGCTATTTTTGATGGCGGTCCAATAATGGAAATAATCGACCACAACGGTATGCCAGTCTTCATCCCCTGTCACTCACGCCTGTAGGAAGTCGCACAGTGATCTTAAGTCTCCAACCTCTTTAGTCAGAGACTCAACCCTCTGCTCTGACCTTTGCAGCCTTTTCCATAGGATTTCATTTACGCCCCTACTTTCCCATAAGGAGCGTGTCGAGCGTAACGCACATTTACGCATTTCCTCATAAATGTGATGTGGCACGGCTGCTTCATCGGATGGTGGCTCCATTGTGTCCAAATCAATGGTCTCCGTGGGATCCCATCGGAGGCAAGCTCCTAATAGAAACAACCATCAAATGTTGATGACACATTACCACTATGTAATATCACAAACTTACTACGACCATAACGTACCAGCTCCAGGTTCGACGTGCTCTAGGCGCTCGATCATGTCACTGACAACACCTTCCATGAAGGCAAATTTGTCAGGGAAGTCTCTCCACGCTCTGCTCACAGCGACAGACCTGGATACATCCTCTTCTCCTGTAGCATAATCCAGTTAGAAACTTCATCTATTTACAGAATCCTGCAAACGTGCTAACACACACATTACCTCTACCGGTGACAGTGGCAACTTCACCAGCATCTTCCGCCTCCTTTTCCTCTTCACGCACTTGAGTCTATGTGTCGCTGGTTCCAATAGCCGGGGCCTCTTCATCTACCTGGTCCTGTGCACGGCTCCCGCTAGCAGCTGGGGCCTCCTCACGCACCAGAGCTTGTGCATGGCTCACGCTAATAGTTGGGGCCTCTTCTTCCAAAATTGAGGCCCCCTCCCCACGACTTAATACTACTGCCCCTGTCTCAGGGATCAGTTCCTCTGTAATTCTCACTGGTCATATCACAGCACCTTAGTATATCATTCCACACCATCTAAACAAACATTGCGTAATACAATTCCTTCACGCTTACCAGGCGGAGGCTTACTCCGTTGAACTTTGACCGTCACAGTTTGGCCTACGTCACTCCCAGGGGCCTCGGCTATACAGAGCCTTTTACGCCGAGCTGCAGGTTCTACAATTTCTTTCTCCAGGTGTTTCCCTCACGAGGCATCACCGGTGTAAGTAGGCATTATCCCGCCTACGCTGTCAAGGCCTCACACTTGGGGCATCGCCAAACCCTTGGTCGTTATAGATAATGACTCCCCGATCCCTTCCGGTGGATCTTGCCCACAGGTGGTGCTGAGGATATGGGTAATCCAAGGTCTGGAGAGCTAGCCTCGGTCTTGCTGCACCCAGACCCCATTCCTTTGGATGACCAGAAACTCAGCAAAACGCCGAAGGCAAGCTATGAAGAAGGTGTAATGCACATTAAAACGAGACTCAAGCTTCTTGCGAAGCTTGATCATCTCGTTGCGCAGCCCCTTAGCAAAATAGCTTGCCCAATTAAATTGGGTCCCCTCTTCCAGAACCTCCCGCATAATATGGGTCTGTTCTACAGAAAATAACTTCCCTTGTAAGAGGGTTTTGGGGAAATTCCGGGCCCGGAAAAGGGGATAAAGTGTCTTGGCAATGCCCATCTGGAATCTTTCGCAAGAAAACCCTTTAGTCTCCTTCGGGATCCTTACCCACTCCTTCAGCCACTCCTGGAAGTCGAGGCTCCTCTTCACCTTCTCACTTATGGGAAGACCATCCGAGGGGATGCCAAATAAGTCTGCGAAAAGCTGAGCGTCAATGTTAAAGCTTACGCGTACATTGTGTACGCGCATGCAAAAACGCTCTACCTTTTCGTTGAAGGAGTTGACCAGGGTTAGCATTTCACTAGCGGGGACATCAGGAGTTGCAGCTAAAAACAAATGCATTAGCCCTGCTGCTCAGATCTTAGTGGTCACCACGATTGGGGCCGCCGAGTGGCCGAGCCAGCGCTGTGCATCCTTGATGTCACCGTAGCGGAAGAGGACGGTGCTCGCCTCCCTGCCGAAAATTGTAAGGGTAATCTCCTGGGATTCCCTAACTGAACAGCGTAAAACAAAAGTCAAACTGAAATACTATTACGCAACGCTCATAATTTACAACTATATTACGCAATAATCGACTACAAAATAGCCTTACCAGGTCCAAATGGCAAGGGAAATGGCGGAAGGATCCTCTACACGTCCTCAACGGTAAGGGGTGGATCTAAGGTCCAGTCATTATGCAACCACCCGAGTCTCTGGCAATTCTCAAAATCCCCAGCATAGCAGGTGGGGTACTCACGCATGTCAAAGCCAATCTGCCCTATAACACCAGTGCGCACATTGCTAGTTGAGGTAAATGCCATTATTGTCGTTTCAGCCCATGATAACGCATCTCCATTTCCGACTAACCTGTTGTCATGAATAAAACACCTGTACCATACAACGTAGGCTTCTCTTACATTTCACATCGATAACAAACATATAAAAACAACAAAAAATAGACAGTTAATAAAATTCGCTTACCCGCCTGCGTAGTACACCATGCCTTGTGTGTTCCAGAAATAGGTCGAGACATGGCGAGCCACAAACAGTGTGTTATATGCATGATAACAACTGAATTGAGCCATTTCCCAGATCCAGTTTAAGCTCCTTAAGCCCCGGGCACTAAGTTCTCGGTCCTCGGGACGACTCGTATCGATGACCCTGTCTATCAAAAAGGCCAGAATCCCTTGTGCAGAACCCGCCAGCAGGTGCTCTAAAAGGGCACCGACGATGTCGCCAGACAAATCAAACCACACAATGACGTTGTAGTTGCGCAGCAAGAACTGCAGAAACTCTAGCGCACCCCGTCGAAACCATATGGCCTTTCCTTGCAACCGCGTTTGCGGGGGAGGGACATTGGGAATGATGGGGTTTATACAACACAAAACCCTGACAATATCCAAAACAATCAGAACAGGCTTTAGTGTAACGCTGCACAGAAAACCCAATACATACATTAATGCCTACATTTACACTTGCATGACTAATACAGAAAACTTGCTACACCTAGTTATCCAGGCCGAAATTTCCCAAACCCTTGCAATAACGCAAGGTTTGTCCCTGACAACGGCAGTAGATGCAACACTCAGGAATCTATACGACACTGCGATTGATTTACCAATGACATGCATAAAAGCTTCATGGGAGCTAGAGAGGACCAACGAATCCCTATCAAAGGAAGTTCTAGCCTTAAGGGAAAAGACTCAAAGGAAAAAGGACACGATTAGAGATATCTAAGACTGCAAAACCTTTGTGAAAGCCCAAGTGACTAACTCAAGAAAGTTATGGATTGAGATTACATGGGCCCACTACTGCATGTCATTCAAGATAAAGTAGAGATCCTACAAGAGATGGTGAAGCAATGTATGTAGATGGACCTCATTTCCCAAAAGGTTGAGGACTATAAAGATCATTGTGCTTGGGTCTTGGAGTGGGCCAAGACACAAAAGGTTCACAAGCATCAATATAAGGTCAATCATAAAGCCTATTGATGAGTCATTATTTTCCTAACTTTGATATCGAAGCCCTGATATCAAATACTCGATATCAGATCCCTAGATGCATTATCAGATATTTGATATCGGGGGGTATGGGCCAACCTATAAATATAGTGCTTGGACGCATGGTTTGGGCATTAGATTTTGTAATAGTTTTTCATAGTCTTGTTAATAGAGTAGTCAAACTCTTGTAGTTTTATTCTATAATATTAGAGAATAGTTAGTGAGTGCCCACAGAGTGGATCTAAGTTAGTTGTATGAAGTCTTATTTGATTGGCAATGTACTTGGACATATTCCATGAACAACAATAAGATTGAGATTGATTCTTATTCATTGCAACACTTTGAATTAGATTATATTTACTTTCCATGCAATTTACTTTTCATATACTTAGATAATATTAATATTTACTTTTTCATGCATGTTAAGTAATTAAGTGCATAAGTACAATCACTTCAAGCATGAGTATGACTCCTAGTAATCCCAACAACACTTAACATTTGGTAACCCAGTAGCATTATACATGTTCAGGATGTACATGGATAGTGGTATTGAATACTTATCTTAGGGTAGTTGATTATTAATTAGCAGTTAGATTAGTTTAATTGATTATAAATTAAGTTTCAACCTATTATTAATCATAGTAAAATAAAATATAAAATAATGAAAATCATATGCCTCACTTTAGACTAAACCATATGTGACAAAGGTACCACTAGTCCAAGTGGGAAGACAACAAACTATAATCAAGACATAACGATCTAGATACCACAACTAGTCCCATCCATGGAATTTAACCAGATCATGCGTGAACACTTGTGATTCATATGGTTGGGTGTAGGGGTGCCTCACTGCTCATCATTGACATCATTTCTAGGGATGGTTCCAATTATCTAGATTAGTTATATTATACATGATTAGTGTAAAGGTATTAATGATCTATCTTTTAGAAAATATTAATATTTTAAGTCACACATGTTATCAGGTAAAATCATGTCTTCTTCACATAGGAATAAGATTGCATCACATGATGAAAGCACTCATAGGAGAAATGATAGGATATATACTTAAGAAACTTTGAGTGAACAACCTCATGCAAGGGTTTCCTATGCTCATTTAGACCCTTACTACACTCAAAGACTACATTCAACTGGTGCAAACAATCCTAGAGGAGATGGAGAAAGTCCTAGAATAAGGTGGGCCTCAAGGCCTAGAACCTCCTCTAAACCTAGACAAGATAAATCAAGGGACCAAAGGGAGAACTATAGAAGCCATGGTGATTCTCCCAGCTCCTCATCTTCCTATTCCTCTTTAACAGCTAGTTCTGATGAAGATGAACATAGGTATAGAGATAGAGCTCCACTACGGGGTCAAGATATAGATAGAAATAGAACCCAAGGGTAAAATCAAAGACATCACAATGAGCATAGACACAATCATCACAATCAAATGAATAGAAATAGATATTTTCATCACAACATGTCTAATGATGATGAACCCTTATTGGCCACTAATAGCTTGATGCAGATCATAGAGGTAATTAAGATACCTCACAAGCATCACAAGGAAATTTTCCTACCTAGGCTTGATATTAATAATATCCCTAAGTTCATGGAAGGCTATGATTCTAATCCAAAACATCATCTACAAGTCTTCCATGATGCCTATGCCTTATACAACATTAAAAGTGGACAGCAAAAGCTTAAGCTCTTTCCTAGGATACTAATCGATGAAGCTAAAAGTTGGTCTAGATCATTAGAACCAAGTTCCATTCACTAGTGGTCCACAATGCTAAAAATTTTCAATAAAAAATACCAAACCTATGAGAGAGTGTCCAACCTGAGAACACAAATCCAAGAGTGGAAGCAAGAAAATCATGAATCCTTGGAAGTGGTCTTGGATAGATACTATTCACTATTACATAGATGTCCAAGCCATGGTTTCTCTGAGAAAAGGAAACTTTTCCACATCATAGATGGACTTCATAATGAAATAAGGGAGATCCTTGGGATGTATGATCTAGGCCAATTATATGAGCTACGAACCCATTAGATTAAAGAGTTAATCAAGCATGTGGTGAGAGAAGAAGGAGAGCTATATAGATGAGAGAATGTAGAGGAAAATAATTGGGATCCAACTTTGCAAAAGAGAAGCATCCATATCTATGATAAGGAAAAAGAGGCAACTCTCAATGAGGTGATTTTACAATAGACCTTGCCAATACAAAATTCTATCATTGAGATTAAAGAAAAGTTGGATAAGATTTTAGGATCAATGAATGAGAAAGGTAAAACTTGCAAAGAAATCATAGAGGAGAGAGTAGCACAAAATGAATCAAGTGATCACAACAAAAGAAGGAAAAAGAACTAATAAATAGCTAGGAACACTTTTTAGCAAGAAAGGGAAATGGCCATAGAAGAAGAGCCTATAGACTCAACCACAAATGAGGATAATGGATGTGACATCTACATATATGACCATCCGAAGGGCCATTGCCTAGTCTTGTTGCATCTACGTGAGTATTGGGTAGGTGCATTAAATACAAAGTTTGTACAAAATCACATGCCCAGGAGATTTCCTTTCCCACATGGTAATCATAAATAGCCCCATGACCAATTATGCTATCATAGGGGGAATTATTACTAGCATCAAAACTGTCATCAACTGTAGTGGAAAAACCCACAGTCGTGGGGGAGGCCATCATAAAACTAGTACCATCCTTATTGCTAGCTGAACCCATACAGATATTATGTTCAAAAATTTGTTTCCCCAACTAGGTCTACTTCCTCTACCTCAAACCACTACTACCACTCTCTTGAATATCATCATCCTGCAACATATTATATGAAGTCACCACCTCACACCTCTCATCCATCAGCATACCCTTAATATTCTCATACTCACCTCCACCATATGTCACCTCGAACAACACAAGAAGGTTTAGCATCATAACATCAACAAGAGAATTCCTCTTGTGCTACAAACATATATGTAAATGATAACGATAGTATATCTCAACCAAAGTCTTGAAAACATCCCTTCTGGAGGAAATGTCATAAGCTAAAGAAAAACACTCATGGACCTACTACATCACCTAAACCAGCACAAGGCCAATTTGATGCAACAACCTTCCTCACAAAAATGATGTCTCCTAATCATATGCAAAAGCCAACAACCATCACCACTCCAACACAAGACATAAACAACGAACCTATTATTATGGAGAGATAGCAGAATCCATGCATCACTGCTAATAGTAAAGGATGCAATTGTGGGCTAGAAATTGAAAATATCAACACAATCCACAACAAAGCTAAGGAAAAAGTGTGTGAACAAAGACTAGTCTATGTAGTAGCCACTAAACCAGGAGACACCTAATGGCTTGAAAATGAGATTTTAAGATTTTTTTAAAGTTTCATGGAGATAATGGATTTTCTTATTAGTTATAGACTTGAGAAAATGAGCCAAAAAAAGGACTTAGACACATATATCTTACAAAACTAATAAGTATCTTTCACCTATTTTTTGTTTTACAATTTTTTATCGTTTTCCTATTTCTTCCAAAATTTTCTGATTCTTGATATGTTTTCCATTTCTTGATTTTTTTTCTTTTCTTTATATTTTTCTCTTTTCTTGAGTCATTCTATTTTTTCTTTATGAATGTATTTTTATGTTTTTGTTAATAATATTGCCAAGTCATGATGCAAAAATTAATGTTATGTGTTGGGTTTTTGTGCTATGCTATCAAGATGTTTGGGTAAGTAATTGTGTAAAGTAGTGAGACCACCTCATCCATCCCTCTAATTCTCTAAATAAAAAGTATTTTTCATGGAAACAATTTTGTTCTTATTTTTTGAAAATAAAATTCATCAATGATCATTGTACCTTAAAGAAAGATTGAACAACCAAGTGGGAATGGAAAAGGATGTGACCTCAAGGGGACTTGTTGGGTTCTCTTCTTGACTTCCTTCATGTGGTTTATGACTCTTCTTGGAACATATCACCACTCCCCTATCGACCAATAAAAAGAAAGCTTTGTCTTTTCATGGTGTGGTTCCCATCCAAAAAAAAAAAAAGAAAAATAAAAAACACAAAAAAATAAAGGGAAAAAAAAGACAAATAGAAAAAAATAAAACAATAATGGGAATTCAAAGCACACCCCTTAGACACAATAATGGGCTACTGGTTATGGAGCTGGAAAGACATGCTACCCATGCCTAAAGGCACCCTTATATCTAAGGTCCTTCTTTTCTTCTTCTCTTTTTTGGAGTGATGATTGTTCTTTAAGGTGGTTATGGACTCATGGTGGTTGGCAGGATGGAACACATCAATGTGAGGTCACTGTTCATGGTATGGTCTTGGTCTAAACTTGGACGGATAGGTATGCTAATCAGTTTAATCACATTTTTCACAAGAACATGTTGTGGACATGGTTAAATACCTTACATCCAAATCTTTGCAATCCCTTCTCATTGCATTACTCACCTTACGGCTGCATGTGATTATGAACCTTTTGGTTTTGTATAGTATAGTGCAACATCCTAATCATGGTAGTTGTGTGTTTTTTGGAATAAAGGCATGATCTACATTTAACTTCTAGGATGCTTATGAACATCTATAGAAGTGGTTATGCAAGGACATTATGGTAGGAGCCTGCTTTGGGAAGGACCCACTTGCATAACTTTTGTTGATCATGGCTTTGAACTAACATTCACATCTTCTAGAACATCAGTGATAGTTTCTCTAAATTTATGCATGATTATTGGGACTACTTCTCATCTGTTTTATTAATTTTTCCTACTTTTTTATTTCCATATCCATTAATATTTCTTAGCCATCTTCTAAATTAGAACTTTGGTTTTAATTGTTTAAAAACCTATGTTCTTTTAGAGTTACACTTATTAGTTATGGGGGCTAGGGATGCTTACTTTAAAATTTTTGAATTTTTTCCAACATCCTATTTTCAAACATCATGGTAACTAATAGCAATTGATCAAAATAATGTGAACAGCTTGATGATTTTAGTTATCTCATAACCTTGGGCATAGTATGTTGTAATCACCTTATGCCTAAACAAAAACTAAGGGATCCAAAAAGGGTTAATTATTAAGGAAAATTTACCAATACTAATGTTGATCCTTTGGTGACTACAAGTGATGCTAAAAGAAATGCCTAAGGAAGAAGGTCTTTTTCTAGGAACGAAAACAAAGCCAAGAGAGGAACAATAGAGGATATGTCCATGGACAAATCACAGCACATACAAGATAGCAACTCACGCATCACATGTTTGCTAAATCCATGGGATGATTAGAAGAAATTTCAATTCATCCTTCAAGAATGTTCTGCATAATCAAAGAAGCATCAACATAATAATCAATGTTAAAAGTCTTCCACCATAAGCGACAACAAGAAGATTCATCTCCAGTAGATTTTTAAAGACCTCTACAAATTTTGTAATCTTCAATGTCTATCCAATCTTTTTATCACTCTACCATTTTGTATGCATCCACTCGAATAAAATTTTGTAATGCAACACTTAGAGTCAATCAGTAGTTTGCATATCAGTCAATAATTCCATACATTCCCAATATTTTGTAAGGAACTTGTTCCTCATTTTGTATAACTTGAGGATGATTTTGAATTCAATCATGGGGGTATGATGAGTCATGATTTTCCTACCTCAAATATTGGATACTCAATATTAGGCCCCTATATGCATTATCAAATATATGATATCAGGGGGAATGGGCCAACTTATAAATATAGCGCTTGGGCGCATGGTTTGGGCATTAGTTTTTGCAATATTTTTTCATAGTCTTGTTAATAAAGTAGTTGAAATCTTGTAGTTTTATTCTATAATCTTAGAGAATAGTCAATGACTGCCCACAGAGTGGATCTGAAGTTAGTTGTATGAAGTCTTATTTGACGAGCAATGTACCTAGACATATTTCATGAATGGAAATAAGATCGAGATTGATTCTTATTCATTGTCGCACTTTGACTTAGATTATATTTACTTTCCGTGCAATTTACTTTTCATGTACTTAATTAATATTTACATTTTCATGCATGTTAAATAATTAAGCACATAAGTACGATCACTTCGAGCATGAGTATAGCTCTTGGTAATCCTAGCGACACTGAACGTGTGGTAACCTAGTAGCGTTACACATGTTCAGGATGTGTGCAAAAAGTGGTATTAGATACTTATGCTAGGGTAGTTGAATATTAATTAGCAATTAGATTAGTTGAATTAATTATAAATTGAGTTTCAACCTATTCTTAATAGTATAAAAATAAAATATAAAATAATGAAAATCATATGCCTCACTTTGGACTAAACCATACGCGACAAGGCTACCACTAGTCCAAGTGGGAAGATAGTGAACTACGATCAAGACATAATGATCTAGATGCCAAAACTAGTGTGATCCATGGAATTCAATTGGATCATGCATGAATGCTTGTGATTCATATGGTTGGATGTAGAAGTACCTCGCCACTCATCACCTACCTATAGAGGCTTAAGGAGAAGTCGACTGAATGGCACAAGAGAAAGTTGTTCATTTAGGGGATCTAGGTAGAAAGTGCTATCAACTTTTCAAAAGTACTCTAAAGGTGGATCAATCCCCTACTTTTTAGATCACCACGATTGTAGGTGAGACCTCTATAGCTACTACTACTCATGATCCTCCTACTTAGACTCCTATAGATAGGTTTGACATTCTTTCTGGCGTTGATCTTGGGGATGTTGACTGGGTAAACATGATGAAGGACTAGCTCCTCCATCATTTGAAGGAAGGCCTTTCCCATCTACCCTTGGAAGTAATTGAGTTGGACTCTCCATAGGTTTGATATATTTTATGTTCTAGTTTTTGTTTTAAGTTATGATTTTGGCTATGGGTTACTAATTGGCTATATGTTGTTGCATTTCATGCCTTAGGAAACATTGGTGGCCCCAATGGTGAGGGTGGGAATGACCCACCACTTCCTCCTCTAGATGCCACTCAGTAGCCTCCTTTAGTTTAACTTTTTCTCTTTTTATGTTGATGGCTATGGTTAGTGAACGAGAATGCCAATTTAAGGTCATAGCAGACCAAGTCTGAAAGAGATACTTTTTTAATGTTTAAAAATTAAGTAAAAATAAAGAAAGATTGTTGCAAATAGGTAACAATGCAAATAAACTTAGGTTACATGCATAAAATGAGGATATTTGGCTATCATTTTATCTAGTCATAGAGGCATGGGAAGGTTAAGGTAAACTTTACTTGTATAGACTCTCCCTAATATTTGCAAGATTAGGGAGTGAGTAAGGCCTACTCTACACAAGCTTGTATTTTCCATCCCCTTCCCTTATGATGTTAAAGGGGAGTTCATCTCATAATGTATCCCATTTTCTATCATTGTCATCATTGGTTATCTTGGGTTTTTGTTCTTCTTAGCTAGGAGCTTCTTCTTGAAGCTCCACTTCAAACCCATGTTCTATGTCCATGTTGTTGATAGCTAGGGAAGTCACATTATCACCATGAATGATGATTTCACCTCCCTCATAAGGAAGATGAATTTATTAATGGATAGGGGAGGACATAACTCATAACTAAGCCACCCAAGGTCTTCCCAAGATTAGGTTGAATCCTAGTATCTCTTCTACCAATAATAAGCTTGCAGTTGTAGGGAACTGTTCTCCAGCTACAAAATCCAATGAGATAGACCTCTTGATGACAACTCTTGATCCATTGAAGGACTTAAAAGCTATAGTGGTTGTACGTTATACTTGCTCAGTTAAGCCCAAGTTTTCAACGATGGTGCATGAGATGACATTGGTTGCAACTCCATCATCAACATGCACCTGATGTATTTTAAATTATCATATGCATATGGTTATGAATAAAGGGGCTATAGTCACTTTGTCATTCTAGGGATTAACCTTAATTTCACTACCGCAAATTGTTAAGGATGTTGACTTCTCCTTCCCTAGTGAGGAAGGAATCATCACTACATGGATGACTACTTTGTTAGCAAGAATATCCTCACTAACAAGTATGAAGGTCAACATTTTGACTAGAGCTTCACAATGTGTGGCAGAAGTCATGATCAGGTCATATAAGCTTAAGATTATGTTTTTCTCTTTGAGGGACTACTTGACTTGGTCCATTTCACTGAGGAATTTTTTGTTCTTGGCCATGGGTTTGTCACCCCAGTTATGCTTTACTTCCTCCATGCATCCCAAAATGTGGACTTTGGCTTTAGGCTTTGGCTATTTTGGCTCTTCCTTGTTGTCTTTGTTGTGGGATTTGGTGTCCTCCTATGGCTTTTTGGTTGAAGGAGATGGAGTAGAGGAGGTCATGGGTATAGCCAAAATGGGATTGGGCTTTAGTGGGATCACTTCTTATTGTGCCTTCTTCTACTTGCCTTTCTTGTTGTCAATATTTTGCTTATGATTCTTCCCTTATTTTGCTATGGTTTTTAGGTTATCAACTATTGGTTGTAGGGAAGAGGTAGTGGCACTAGAAAATACAAGAGGTTATTGTGCAGTTGTTTAGGCTATGGCTGTTTGGGTTGTATTGGGTTGGGAGACCTTGATGATAAAAGGTTCTCTCGAAGGCACTCATGATGGTACTCTTACAACAAAGGTGGATCTTGAGCTATGTGAAGCCAAAGAAGCCCTTTCATTGTAGAGGGATACTTGAATGACAAATGGTTCTCTTGTAGGTCTTTGATTGTCATCAATGTTGAATACTAAAATAACATAGGGGCTATCATTAGCATTCAAAGGGTCTTTGTAGACCTTCATGGACTCATTTTGTGGCCAAATTGGATTAGAACATCTAAGACTAGTTCCCCCCTATCTATTATCCTTTATAGGTCATCCTTCAACATGAATTAGAAGTTTGTATCATGACAAATCAATTGACAATAATGGAAAAAGTAGTCTAAATTGAACTATTTAGGTAATTGGGGATCATCCTTCATTGCCCAAGTATGATCCTTGGCTATTTCACATAGTCACTTGTGTTTCTTTCGAGCAACTTCAATCATTTGTTTATGTTGTATGCATTCACTTCTTAATAGTTGGTCTAGCAAATTGAATGGTTTTAATGGCAATGTAGTGTGTTTATACTTGTCCTTATTTTTGAAGTTAGGTCTACTTATTATCAATATAGTAATCCTAGAAGTTGAAAATTGGTTATGATGGTTATTGTGGGGTCCTTTAGTAGGTTGACCTTTGGCCCTTTATTCGTGGTCTTAGTTTCCTTAGTTACAATTGCTATAGTAGTATTATTTTGTTTGCTCTTTTCTTTATCTCTTTGAGAGTGTTGGTTTTTATATGATATATAGGCCAGATCATGAATAGCCTCCACAACATCCTCTATATTTTTAGTTTGTGAGAATGCTTGGCTAAGAGACCATGGATTGAGGTAGTAGAGCTTAGACTTGATGAAGCCATTAATTGCTTCCTTGAATATGGCTAACAAGTGGGCTTTGGATATGGGCTCTAGTATTTCATTCAATAGTCTATTCCACCACTGAATGTATTTTTGTATGGGTTCTAAGAACCCCTACTTGACCTTCATAAGCTATTCAAGCATTGTATCAACCTATAAGTTATACTTGAAGTGGTCGATGAACTAGGCTACTAAGTCTTCCAAAGAGGATATAGACCCTCTAGGCAATGCATGATATCAATCAAGTGCTTTTCCAATCAAAGACATAGGGAAAATCCTCATGATGGTATGAGGCCATGGCTACAAGAGAAAACATTTAGATCGAAAGGTAATAAGGTGAGAATTAGGGTTTCCTTCTCCATTATATTTGCTAAATTGAGGAATGGGGATACTAGGAGGGAGTGTTAAAGGTGGGACTACAAGACTTATGGGACTGTCTTGGTAGAAGTTCATAATTTTAATAGTTTGTGTGGTAGAGGCTTTAAGCCCCTTCAACTCCTCCATTAGGTCTTGGATCATTTAGAAGGCTTGATCCAAGCCTTCTAGTGGCCCCATAGTTGGCGAGGTTTGTACATAAGCTTGTGGTGTTTGTTGTGAGGCTTGTGGCCTTGTTATGGGTTGCATGACAGAAGGAAAAGGTTGTGCTATGGTTGTGGCTTATGGGCCAAACAAAGAAAAAGATGTTTGTGTCAATACTTGAGGTACAAATGGGAAAAATGTGGTATGCAACCCTTATGTTGATGGGGGTCTCATGGTGGACCCCATGTAAGTAGATAATGGATTTGTAGTGGTAAAAGCCACTATTGATGGTTTCACATATCAAGACTATGTTGTAAATGACATTGATGTGTTTTAGTTTGTTTTTTATGGCATTGATTAGTGTGATATGTGGCTACAACCAACATGGGATTTGCCGTAGTAAAGTGCGAAGGAGCAGAAGATGATGGCACCATGCCCATGGAGAAAACAAAATCATTAAGGAAAATTTCTATGACATTGGGGGATGTTTATTGGAACAATCCTCCAAGGATGTTTTCAAGCTCAAATTCTACCCTAACTTCACCCTCCTCTTCATGTTGTTCACTAAAGGTAGACTTGTCATCCTTCTCTTCTGCAGTAATCAATTGGGATAGGATACTAGAATAGACATCATTAAGAGGAATTTATTCATATAAGAAATGGATGTAATCTTTCCCATCCTTATGTATGAGCTCAAACTCCCTTTTGGCCTAAGCTTCAATTCATGGAATTAGCATGCCTGTTTATATTTTGGCACAAATAAAGTTATAGTGATCTTCATTAACAACTGCAAAATTAGGACTCTCCCCTTTCACTCTCAAAGATTGCCTACACTTAATGATGGTAGGTTCTTTGGGATCATACACCCTCATGACTTATTGGTTATGATCTTCACTAGTGAAGGTGAAGGGTAATTTGGTGGATTTTTGAAAAAGCATGGTTATAGTGCTAAGAATTACTTAAAAATAGGCTATAAATGGGAAAATAGGGGTATATTCCAATGAATGGAATTCAAAAATTCTTAAAGGAAATGAAAATGGAAAAAAATGATATACTTACTATAATTATAATGATGTGCTAGAATGATGTGCTATAATGATAACACGTTATGAAATGATACACGTTACTATAATGATACACTGAGGATTCTGCTACAAGGGGTAAAGGCAGCATTGGATTCCTTGGGAGTTTTGGCTAGAAAATGGCTTTCAACTTACAACAAAAGCAAATTTGGTTATAAAATTTGTTTCAAACTCATCAACATTGGCCTCCCAACTGCTTCCACATTGGGTATGGCAGAGGGAGGAAAGAAGGAGGGTGAGATGATGGAATTTCACATCTGCTACCTCAACGTTAATGGGAGGAAGGGTAAAAACCAAAGTGGAAAGTTGGTATTTTTCCACTAAAATTGGTTTTAGCCAGCTACCAATTTTCTTAGCTTGGAAAAGTGGGGAGAGAAATGGGAAGCCAACTCACGAATGAATTGAACCACCCACTTTAGAAATTAGAGAATAAAGTTTTAGCAATAAAAGAAAAAATTAGTAATAAGAAATAGATATCAACATTGCCTTTGGGCTATAAACATCACAACAAGTGTTGTGAAAATTCAAAACCCAACCACCTACAACTTTCATGCTATAGTTTTGGTCATAGGGGGGGAAGACCAACATTGATTTTTCAAGGGTTTTAGCTACAAAAAATGAAGAAAAAGATTGCAAATGGGTATGAAAAGAATAGATTTTGTTATAAAATATAGGTGAAGGCCCTCCTTCTAGCACCAAGAAAAACTATTGCGACCAAAAACCTTGATCACTGAAATGAAAAACCTAAGGATCCTTTGTGGAAGTAGTTTTCCAACCCTGAATCCCTAGGGAATTCGCAATAAAAATGGGATTCAAGGTATCATGGCTCATCTGGTAAATCAACTAGGAACTTATGAGATCCAAAGTGTGGGAATATAAATAGATCCAAATAATGCACAAAAAATGAAATTTATTTTTGAACAAAAAACTCAAAACTTAAAACTTTATTAAGAAAGAATAAAGAATAAGTTAAAGAAATGTGTACAAATGATGCCTGGGTAAGCAAAAAGGGTTCACTTGTGCAAGAGTTCAAAGCCCATTGAATCCAATGTGATGTGCTCCATGATTCAGGTGCTAAGCCACTCTTGATGTTATTGAACCTTCCTTCGCTGTTGCAACCTTGGATCTACCAATTGGGTCACTACTGGGGGGTGAGAAAGGTGGAAAATTTGGATGCCAAATTGCTCCACATTGGGGTTTGGAAATCATAGAAATGTAGTGTTGACACCAAAAATCCATCGAATCTTAAGGCCACAATGCTTCCATGCTAGGGTTCAAAAGAATGCAAGTATGGGAACTTGCAAGAGCTCTTGAGTGCTTGAAAATGCCCAAAATGTGAAATTTGTGTGTATGAAAATTGCTTGATAATGCTCAAAAATTACTAAACTTTGTCAAAATTTGCTTGAAATTTTGAAACTTTTGAAACTTTGAAACTTTTAAATGGTGTTGGAGGCTAGCTTTTATAGTATCTTTGGGCCATGAATGGGGCTATAAATTTACTCAATGAAGATTGGGCCATGAATGGGGCTATAAATTTTGAAGATGGAATCTCACCTGACTTTTTTCACTTGGGGAATGAGGCTTTGATCACTTATGAGGCATTTTTCAACCCCAAAAGCATAAAGCATATGAAATTGCGCATTGTGCATTACAATTTTCACATTTACAATGAAGTTTTGCCTTGGGTTTCATGGGGGTGAAAGCTACATGATGAAGATTGGTTTTAACATGTAAAATTTTGTGGTGTTTCAAAAGGTGGGATGTTTGAGCTCAAATTGTAGAAGAAAATTGGTAAAAACTTCCTTGGCTCAAATGTAAAAAATGAGAAAATTTCATTAAGTCCACACCTATATATAGTTTTTGTGGGATCCAATATTGGAGGAAAATTTTTAAAATTTTATGATAAGATCTGATGAACAAAAACTTGTCATTTTGAATGTTTTGAAGATATGGAACATGTTTAGAGAATCTTGGACTATGAATGATTCATATTTTTTGAAACTTTGACGTGCAAAGTTCTTAAATAAGGAATCTCAGGATCAGAAAGTTCATGAAGTATTGATAAGATGGATGAGGTAATGAATTCATGTTGTTGGAATGGATAGTTTGAATGATAAGAGAAATTTTTATTGATATTTATTATTTTTGGAAGGCTTAAGATGATGTGGAGTTGCTAACAAGTATAAGATACAATAGTTATACAAGTGGGTCCTCCCCAAAGCAAGCTCTATCCCTTAATTCCCTTGTATAACCACACCTAAAAGTATCCTTATATACTTAAAGAGTTGAATGTAATGCATACTTGTTTAGAAAAACACACATGTTAGTATCACCAAGTTAGGAAAATTACGCTATGTTAAAAAAAACACAAGTTATGATTATTCTTACAGTGAGATGAAATGGACTTCAAGGGGATTGTAGAAATCAAGACATGAGGTGTCTTACCATAGGCATAATGAATTCATGTGTTTTATTAGTGGTCAAAGTAATCATTAGCCTTTTTGTCCAAGATTCAAACCAAGCCCAGACCATATTTCAATGACATTGCATTATCTCATCTCTTAGAATTACAACTATAAGACTACCACTATTGCAAAGAGTATTGTCACTTCGCGTATTATTTAAGGGAGTTGTTTATTCATTGCACTTTTTTTTAAAGATTCCTGAGAAGCTACCTACCTTCAGGAATGGGTACATGTCTTTCTAGTAAGACCCCCCGAAAACTTTATTATATGCATGAGTTTTATTTTTATCTATACCTACCTTACTAGAGGACTACCTTCAGGCATGTGTAGCATGTATTTCCAATGATATGGTAAGGCATCACTTATTGTACTCTTACTCTCATTTTTCTAAGATCTATAAGGATATAATACAACCTAAGAAAAAAATAAAACTAACAGAAGTAATTCAAGAGAGTCCAAAAATCCCATTAATGTCACACCTTTTACATCTCCACTTGGTTCTTTACTTTTCGGTCTAGGCATAATGATTACAAGTTTATTCTTAGTTTTATGATGAAAAGAATATTATTATGTTCATGGTAAGAACATCTTGTTAATGGAATGGGTGGATGAATGTTATGGTCTTACTATTCAAATAATCAATCCCTTATGACTTGATAACATAGAGAAATCTTCACCTTATTGGACTACACCTTGCCTTATTTTTCATGTGTTTATTAGTAATCAAAATCATTTACAAAGGTCATGAAAACAAAGTATCAAAAAGATTGTAAGCATTGGAAAAAGATGTAAAGAATGAAAAATTTCAAAGAGTGTAAGATCATTAAAGAATTGAAAAATGTAAAAGAATATCAAAGATTTAAGAAATGAAAAAGTATAAAATATGAGAAAATATCAAAGAATGTGGAAAAATGAAAAGAATGTGAAAAGTATAAAAGAATGGGAAAATTTGTATCAAGAAATAAGAAAAGTAAAAGGAATTATAAAATAAAAATCAAAAAGCACTTATTAATTTCTAAATTAAGATAAAGTATCTCCCCCACAATTGAACTCACGGGAGAGTATTTGGAAAATGCACCTTAGATCTCCTAGATCATACACTCTAGGTGGTTCACATACCATATTTAATGATTTAACTTTTTGATTATTGTCCCATGTAATCTTAACGGTAGTCAAGCTTTGATTGTCTAAGTCCTTGTTTTCTTTTCCTATTGGTGTATGATCATGATTCAGTAGCTTCATTTTTGGATCCTTAGTTCAGTTCATCTTCTTCGAATGGGAATTAATAAGTGAATTAGATTGTTCCATCCATATTTTGAACAATTTAACATTCTCAGTTGTTAGCCACCAGGTGTCTTTTAGTGTAGTGGCTCCTACTCTCTCTTGTGTGCAAACTTGTTTTTCACATTTGTTATGGACTGGTATAATAACTATGTTGACATTCTAGATGGTCAATCCACAACTGCACCCTTCTTTATCAATAGTTATGCATGGAATTTTCTACATGTGTATGGCTCCATGCTTTTCTTCTTTAGAGATTTCAATAGGGAAATCTCTCATATTTAACTTAGCATCAATTACACTAAGCCATGTTCTCTCCATGATAATTGGAAATTCCTTGTCATCATTTTTTTACATTAATCACATGAAAGTCTATTGGATAAGACCATCCATTGACAATGGTCACTACATTTTCTATCTATCCCAAAGAAATTGTGACATATTGATCTACAAGCTCCAACCTTATATTGCACTCCTTCAAGGGTAGTAGGTTCCATGCTTGATATATTTCGTAAGAGATCAAATGTATCTCAAAACTTAAGTCTAATAGAGCTTTGCATGGAAAATTTCTAGCTACTCATAGATAAATCAAAGGAACTCTTGAATCAATTCTTTTCTTAGGAAGTGGCATTGCCTTTATCTAGTCTCTAACTATTTCCATTAGCATGATAGTCTATACGGTTATATTTGATGATGGTGAAAGTGTTGGCACATTTTGGCCATTCAATGGAACAGGATTTATAAGGTTATGGTGATTTTTGAAAAATTTAAAAGAGATTTTTGAGATTTTGTTTCTTCACCTTGAAGTCTACCATGTTGATTAAGACAAGCTTTTGCTAATTGGTTCACATCCACAAAGGCATGGTTGAATGTCCCACAATCTTAGAGGCCTTGTTCAACTTGCATCCTTGAACCAACCAATACACAAAAGTTGCAGAGCCTCCTTCCAAGGACCATGTTGCCAATGTGCAAAAATCTTACCATTCCATGGGATTTCATTCCTTGTTGGCATTCGGGCAAAAATGAGCCTAGAGTCATCACAATTAGGTTCGATAAAAAGATAAATGTGCTGAAAACTAGTACTGGGACTATAGCAATGGAATTTAAACCAGAGACAGAACTAGAAAAAGAAATCACATCCTTGCTTGAGGATAAAGGCGTGGTGGATGCCCAAAACAAAGATGGTGTAGACATTCTAGAGTTAAATAAGGTGATAGTTGAGGATGTAAAGAAACGCCAGGGGCAGCTTGCAAAGATTCGGAGCCTACTGTTTCGCAATGAATTAAAAGCCAAGCATCTGAAAAAAATAAAATCAAAAAACATACCATCGACTTTTAAAAAAAGGAATATCAAAAACTAAACCAAGGTAAGGAGACCGCGTTGCGCAGTCGCAGCCACCGAGAATTGCGAGGTCGATCCAGAGATGGACACGCAAGAGCAATGGTGGTGGTAGCAGCGACGTCATTAACAAGAGCAGGAGCAGTGACAGAGGCATCAACAGAAGCACAAGGGTGGGCGTAGTGTATGATGAGCGCATGTGCCAGCACGCCTACAGAGAGAGGACTTATGAGGCCGAGGATGATCATCCGAAGCAGCCGGAGCACATTTGGACCATTTACGGTTGCCTGTGAGATAGCGGCGTTCTCGAACGCTACGTGGAGGTTCAGGCTATGGAGGCTCACCATGAGCCGCTACTGCACGTCCATACCCCTTCCCATGACCCGTTTGACATGTTTTCATCATCCTTAGGTGGAAATCCATTTGGAGCAATAGTAGACCAAGCATAGGCAGCCGGTGGTTAGGGTTTGTAGGGTTTCCAGTTAGAATCAAAATTTCCAGCAGAACAACGAGGGCAGGGCTGCCTGTGAAAACACAGAAACCTAAATTTGAACTCAAAATCGATCATAGTTGCAGGTGTTAGCGTGGGGAGAAACTGAAGTAGAGGCAAAATCGAAAGAAACAAAATGGCAAGCAATTCTCTACGAAGGCGAGTGATTCATTTTGCAAATCTGCCATTGAAGTTGGTGATGCCGTCGAGCTGCAAAAACATATGAGAAATTGCGTTCAAGATGATACCGTCGGTGAGAAAGATCGAAATCAAGAGGGTCCTCGAGTCACTCTACGGCTTCCAGGTCAAGAACTTCAACACCGTTAACATTGCCGACAAAAAGAAGAAGCGTCGCGGTTTCATCTTCACCAAGCCCGACTACAAAAAAGCCTACATCACTCTTAGGCGGCCCCTTTCATTACCTTCGCATTCGTTCCCTGTCAATCTCTTCAACCAACAGGCAGAGGCAACAGCACCAGTGCCTGTATCGATGCCAAAACCAACAAAGGAGGACTGCGCACGAGCAGAAGATCAGCGGCGACAGATGTGATAATTGATTCCATCCATTATCCTACAAAGGCACCCTTGATTTGGATAAAATAGATGATCCTATTGATGCAAAGTAATCAGCAGAATTGATATACTGATTAATTGAAGCTTCATTCCACACAAAAAAACCAGAAATACTAATGGAGATCTTGATTTGATTGAAAATTTGGGAATTAAAAGTTCTTGTAATAAAAATTTTGAAGGAGATCAAGATTTGGAAAGAACTATAAAGAGTGATGTGACAGAGCTTAATCATATAGAAGATTTCACCTATAAATATTTAAACCTATGGTAAATATAGGCACTAGATACTTGGCTTCATTTTATATTTCTTGTAAATGTTGTAATTTCATGACAATTGTAGCCTTTCAATTGAAATAGTGGTTATAACCACTACAAAGGACACTTGTCAACTACAACTTGTTTATCTCTATGGTGGCCACTTGGCAACTAAATGGGACACGTGTCAGATGCAGCATTTTTATCTCTTTTGTTGTTGAAACCACCCAAAATTGTTGTAACTTACCTAACTTGTTGGGCAAGTAACCTCCTAACTTGTTGGGCAAGTAATCTCCTAATTGGTTGGCCAGGTTACTTGGGAGAGAAGTTAGGTGAGATATTTTTGAATATGTAACTTCCCTACCTACCTTTGAACCCTATAAAAAGGCTTCAGGGGTCAAGGAGGGAGAACATATCATCACTTCTCATATCATCAACATTGGGATCTCATACATCACACTTTGAAGGCTACTAGTTAGCACTTGGGCTCTCACTTGGAGACAATTTGAATCTTGGGGAGAAGAGCATTTTGTAAAGAAGAAGTTGTGACGATTGCTTGCAAGATGGCTTGCTAGAATAAAGATTTTAGCCTCTTTGTCATGGTCCTGTGAGTTATGTATTTTATTTTTTGTTTTTTTTTAAATTACTTAGCTAGTGGTTTAGATAGTATCATCCTTGGCAAGTAATTTTGGGATTTTTAGATTGCTCTTACTGTTCTTGTTGCCCAATAGAAATTTCTATTAAAATTTTGCCATAGAAACGCTTGTGTTTAAAAGCCTTAAGAGCATTTTAGTAGTAAATTTCATTATTGTGCAACATGTAGGAATTGCTATTGGGATTGTTGTAAGAGAGCCTCTGTGTGTAGTCACGCCCTTGAACAATTCAGTAGTCAAGAGGGTTCAGAAAATCTTTGGTATTTTGATGGGACTAGAATAGCTTCTTTTTATCTTTAAAGTGAATTCTCGTGGTTTTTCAATTAGAAATTGTCAAGTCTTTTAAAGGTTCTGTTTGAATGCAATCATTGACATCTATTATCTAGTCAAAATGGAGTCTCATACGTGGTAGTTTACGTAGCAATTTTTGGTAGCATAGTAGGATTGTCTTGAAGATATTGCTTGTTTGAGCCTTGGAAGTTTGGATAATTCGTAGATATTGAGTTTGGGATAGCTTTATTGCGAAGTGTTTACTCGTGTCATTTTACCTTGTTGAAATATTTGAGGCTACACAAATCTTCTTTCTTTTCTTTTCTGCTTATTTCCATCGAA
>MNCI01006420.1:0-16636 GCA_015680685.1 Gnetum montanum
ACATTAGCCTTAAGCATTGCACCCAACATGTTTCATGCCTTGCCATCCTCAGTAATAGATTACACTGAACCTACCATGCATGTAATTAACATTGCATCCATAGCCACAACAAGCATAGCTCATACATAAGAATGGTACAAAGACATTAAGACATACCTTCAATAGTGTGAGCCTCCGCAACATCTGACCACTACCCATAAGGATGTAATGCGAAAAAAATCATTGAAATACATCCTCATAGGTGATAGCATACTATGTCATAGATCCTATGATGGCATACTATTGACCTGCATTAGTAATGGCAAAGCATAGATGATCTTTGACCAAGTTCATGAGGGACTATGCAAAGGCCACATAGCACCCAAGGCAATGGCATTAAAAATCAAATGCTTAGGCTACTATTAGCCTTACATGAAATTTGATTGCATCTCCAAAGTCAAGACATGTGATGTTTGTCAATGGCATGGCAACTTAATGCACATGCCACCCACTAAGCTACATAACACTCAGATCATGTGGCCATTTCAATGTTGAGGGTTGGGTATCATAGAACCTATCATGCCTAAGTCTTCCATAGGACATAGCTTCATCATAACTGCAACTGAACACTTTACCAAGTGGGTTGATGCCATTTTCTTTAGGAATACATCATTAGAACAAGTTTGCAAATTTATCCTTAACAACATAATGACCCAATTTGGTCTACCCATGACTATAGTCACAAACAATGGGTCACAATTTAGCAGTGTGGAAACCAAAGCCTTCTATGAATACCTTGGCATCAAACATTTCTTTTCATCACCATACTACCCATAAGTGAATGGCTAGGCAGAGGCCACAAATAAAGTCATCATCAACCTTCTGAATAAGATGCTAAATAGCAATAAAAAATGATGGCATGAGTAGTTGTTCTATGGGTTATGGGCCTACAACATAACATCTAGAACAACAATAGGTAAGATGCCATATAGCCTTGTGTATGGGTTTGAAGCAATGTTGCCTCTTGAATTGTAGGTCCCATCACTCCACATGATCCTCTCAAGTTTCATTGACAAGGTGCAAAGCAATGAGTTTAGAACCATTGACCTCAACTCTATAGAGGAGAAGTGCATGTAGACACTCAATCACATCAAATGGTACTAGAAAAAGCAATGGTGAAAACACCACCATAATCACCATCAACACCTGATCAAGAAAGGGGACCTGGTCCTCAAGGTCATTCACAAACCCATAGATAAATTCTTAGCCAACTATGAAGGGCCTTTCTTGGTAACAAAGGTTTATGACAATGGAGAATTTAAGCTTGCTGATCTAGATGGTAATGAATTTTCCAATGCATTCAACCACTCGTACCTAAAGCCCTACTATGCCTAACATGTAGCTCCACATCAACACAAGGCAAGTTAAGTGAAAATTTTCTATGACATTAAACTAGTATAGAACATCTGCTATGATGTTAAACTAGCATAGAATATTTTCTACAACATTAAACTAGCATAGAACATCCTCTACAATGTTAAACTAGTATAGATCATCCTTGGGCTATGACATTAAACCAGCATCCACAATGTCGTCTGCTATGACCTTAAACTAGCAATCCACTATCTAATATGATGTTAAACTAGCACATAGTCTACTAGGACCTAAAACTAGCACATCATAGTCTACTATGGAATTTAAAATAGCATAGCATGCAATTTGTTAGGACTTTAAACTATGTTTGCAGTTCAGCATGCATAGCTCAACATCCATAGTTCTACAAACAAGCAAGTGCAAATACTTCTCATCCTTCGTTATCTACCTTCATCTCAATCGGCTAGATGGGGTGGAATGTTGTAGTTCTAGAATAAAGTTCACATCATCAAAGAAAAGCCTCTAGAACATTGATAATGTCACTGCCCTTGGCATTTTGCTGATCCTCCAAAAATTCCCTCAGGCATTTTGCTAACATTCTAGAGTTACTTCCACCATTGCCAGCCATACCATCCTTAGGCTATGCTAACAACATCATTAGCCTTAGGTGTTTCATCAATGGTTGGAACTCTCATTGTCAGCACCACCTGCTAGAGTCCCAATAGTACTATGGCCTAGTGACAACACTGCCATCCTCCAGCCCTCATCGTTGCCTAGGCTTGGAATTATATCTAGCAATGTGGCTCCATACCATCCTACTAGATTTTTAAGATCCTATCCTTGGTGTGGAGTCTTGAGCACCTACATCATCATTGCCTTTGACCACCTTGCTAGCCTTCCTTAGGTGCTTGATTCTGGTGTGGCTACTAGAGATTTTATAGCCTTCTAGCTCTAGCATCTACACTAGCCTTCTTTCTTTAGCATTGTAAGCTCATGTAACTGGTCTAGCACTCGTGGCACTTGCAGTGCCCTCGTAACCATAAATTTACTTTTATCTCTCATTTTGTATAGTTTTTTCTTATTTCCTTTACATTTTGTTTGTAGGAAAAAGCCCTAGAGGTAGTCATTCATAGACATGTTTCATCACAATGCTTGATTAAACTCTCCAAGCTAATCAAGAGTGCACATCCCTATACTTGCTATAAATCACTCACATTTATCTTGTATACCTTACCTTTCCATTCCTTCCCTACAATATTTTTTGATGTACATTGAATCCTTCTTTTGGTAAACTATAAAACCCATGATAGACGTAATGCAACTCATCCCATGGAAAGCAGCTGTGGGCTAGTCAAAGCCTAAGCGCATGTAACACAACTCATCTTGGGGAGGAAACACCTTTCCTATAGATGCAATGTGGTTCCATCTAAACAAAGCTTGTTGAATTGCACATAGTTCACTTGATGAGAAGCATCTTGCAGCTATCATTTCACAACAAAAAAGGCAAAGAAAATTGAAAATCCAACAAAGAGAAAAAGAATGGGACAAAATAAGTCCCCAAGAAAAAATTAGCAATGTCGCACTTTTGCAACTGGTCCAGCCCTAAATCCACATTGACCTTCTCACAAGCACTTTAATGAGAGGTCAAAATTTTAAGGACAAGCCATCCCTACTCCATGAACATTGACTCTCTCATAAACATTCTGATGAGGGATCATGATTTGGTGACCAGCCATCATGGTGTCACATTCTGTAGCTGCATACATAATTGGCATCCCTTCCATGTGCTATCCCTTAGTCAATTTCCTTAACCTACTCCATGTCATATTCTATTCCCTTAGCACTCTTGAGAATGGTGAAGCATCAGTTGATCAAATATTGATGAGAAATGTTGGTGCCATGCCTTCTATGATGTTTCATATTCTTTGTTGATGTCTCTTGGGCAACTCCTCTAGACGTTAACAAAGAGGGGCCAATGAAACACTATTAATTTTAGATTTCAACATTGCAACTGAAAATTTGTCTAAGTGTCAAAACTTGGCAAATTCTTCTAAGTGTTGGTGCTACAATTTCAAGCATAGCTAATGAAGCATGTATCATAGACCCTATTTTGCAAAATTCTCTAAGTGTCAACAAAAATTGCACAAAAATTTTTCTTAGTGTTATGTTATGCTTTGATTCTACCTACTACACTCTAGAGTGTAGCCAATGTAACACATAATTGCATGGATAGTTTGTTCAAGTTCTAAACCAAAAGATGTCAAGATGGCTTGGCATGGAAGAAAAAGTTCAACAAATTCTCTAACTCCTAGGGTTGCTACTATTGCTATGCCCTAAAGCGTAACCAGCGTAGCACACCTTTCAATGTCTAGTTTTCCAATGTCAAGCAAGAATCTATCAAGCTAGCTTAGAGTGGAGGAACATAGTCTCAAATCATAGCCTCCAAGTTGCACTATTTGCAAGTACATTGTGATCATTCAAACTCTAGCATATGTAATCTTGGCACCATAGTCACAATCCAATATTCTCTAGGGGTCCACTACAATGCACTAGAGTGTAGCACTTACCACTTACATGGGAGTGTAGCTAGGTCTAGCATAGCCCCATTTACCCTCATGCCACATGACACCCGATTCGCATTTCACGCTAACCCTAAGCCTATAAATACCCTGATAGTCCACACTCTAGGGGTTGGTAATTCATTCTAGAAATGGTCATTTAAAGCATTTGGCAAGCAAATTCAACTGATAGTTAACACCTTAGAGCACCCTATGCACTGGAATGTATCAACATCTAGCAAACCTGTTTTGTCCCACTTAGCACCGCAACATAGCGTAAGCCCATAGGACACCACGATAGCCAACCTGGCAGGATCAAACTCTATAGAAATTGTCTATTTCACAACCTAGATGCCCAAGAGACTATGACTACACTGCTATGCTACTACTACACTTATCTATATAGTGTGTACCACTCTCATCTCTTTTTCATAATTGTTACACTTCCTTGTTTGAGGTGGTGCACTTCTGTTCTCAAGTTCTGTTACATTTTTCAAGCACTTTTTCTTTGATATTTATCATAGCACTTGTGTTTTCTTACTATTTCACATGCATTCACATGTTTACACTACCATTCCTGGGCTAGGAGACCCTGCTACATAATAACCTGGCTTATCCCAATGCCCATCGATAACACTATGTAACCCCCTTGGCACTCACTTGATGTAGCACCTTGTAAGTCCCTACCCAATCAACAAGACCATTTAGGACACCCCATCTCCATTTCTAGTAAGGCCCTTTCATGGGTTTGGGGTTAGGCTATACACCTGCTAACCTCTCAGTGTTCCAGCCATCGACATTTTTGGTCATAACAAAAATGATCGGAACTCTTCAAGCAAAGTTTAGACCTAAGGTCATGAAAATGGAAGAAATTAGAGAGTTTTCAACTCTAAAATTTGAATAACTTCAAAGTGCTTTTATTTATTATGAAATAAATCTCATAAGTGAAGAAGCTATCCAAGAAAGATCCATTGCCTTGAAGACTACATCCAAGAAGAAGGAGATTAATAAGCATGATGAGGATAGTGAAGATAAGATTGCTTTTCTTACTTGGAAGCTATAATGACTAATAATTTGAAGGAACAAAGGAACACATCAAAAAATATTCAAACCATCCAAAGGTAAAGAAAGAGATAAAAAAAATTTGAATTCTCGTTTAGACTCCTCTTCTTTAGGATGTTTGGATTTGTAGAGGAAGAGGCCACATGGCCTCCGAATATCCTATCAATTTTAGGTTTCCACTTAAGAACAAGCCCATTAAAGAAGTAAACAAAACAACTTCTATAAAATTTGGGATGATGGGAAGAAAAGTGAGGAAGAAGTGGAGGATGATGCAAAAAAACCTCATCTCATTTTCATGGTCCTCTCTGATGACAATGCTAATTCATCATATGATGATCTTAATGATAATAAACGGTTTGATCTTTTATACAATGAGCTTATATCATTCCAAAGTCTTTGCACTAAGTTAAGTAAACAAGTTAAATTTAAAGATTAGGAAATATCATTGCTAAATTTTATTGCTTTTGATCTTTCTAAACAAATCTTAGACCTTAGGGCTAAGAATGAAAAGGTAACATCATCTTTAGAATAGGCCAAAGTGGAAGTTGCAGACATCAAACTAATAAATGAGATATTGTCAAAGGGAAAGGAATTCCTTTAAATGGTCTTATGGAAAGGAAGGATTCCACATGATAAGAGTGATCTAGAATGATTTCCTCAAGAACATTCATCATCTAAAAACACATCTCAATGAAATGATCCTCTGAAAGAAAAAGCTAGCAAAACAAAATCAAAGAAAGCACCCACATCTTAAAAAGGTCTTAAAAGGTTTGATTATCCTAATCACTCATACTACCATAAAAGAATTAGATGTTATTATTGTCACATGTTAGGACATAAATAATGGAATTACAATCTTAAAAATTATCATATAAATATCTAGCTATATCTTAGAACTCCTTGGTCTTATCAAAGTACACTAAGAAAGCTTTTTGTACAAGATCATAAGGGAGACCAAATGTCAACCCAAAAGACCAAAGTAACCAAAAAGGAATGGAGAGTTAAATCATAAGAATAGGAGAATTAGGTCATCCTCACCAACAAATTCATAAAAGGAAGCCATGCCATAAGCATTGGAGAAGTTCAATTGAGAGGAGAATCCTTGAAAGAGGAAACTCATTCTCTAGCTCTCTAAACTCCATTACTTTTTCATAGTATAATAGAGAAGTAGAGGTAAGTTTTCTTTTGTTTTTAAGCTTTCATTAATAGTATAGTCCATTGGCAACCTTTCTAAAACCCCATCTTGATTTTGATGAAAGAAGTCTTTCCAAAATGAAAGACGTCTCTTAAAAGATGTCTTTGGGTAAACAAAGATGTCCCTCTAATTTTTTGTGTGTCACAGGAAAGATGTCTTCTATGGATAAAATATGTCTACTATGCATTTGAAATGTTGGAAAGACATATTTCTCTTATGAAATATGTCTTCTTTTTCATCCAAAGCCCTCATATGTTGCTACTATGACCCCAATTTTTGTTGTATTCCTTTAGATCTACCCCATAGAGATAACTAGGGCTCCACCATTTGCAATGATTTTATCAAAAATGGCTCAAAAAATATTGCAACATCTAGGGAACCACTCAAGAAGTGGTCAAGAGGAAGTTCTAGTGCACTGTCCTACTACATGTCCCAATTTTGTAGCATGAGTGTACAACACAAGTTTGGGCTAACTCAAACTACTAGCATCATTTTTGAACATTCTCTTGGTTTCACAACCCATAGGCAAAAAGCCCTACTAGAATATTTCAAGATTTTGAACTAGAACATGTTCATTACTATGAATTTTATAGTTCTTGACATGTTGATTAGAAAATTCTATTGTAATATTATTATTTTTGATGTTGCTATTGGGGCATTTACATCCACGGGTGGGGGAATTGTTGTTGAGAATTCTCCCCAAGTTATGAATGCACTTCTTGATATTTCTAGTCTTGATGTCTTACAAGTAACCATTGATACCATGAATGACATTTAAATGAATAGTATAATGCCTATAGGACATGATGAATTTTGTGATGTTTTGTTTGGTAGAGGCATGTCTTTTAACAAAGGTCATATTGAAAGAAGCAAGATAACTATTGATGCCTCCACCCTATGTCATATTGTTTTGTATAACATCATGGTAAAAGGAGGTAGTTACAGTTATCTACTACCACCCAAAGATTTTTCTCCTATATTTTCTTCTTATAGGATTGCCATTGGATCTAGGGCATACTCTCTACTAAGACATTTTGAGTCTCTATTCCAAGGAGAGAATCCTTGGGTATCCCTACCACATCAGTGTGTTGATTCACCATAGGGATGTACCTATTCTAGAGTTTCCTTTGATTAGAGGCAAGAAGAGTCTTAGTGAGTACATTAAGAAGAAGAGTACTTCCCTTGTTTCAAAGGCAGGCTCGGGCACTAGATCAAGGACAGTAGTAGCGACATCATCTAGGACCTCTCCCCAACTAAGGAGGTCCAAATCTTCAAGTGTGCAGATGATATCATCACTAAAGAATCTTTTCTAATACTTTACATGAGTTATCAAGAAGATTTATAATAACCTCTCTTACTTGTAGAAGAGTTTGGATGCAACCAATATTCCACCTTCCTCTGATGACCAAGTATTTAAGGGGGTTACTACACTTCCTATTTCTAATAGTGAGGAGGATCTTCCAGCTTTACTAAGGCACTCTATAGCATCCTCATGTGCATATGACTCAGGGATGGAGTCAAATTTAGAGCTAAAGACACCCCCAACTAGTTTTTAGTGGGAGCATCATGCTCTTAGCTCTTTTGAGCAATGGGCTATGAAGAGCATCTTTGTGACCACGTCCTAATGGATACTAGTGCAATAGCCTCTAGCTTCATCAACTCCACCAACTTTCACTCAGTTTTGAATGAAGCTGCATCCTAGGTGCACTCCCATGTAGTAGGTTGAGTCCTTTGATGAGAATACCCAAAGATCTAACCATGCCAGCACTAGCAGTGATGATGAGGAGGAGACTTATCATCCATCTAGAGTAGCAGAGAATTCATAGTCTGATGATGAGATCGAGGTTAGTGATTGAGATCTCAAGTGACTACTTTCTCTCGTCTTTTATTAATACTCAAAAAAGTGAATACATTTTTTAATTCTCACATATGTAATTATGGGAATTTTTCACATATGTGACTAATGTGATATGATAGTTTTGGATAGTTATACTATAATATGATTATGGATATTTTGTTATGACACATTTTGTGAATGAGTTATATACAAATGGTTATTTTCCTTTGATATCTCTATGTGATCTACCTTGCTCTTTATTTTTACATTTTTTGTACTATCAAACCTCCATGCTTATCCTAATCATTGGTTGCCATAGGAATTTATATGTCTTAATGCTTTCATTGGTCTATTTTTAAGCATTTTTAAATGCTTTATCCTTTTTGGTTATGTTCAAAAAGGGGGAGAAGTAGCTTAAGGATTATTATGTATTGGGATAAAACTAATTAATTTTCCTAAGTTTTGAACATTAGCAAAAGGGGCAAGATTGTGGACCTTTCGGTATGTCAAAATGTTAAGAAAAATGAAAGACATGGTTGTTTGTGTGTGTGTATCTGATTGTTGTGCTTGCAGGAGTAGAACTTGGATTGAGATAAGAAGGTTTTCTAAATATCAAGACTGTGGACAAGGAACAAGGAATTTAAAGGGTAAAAGAAGGTTGAAGAAAGACATCTCTAATAAATAGTAGACATCTTAGCAAAATTGAAGGATGCATAGGCAAAGACATCTTCAAGAAATTGCAGATATCTTTCATCAGACAAAGACATCTTTTCCTAGATAAAGAAATCTTCCCAGAATGTAGGATAGTTTCAAAATGAAGTCTTTCTACAAATAAATATGTCTTCACAAAATGAAGATTTCAAAAGGACATCTTTGTTGAATGAAGACCAATGTAGAAAGACATCTCAAGCATGAAGAAGATGTCTTCCATGACCATTAGCTACTGTTAGCTAGCTATTGCATGAGTTCCAAGATGGATTTGGAAACATTGTAACTATAAGAAGACATCATTCTCATTGGAAAATGTGTAAGCTCTTGTACTATCATTATGTAATCAATTGACAATCATTGTAATCATTGTTGCTTCTCATTGTATTATTATTTGTACATTGTAAAGTGTATTACCTCAAAGTATAAGGATTAACAAACTAAGTTGCATTCATCCCTTGTAATTGTTATTCTCTATTGTTGCCTTGTGGGATTGATGTGCTTCTTGTAGGAAGGCATCTTAACTAAGCCTGTTAGGATCCTAAGGGATTGAGTGATTTGTGTTGTAGCACAACACTCCGGAGTAGAGCTCAATATTGTAAAGGTTATGGAAGCTTGAAAACCACATTCTAATCATAATAGGACCTTGTAGGAATGAGTGATTGGTGCAATGTAACAACACTTTGGAGTAGGGCTCAGAGATTATATAGGGTGTGATACCCTTCAAACCACATTTCAGAGCAACAAAATCTAGAGATGTACTTCCAATCTACCCTCCAAGTGTGAACTACCCAAGTTGTGGAACAATGTTAAATTTGGTGTGTGTGCTTTGTCCAAAGAATTTGAATTTGGGAAACTTATTCATCACCCCCTTATAAGTTCAACGATCCACATCCATGCTATTGAGCCCCTATGCGAGAAACCCAAGGTGAAGTCTATTTACCAAATTTCCACAGTAAAAACAAGATAGTTCAAACAAGATGAGGCTCCAAGACCACAACCTAATCTAGAGGACATGCTAATAAAGGCTTGCTTGAAGAAGGTCCAAAGTAAGAAAATCCATAGTTCCATGCTTTAGAAACTAAATTTTAGGCCTTTCTTGAAGCTTTCATTAAAAGAAGTTAGATTACAATTGCAGAGACCTCCACTATGGTCCATTCTTTCCACTAGTAGAGAATGATATATGGGGGAAACCTACCTCTTCTAAAATAACCAACAAGGAGATGTGATCATAAAAATCAAACACATTATAATTTTTTATTTGATTGAAGCAATAGCAGAGGCCCTTGGATTACCCAACACAAGGATGAAGTTGACAAAGATTTCTACTTAAGCTTACCTAGAAATGAAGAATAAATGAATCCAATAGTGTTATTGAGTGAACTATAGGAAGTACAATGTCTTGATAAAGATGAAGCAAGCCTACTTTAAGATTGAAACCTATCACCTCAACAAAATGGTGACACCAAGTAATGTGACTACCTTTTCCACTAGGGCATGCATGGCTCTAAGTTGTAAATTCTAGGTTAGCCTACCATAACTCATCTTTCTTAAAATAGAAAGCCATATCAAGGAGAATCAAAAGTACTAGAAGATGGTTTCCTTTCCATGCCCTATAAGAAAATTTATAAATGATGAGGAATAGTTCACTACTTCAACAATGTGATTTGCAAAGTTGCTACTACATCATGACAAGAGATGATGAAGGATAAGTCATCTCCAAACTTCAAGAGGAGGAGCAACGACCACCATCACCACCTAAAGCACTAGAGATGATACCAAAAATTCTGGTAGTTATTGAATGGATAACGAAACATAGAAAATAATAGCTATAACAACAAGCCTCTAGAGATGGTGAAAAATCTTCTGTATATAGACCATACATGAGCCACTTGAATGAGGTTACAAGGACCATTAGCTTGTCAAATGATGAGATGACATCATTTTCTCTCATAAAGAAACCACAATCCTATTCACTCTAATTTCAATTTCAAATAATTCATTATGTCCATCCTAGGACAAGGATTTCTTGAAATCTCTAGGAATGTAATCGCCTTCTCATGATGATAGAAGAAGGTGACTGAGCAATAGTCCTTGTCATGTCATATAAGGGCTAGGAGACAATAGAAAAGATGGTGGTGGATTGAATTAGAGAAGCCTTGAATGCCATGATAGATTTACAAGGATCAATAGGAGTTAGAAGTATAGGGATGAGTGCAACCTATCATATGAAAGTGTTGAAGTAACTACTTGGAGCTAGGCAATTAATTCTAAAAATATTTGATCTCCTAGAACATATTTTTGCTACCTAGTTGTAGTTACTGGAGATAAGTGGTAAGCTATTAATAGTGAAGGCCCAATACAAGAAGTTCATCATTAGTAATCAATGGTTTACATCTAAGTTTGTGGAACTTAGAGTCCACTTCTCAAATCCTATCATTCTAAAACTAGAGCTCAATATAGATGAAGCTTTCCAACAACTTCAACAAAAATATTAGGAGGCTAAGAATGCTAAGGAGATGACAATTTTTGATCCATCACATTCGAGGCAATGACTAATTTCTCCAGTCATGCAACAAGCTCATAAAGATTCTTGTGCTAACCTAGGATAATCATCACCTATGAAATACTAAGCAGCAAAAGGATTAGATGGTTGAGTACATTTATTAACAATAGCAACAACTTACCAAGGTAAACCTAGATTTAAGGAGATTGCCTATGGAGAAAAGAAACCTCTTAATGAAGAAGGTTTGTGCCCTGAAATGAGGTTACCACATGGAAAACTAAGGCTCTGAAGTATGACTAATTCAAGCACCACTATAAGGACTATGTTAACATGCTCAAAGAGATAAATGAACATTAAATCAAGTTGGCAAAGGAAAAGGTAAACAATACTCTTTAGTAACTCCAGCCAAGAGGTAATGTGTGGCATCCCATCTTTGATTTTCTTAATGCCTACAACCAAGTAGGAATTCACCTAAAGTAGTTTCAAATCAAGGAGATGACACAATACATGTAACTAACTAACCTTTGATATCAAAACCTGGTAATTCTAAGAGTATGGAGGTCATGATTAGAACTAGAACATCAAGTGGCTAAATCCTACCTCCTATATGATGTGGAGTTCAAGATCCATATGGAAATCAAATAAAAGTTGTAAGTGGCCAATGTGGAGCTTGAAGTTCTCAATAGGAAAATTTACCAATCAAAGATCAATTGCTAAGAATCTGGGTAGGTGAATAAGTAACTACTAGAAACTATAGAACCTAGTTTATATGTTTGAATTTGAATGTAAATAATTCATAGCCTAGTTCATTAACATGAAAGAAATTTTTTTCATACTATCATGTACATGGGACATACTAGAACCAACTCATCTAGGAAAAGTAGCCTAGACCATTCATGACTGATGAGGAAAATAAGAGAAGATGAAGGTACTTTTGGATACCTTCTAGCTTTCAATAGTGGAAATAGTAGCAGCACAGCAGCCTATGCTTCTATCAGATTAGGGATGAAATGAAGGATCCTATGTGTCACAAAATTCTTCACCCCTAGGTACGGTGTAAAGACTTCATACTATCTTCATTCATATAGCTAGAACCTACCAATTTTTGTCAAAGTACTACAATTCTTTGTACATTATGATAATTTTGTACTCATGCACATTATAATTCAAAATGATACTCAAGAGTTTATTTTTTTTATTATAGTTAGTTATTTAGTTCCATACTTTTTCAAATTTTGTAAGAAACTCTATCTCATTTAGTTCACTTGACGATTGTTTTTTAGTCACCTGTTGGGGTATGATGAAATGTCAAGAAGTTAGTTGCATCAACACATACCCATGGATGCATCCTTAGATGCATTGGAGCATATTTGTTGACACTAATCCTCTCAAAGCCTATATAAGTATGCACACCAACTAAATTTATGGCATCTTTGGTTAGTCTAGTAGCCAAACTCTTTTAGTTTCCTTCTAGAATATTTAGCAAAATTTTCCTCTAAGTGCTTACAGTATAGACTTTTATTTGAGTGTAATATATACCTAGATAANTTAAAATGTTGAAAGAAGTAGTTGAAATATTAAGCTTTAACTAATTAATGACTAAAATATCCTAAACATAGAGTATTCATCCCACTTTTCATACACATCTTGAACTTATACTAATATTGCTAGGTTACCAAGTGTTTACTATTGGGCATACCAAGTATTCATTGTTGGGACTACCAAGTGTTAGTATGTTATGCTCAAAGTGGTCATACTCACAGTACTTCAAAATAAAATATTAAGTATTTAAGTACAAAAATGTAAACTGCATGCAAAGTAAAATGCTTGAAAGTAAACTTAAGCTAATCCAAGTGTTGTAATGGATAGAAGAAATCTGAATTTTATTTTTGTTCATGAAACCTTATCTAGGTATATATTACACTCAAATAAAAGTCTATATAGTTAATTCACTTCATACTGTAAGCACTTAGAGGAAAATTTTGCTAAATATTCTACAAGGAAACTAAAAGAGTTTGGCTACTAGACTAACCAAAGATGCCATAAATTTAGTTGGTGTGCATANGACCAGACCATGCCAACATACTTATGATTCATATGGTTGGGTGTAGGTAATACCTATTTCTCATCAAGTAGAAAATATAAGTAAGATTCCTATTAATTTTAATCATGTAATTACAACAAATGTTTTTTCATAGTTAATTCCTTCTTATTAATTATAACATTTTTCCACCAATTTTACCTTATTCTTTGTGAATATACCATCTTCATTTAGCTTATTTCTAAAGTTAGATTTTGTCCCAATGATAGTGTGTCCAATAGGTATAGGGAAAATTTTCCAAACATCATTTCTAATAACTTAATTATCCTATTTATTCATGGCTTGAACCAATAACTCATGTTCAAGATCTTCTTAAATCTTATTCAATTTAGTTTGGAAAAGTAAGCATGCAATCCCACAAAATTCTTGAAGACCTCTAGTTTTTTCTCCATTAGGATAATCTCCAATGATTTGACCTAAAGGATAACTTTTTACATATCTTCAATGAGTAGACTAAGTCTTTAATGTTTAGGCTTCTTCATGACTTTTTTCCATTGGACTATCCCCAATCTTAGGATGTAATTATTCTACTATCTAATCATACTCCTTAAACCTATCTAGTCAAACTTGACTTTGTCTTATCAAAAACAACATTAACCACTTCCTCAACCATTGATGTATGTTTATTATAAATTATATAAGCCTTGCTTCTAGAAGAATAACCAAGGAAAATACATTCATAAAATTTATTATTAAATTTATATAATTTATCTTTACTTTTCAAAATGTAACATTTATAACTAGAAATCTTAAAATAACTTATCATGGTAAAGCTAAAACAATGTCTTTATAGTCTTAGGTCTGAGAAGAATCTAATTTGAAACATAGAAGGTTATATTTATGGCTTCTTCCCAAAGATATTTAGGTAAGGTTTGCTCATGGAGTAGGTTTCTTATCATTTATTAGAGTTCACAATTCTTGCTCTTCAAAACTTAATTTTATTCAGGTGTTGTCGTTGCTAAGAACTTATGTTTAATTTCCTTACTATCACAAAAATTAGCAACTATAATGTTACCAAATTTAACATCATGATCACTTTTGATTTTCTTAATTAAGTATCCTTTTTCTATTTGAATCCTAATAAATATTTTTGAAGTGATAAAAAGCTTCATTCTTGTAGGTTAATATGATTACTAAATTAAACCTTGAGTAATCATTCACAATAACAATAACAAATATCTTCTACCTCCTATGTTACATCTCTTAATGGTTTGTATCAAGTGAAGAAGAAATAATTGAAAAGAATTCTTAGTTGTTATATCAGTTTTACACTTGAAAAATATGGATTTTTGCTTACCGTTTTTGCATTTTTCACATATCCTATCCTTCTTAGATTAAAGGTTGGATAATCCTTCAATAATTTGATATTTAAAAAACTTACTATGACTTTCAAAGTTCAAGCCACTAAAAATTTTATGTCAAAACTAACTATTCTTTAATTTTCTAATTAACCATTTAAAAGTGTATCTAATCAAATTAAAATTATCAATAATATAAATATTACCTGGTCTATGTCTAATGAGAATCACTTCATTTGTTTTGGTATCCTTACTAATATAATTTTCAATTTTAAAATAATACACCTTTTCTATCATTATAAAGTTAAATTACACTTAATAAACTATGTTCTAACCCTAAAACATCAATTATGTTTTTAATTTTTGGATAATTCTTACCTCTAACAATATCTTTTTCTTTGATATACATCTTGTTTTTATCCCCAAAGTGATGCTTTCACCATTATAACTTGCTAGAAATGTGAATCTTAAATGGTTACTAGTCATATGTCTAGAGCATCAGCTATTAAGATATCAAAAGCTAGGTGATTTATCTTAAGGCTCCAACTTGGCCATATATGTCTTATGAATCTTTTTCTAGGGAACCTACACTTTACTCACTTTGGGTTTCTATTGATTCTTATTGTACTTCTCTTAGCTAGTCTTTGAAAATGTCATATTTACATAAATTTAACATGGTTTGAATGGATAATAATATTAAATATGATCATAATTATAATAATAATAGCATTGAATGTAGGATTTTCTTCAAAGAAATGTATACATTGGTATATAATTCCACTTACCTTGTTTTGAGTAGCCTTGTAGCGAAAACCTATTCTATCTCAAACTTTCCATGTCTTTTCCATCATGAAGTTTAATATGGTTGTTCTTTATGTAAACTATTGAAGTAAAATTTTAAGATTTTCTATTTCTTGCAATTGACATTAAATGATGGCTTCATAATCACTTAGCTCTTTAATGGCATTCTTAATTTCTTTATCATTTTGATGAAGTTATCCATCCCTTTCCATAAGACATTTCTAAAAGAAGTAACATTTGTCTTACAAGTCATTATGAGGCTTCTCCTTGGCTTGATGTTTAGTTACTTGAGCTTCAATTTTTAACTCTTATTTATGAAGCTTATTTTTCATTTTCTTACATATGCCTTGAATCTTATTGAATGAAGTAAGAAGTATCTATACTCTCCTATTCATCATCTAGATAATCTTCTCCTTCAAGTACCATCATAAGTAAAAGATTACATTCCTCTCTTGCTTTTTCATCTAAGAATGAATTTGTACATCCATCTTGAGAATACAAAGCTTGCTTTCTGTTGGCACATTTGGCCATTACATGGAGTAGTTAGAATATTTTGTTGAAATTTTTTGTTTAAAACATGAGCAAAATCCCTGGTTCATAATTTGCAGTCCAGTCTTGTGAGTAATGGGTATTCTTGGAGAAGAAAGCCTGGTAAATAATCTTGATGATAAAAGCCTTCTTGAAAAGTAAAGCAGAGTGTCAAGTGAAGGTTGGAATAAAAAGAAGAGAAGGATTATTTACTACAAGAAAACAATATATGGATAAAATAACAAAATAAATCGGCTAAATAGTTCAAGTAGTTTTGAATTTTTAATTGTCAAAGGGTGTAAAGGTTTCTGTATTCACAAAAAAATCTGAATTTACGAATGATTCAAGAACTGTTAATTAACGCTGCTGGAAACATGAAACCGAAAAAAAAAACAAAACCAGAACTAAATGCCGTCATGTTAAGGTTTTTCCTTCTGCATATTGGCTCTAGACTGCTCTCACGTACCCACTAAAGCTACATTACCGACTCGCCAGACACCAAATCAAAGTTCAGGAAATGCGTGGGAGGCTCTTCTTGCACCAATGATTTGTTTTCATAGGAGTTTCAGGCCGCAAACGCGTAAATAAGTCAGACAGAACCGAGGACAATAGAAGGCGAGGGCAGAACATGGGAACGTAACAAAAACAAAAGATGGAAATCTTCTGTGTATACAGTACACAGAGAAGGA
>MNCI01006420.1:17482-75256 GCA_015680685.1 Gnetum montanum
AAAATTGTTGTAACTTACCTAACTTGTTGGGCAAGTAACCTCCTAACTTGTTAGGCAAGTAATCTCCTCATTGGTTGGCAAAGTTACTTGGGAGAAAAGTTAGGTGAGATATTTTTGAATATGTAACTTCCCTACCTACCTTTGAACCCTATAAAAAGGCTTCAGGGGGTCAAGGAGAAAAAAAAAAAGGGAACAGTGGGTCTCACACATCACACTTGGGATCTTGGAAGATTTGTAAAGAAGATTGCTTGTAAGATGGCTTGCTAGAATAAAGATTTCAGCGTCTTTGTCATCGTCCTATGAGTTATGCATTTCATTTTTTGTTTTGTTTAAATTGCTTAGATAGTGGTTTAGATAGTATCATCCTTGGCAAGTAATTTTGGGATTTTTAGATTGCTCTTACTATCCTTGTTGCCCGATAGAAATTTCTATTAAAATTTTGCCATAGAAGCACTTGTGTTTTAAAGCCTTAAGAGCATTTTAGTAGTAAATTTTGTTATTGTGCAACGTGTGGGAACTGCTATTGGATTTTTGTAAGAGAGCCTTTGTTTGTAGTCATGTCGTTGAACAATTTAGTAGTCGAGAGGGTTCAGAAAATATTTGGTATTTTGATGGGACCAGAATAGCTTCTTTTTATCTTTAAAGTGAATTCCCATGGTATTTCAATCATAAATTGTCAGGTCTTTTAAAGGTTCTGTTTGAATGCAATCGTTGATATCTATTATCTAGTCAAAATGGAGTCTCGTATGTGGTAGTTTACGCAACAATTTTTGGTAGCATAATAGGATTGTCTTGAAGATATTGCTTGTTTGAGCCTTCGAAGTCTGAACAATTCGTAGATATTGAATTTGGGATAGCTTTATTGCGAAGTGTTTACTCGTGTCATTTTACCTTGTTTAAATATTTGAGGTCTACACAAATCTGCTTTCTTTTCTTTTCTGCTTATTTCCATCGAATCTTGCTCTATTTCTAGTTTTCTTGTGGAACTATCTCTTTCTCTGGGGAAAATTAGGAGTAGATTGCGGAGTTGTGCTCAAATGTTTTTGCAAAATTTTATTTGTTACAAGTAGGTATTATAAGGACCGCGTAGACTAGGCAGTTGAACAAAATAGGAAATTTTCAAGAACTCACAGTACTTGGCAAAGTTGGCTGAATCTCTTTAAAGTAAGTCATTTGTAGTTCACACACAACGCAATTGTCACATTTTATACAACCACACGCTGCAACAGCACACACACATACTCACATTAACTACTGAGTTTATTTGGAGGTATCTGGGCCTTGGTGTTGCCAAAGACCAGCAAGCACCTAAATCCTGTTCGAGGACACTCGTTGGCGGTCGCGTCCCAAACGGTCGCCAACACTTTCCATTTTACTTACTCTTCTAATCATTTTTTCTTTATTTGAATGAAAATTCTAATGTTACGTATCCATACCCATGATAACTATAGCATTGAATCTCACTTTTATTATCTTTTTCATCACTTTTATTATCATGATTTTTTGATATCTTACATTTTCCAAACATCCTCCTAAATACTTTGCTAAATGTCATGGTAAGGAATGCAAATTTTTCCTTATCTATTTCATCTTAGTCATCTTTAAGAATGATCTTTGACTTTGGTATAAAATCCCTTAGAAAGTCTTTTCAAGACTTTTTAGCAAATTCTTATATCTAAATAGTCCACTCCAAGTCCTTTAAGAGCATTTGCAACTTCAATAATTCTAAAGAAGTACTCCTTAATTTTTTCCTCTTCCTTCATTTTGAGTTTCTCAAACTAATGATTGTGGATTTGACCCTTGGACTACTTTACCATAGAGGTACCTTCATGCATAAATTGAAGAAGGTGCCATTTTTCCATTTCAATCTTATAACAAACTATTCTCTTGAATTCTTTTAGACATAGGGCATAATAAAAGGAATTCATAGCTTTAGCATTGGCAAAATGAGATCTCTTCTCCATATTTATACATTTGCATAGATCCTTAGGTCTAGTGTAAGAATTTTTACTTGAAGTTGTGTTTATTTCTATAGTCTTTGAATATTCATGCTTCACCAAGGATCAAATGTTAAAGTTCATAGATTACAATATGAATTTCATACTTCTCTTCTAGTATGTATAGTTAGATCCATCAAAAAATAAAGACTTATGAGATGATTTAGCATCTATAATAGATAGGATGAAATAAGTACAAATTCTAGAATAATGTTAGTCTATATATTAAGAGATCAATCCTTTATACTAATGGTAGATCAAAATGAATACCCTAAAGGGAGGTGAATACAGTGTCTCAATGATTTAAATCATATTCCACCATGAAATCTAACTTTTAAATACATTTAATTAGAGTACCTAAAAATATAATCTAAATGTGATAAGAAAGATATACTAGAGAAAACAAAAAAAATGCATCACATTTATGGCGAATTGGCTTGGACAACTTCCACTCTTAAGGGGTTATTCAAGTTCCACTTTTTCTTAATTCTCTTCAACTCTTTAGCTTCTTGAAGAATAATAATGATTTTAAATATTTCTAGTCTACCTCTACTAAAACTAGGATTTTCAAGCTAAAATCCTTAGACCAATTAAGGGCGAGACAAGGAAGAATATGATTGATCCATATAGGTATATCCTATAGATTGGAGTACATAAAAATCTAGTCTAATTGTTATAATAAATATGCACCAAATAAAATTAAAAAATTTACATCACATTTATAGTGAATCAGATTAGACCTACTTCCACACTAGAAAGGCTATTCAAGTTTTCACTTTGATGGGTCATGGTCTATCATGCTCTGATATCATATATTTGATATTGCAGGGTATATGTCAACATATAACTATAGCACTTGAGATCATGATTTTCATATCATTTTTTGTCATAGTTAGCAAAGCTCTTGTAGTTTCTTTTCTCTAAAGTTAGAATATTTTCGTAGTGGCTGCAACAAGAGTCTAAGTGAGTACAAATCTTTATTTAAGCACTAATGTACCTAAACACAGCAATGTGACAAGAATAAAAATGAATCCTTTTCATAATCCTTGTAACACTAAGAATAAATTGATGTTTCCTTGATGCATTTAATATTTATGCACTTTATTCTCATGCACTTCACTTTAGAGCACTTTAATTAAGCAATTAATTTCCAGTTGTTAATGAACACAAGCACAAGCACCTCAAGCATACATGTAGCACATGGTAACCTAGAAATGCTTAACATTTGGTAATCCAGCAAGGTTATAGGTGTTTAGGATGTGTCCAGGAAAGTGGGACAAGTACTTGTGTTAGGATAGCTAGGCAGTAGATAAATTAGATCCTAAATTAGTCTACCTTTCATTATTGTTGTAGGAAAATAAACTTACAAAACATAAAATAAAAAAAATCATGTGTCTCAATTACACTTAAAACATATCCTTAAGCTTCACAATTGTAGTTGAGAAGACAACGAACATTCTCAACAACCATCTCACTTTTTAGAGGAACTAGTGCACTGAAGAACTATAGGTCCATTGAATTTGGCTAAATCATGTGTGAACACCTTAGTGATTAGTATGGTTGGATGTAGAGGTACCTCACCGTTCATCATTGGCACCATTGCAAGGGACCTTTTGGTTGTTTCGTGCACTATCTAGATTTAGTGAAAATTATCCAAATCATTGAAATGAACCTTAGGGTCATATCACATTTTAAGATTACTACAACAATTTTAAGAAGCACACTACATTTTTATTTTTTCTAACATAAAATGTATTCTCCTCACAAGAGTGATTCTCTATCCAAGTCTAATGGAGTACATCCACCAATGCCTCAACAATATTGAGTGGTATATGCTCATCCTAATGAGTATGTACCAAATTTCACCTTCATCCTACATTAAGATGAATAGCTACAATGGTGTGACATGGATGGCAACATTGTGTTACCACCCAACTAATCCATTCCTGCAATGCTTCAACAAATGTTTATATGATGGGGTCTCTAGGAACTTCATGCTGAGTATGTTATGCAAGATAGTGATGCCAAGGATTATCATCCCACTGAGGCACAATAACTCAAGGATCACTAGTTAGAACAACATTATGAATCTATGAAGGAAAAACGATTTATTGATTCTCCATTCTTGCTATACCAAAAAGATGGTGGAGAGCCCTTCTTTGGGGATTTTCCATTTAGTGAAATTCCTCTCTTTGAATTTAGTGAAGGAGTTCAAAATCAAAACTTGTAGTCCATAATTCACAATCTTGATTCTACTAAGAATGGATCCAATGACAAAGAAGGATCCAAAGAGGCAAGTCAAGGCAAGGATGTGGACAAAAAACAAGATCATGATCATGGTCATGATCACTGAAGAGGTGGTAGTAGGCACTATGATGATGCTAGTCCTCCTTCCTCTTCACCTTCATCATCATCCTCTTCCTCTTCTAGTTTTGATTGTAACCATAGGAGGCATGACAATGATGGAGGTGATTAACAGAAGCAAAATAATCAAAGGGACCATTGGGCAAGGCAAAACCAGGGGTGTGAGCATTCAAGAGAGACACAAAACCATGGATAAAGGGGTAGTAGAGGGCATTACAACCACCAAAATCAAGGACTTGATGAGCCTTTGCTTGCTACCTGAAGTATGTTAAACATTGCAAAGGTAGTACAAAGTTCAACAAGGTATGTAAAGGATAGTCAGATCAAAAGACTAGATATGAACAATATCCCTAAGTTAGAAGGGTGATATAACTTAGATCCACAAAACCATCTCCAAGCTTTCCAAGATGCATGTGTGTTGCAAAAAATAGAGAATAAATGACAAAATCTTAAGTTGTTCCCATGGACACTCATTAAAGAAGTAGAAAACTATTACCGGTCCTTAGAAATAGAATCTATTAAACAATGAAATACAATACTTGAATTATTCAATGACAAATATCAAACATACTCTAGAGTGTCCAACTTGAGAAGGTAGATCCAAGGATGGAAAAAAGAAACACATGAACCCTTGGATGCCACCATTAGTCAATACTATTCCTTAATGCACAAATGTCCTAGCCATGGTTATTCTCAATTGAATCAACTTTGCCATATTGTAGATGGGTTTCAATTTGAAATGAGGAGAACCCTTGGCATCTATGCCCAAGGATGAATGTCAAAGTTAACTACCTATCATAACCAAAGATTAATCAAGTAGGTAGCTAAAGATGAAGGTGAATTGCAAAAACAAGAAGGTGTAGAAAAGTATAATTATGATCCTTCCATTCGCAAGAGGGAGGTTTAATTCTGTGATAGTGAGAAAGAATCAACAGTTAATGAGGTGGCAAATAAGAAAGCCTTGCAGCTTCAAAAATTTTAATTTAAAATTATAGCCAAGGTTGATCAATTATGGAACTCCATGGATAGCATATTTTAAGTTGTCCTAAATATTGCTAAAGAGTCCAAAGAACAAGGTAGTGATCAAGAGCACAAAAGACGTAAGGAAGTTGAACATGCCTATCAATGAGGTAATGACAAGATTGCTACAATAGAAGAAGTTACAAAAAGAAAATCAGATGATGATGGTGGGTGTGACATCTACTAGTATGAACATCCTAAGGGATGCTACCCCATAGTGTCAAACTTACAAGAGTTTAGGATGTATGCTTTGAATCCACAACTGATACAAAGGAAAACATCTAGAAGATTACCTTATCCTCAAGGTAACTCTAGGTAGTTCCACTAGCAACAAAAATATTATCCAAGTGGAACTTCACCATAGCTATATTAGAAATATTAAGAGTGGCAGTAACCATAGTCATGGGCGTTGTATCCATTAAGGTAGTAATACCCTTAGAGATAACCTGATCTATATGGGTACTATGTTCAGTAACCCTTGTCTCCACGTGACTCATCTAGTCACGTTTCTACTTTCCAATCTCACTACCACCCTTCTAATTACTATCAAATTCATTCTCCACAAGCAAAAATGGATACTAGCTTTTACCCTTATCCTCCTCCTATTCCTGCACATCTCCCTCCTTTAGCCACATAGCTACCACCTGCTCCACATATGCAGGGTGAACTACCAACTCAACTGTAATAATGCAACACTACCATGGCCATTAATCTACAACTAGTTCATCAAGCCAGTGGTTTAAATACTTGATCAAATAAAAGACTTTTCTTCTAACCATGCAATCCACTTAAGCCCTCAAATACACCTATGGTTAACAACCTTATTCCTCCATCTTCCTCTATATCAAATATCTTCAAGTTCCCTTAAAATCAAACATCATCCAAGATCCATACTATGATGCTTAATCATGTTGTATTTGATTGAATCTATGCTAGAAACCTTCTTAGGAAATTACTTGATCCTGGAAGTCCTCTCATTTATTTGTAGATTACTAGGACTGAACCATGCAAAGCTCTTCTTGATTCTAGTTTTAGTGTCAACCTAATCTCTCATGAGATGTACACTACATAGAACCTACCTCCTTTAAACAAGAGCAATATTATATTAGAATTAGTAAACTAGTCCATCACTATTCCATTAGGAATGGTAGAAGACATTGTAACCACTATCTATGAGTGGTCTTATCCTATTGATTTCCTAGTAATCAAAGTGAAGAACTACAAAGCAAACTTCTCAATCATCATGAGAATGGCATGGCTAAGCACCAATGATGCAAGAAAGGCATTAGAGATCTTTCCCTAGAAATATCCAAAGAAAATGCATTCGATAAGATCAAGAAGAAGCAAGTTCCATGCACTGTGTACAAAAATACAAGGTGCAATTGTGTGTAGAAACTCTGGGTAGTGAAATGAACACCTATCTCTGCATGCAAGTAGTGTGCACCAGAAGTAGAAAATTAAGGGTTTCTATATGCAATAGCCACATAATAGGAGGGTACCTAGTGGCTGACCGCTGATTATAAGAGCAACACACTTTCCAAGGAACCAACTGAGAGCCTAGCATGCACATATGTTGTAAGCATGGATGAACTAGAGCAAGTTTATCAATAACTCTCTAATTATGAAAATGATGATACCTATTGGGAAGAGTTGAAAATTCCTGAAAATTTCAAGCAAGAGCCCCTTGAACTAAAACCTCTACCAATCAACATGGAATATGTGTTCTTAAAAATGGAAGGCTAGTCATAATCAGTGCAAATATTTCTCCAAAATAGAAAACTTTGTTTTTGAATATGGTTGAAAAATGGTGAATAGCTTTGGCCTAGTTATATCCTAAACTCAGAGGGATTGATCCTCGGATATGCTAGCATCACATCTACATTGATCTAGCCATGAAGCCAAAGAGATAGCCATAGAGGTTATTGAATCCCAAACTGAAGTAGCTCATCAAAGAGGAAATTGAACAAATCCTCAAGGTGGGGTTCATTTATCCCATTGTGGATAGTAAGTGGGTTAGTCTACTCATGATTGTATCAAAGAAACGTGGCAAGCGGTAGGTCTACATCAATTTTTGGTTACTAAATATGGAAACATTCAAGGATCACTTTCCATTGCTATTTTTTGATTAGGTGTTAGACACATTATCTAATCATTGCTATTATAGTTTTTTGGATGGTTATAGTGGCTATAACCAAATCCAAATCATGCTAAAGAACCAAGCCAAAAAAACATTCACAAATCCTTGGGGGACTTTTACATATCACAAGATGCCTTTTGATCTATACAATGCCCCTACTACCTTTCAACACCTGGTTCTAAGCATTTTTTTTAATAGCAAATTGGTAGTGGTATGGAAGTCTTCATGGATGGCTTCTCCACCTATGGAGCTACATTTGGGCAAGCCCTAAACTACCTTGAGCAAAGAGGAAAAAAATCATTATCTAATATGTTTCCTAATGAACTCCTCTTTGCTGGGGCTATAACTAAACAATTTCCTAATGAGCCTAAATGGTATGATGAAATTCTCATCTACCTTCTTACCTAAGAGATGCCACAAGGGTTGGAATACTACAATAAATAGTAGTTTCCCCACCAAGTAAAATGCTTCATGGAGATCAACGAACACATCTTTAACATGTGTGCTAATCGCTTGGTTCATTGGTGTGTCCCTAATGCTAATCAATTGCATGTTCTACAAGATCCTCATGAAGGTCCTTATAGAGGCCACTATGTTAGGAGATGCACAGTCCTTAAGATCTTAATGGTAGGATACTATTGGCCAAAAATATTTAGGAAAATTCCTCAATATGTCCACTCTTGTGAATGATGCCAATGAGATGGTGGAATGACTGCTCAAGTGGAGGGGCCTTGATAATGTATTCAACCACTAGAACCCTTCAACATCTAAGACATTGACTTCATGGGTTCCATCACGTCCATGTCAAATAAAAAGGCATACATCATAGTCATTGCTGACTATTGTACAAAATGGGTAGAAGCAATAGCCATCATTGACTATACATCTTCTACTACTACATAGTTTGTATAACAAAATGTTGCAAATAGGTTTAATGTGCCATATGCATTAATTTCTACTAATGGAACTCACTTTACAAGCACTACCTTTCGAAAGCTCATGTAATGCCTGGGGTTGAACATAAACTCATGATACCCTACCATCCTCAAGTCAATGTTCAAGCTAAGTTTACCAATAGTAAAATCACAAGGATTCTAACAAGAACTATCAATAAATATAGGAAATATTGGATCACAAAACTCAATGATATCCTTTAGGCCTACTACTTAACATGGAAACTTCCTATAGGCTACTCTTCCTATGAGCTTCTGTATGGAAAATTATCAATACTTCCTATTCAATCTAAGCTCCATACACTTTCAATAGCATGTGACCTCAACCTTGACTTGAGTCTAGCACAAAAATAAAGACTAATAAATATCAACTTACTAGACAAAAATTGATTGGTAGCCCTATCATCTAACAAGTTGCACAAGGCCTACAACAAAAAGCATCATGACCTTAAAATCAAGAAAGTCAAATTTCAACTAGAAGATAAGGTTTGCTACTAGAATCTTACACATGTACCTCAATGAACTAAGTTCTAGACATTGTGGGAAGGACCTTATATAATTTATGAAACTTTTCCTTTTGGGGCCATGATGATCTACAAGCCTGAGAGCCTAGGTAAGAAATAGCTAGTAAACATACAAAAAGTCAAACCTTTCCATGAGCATAAGCCAAAAAATACAAAAAATGCCTTATTAGATGAACAATCATGCTTCATATTTTAGATCTCCTCTTTTCAAATTAATCATGAAAGATATGGCCATCCATGTTAACTATATAATTGGTTCCTCAATCTTTCTTTATTTTTGTTTTGCAACTTTTTCTTACACATTCTTTATTTTACATCTTCTTATTTTCATGTTATTAATCTTCTCTAATTTTTGTTTTACAACATAATTAGTAAATTTTTTATTTCTTGAATATTTTATAGTTTCTTTTATATTTTTCTTTATTCTGGTGTGATTTTTTAAAGTGCTAAAATTCTTAGGTGGGTTCTTCTAGGTTTTTGTACTTAACCTTCCATAACCATTAATTATCCATGAGGCTCACGAACTCCTTCTTTTGAAGTTATGCAAGGGTAATAAAAGGTTTGTGCCTACTTTGGGAAGGACCCACTTACATATCTTTTGGTTGGGTTAATTAAGTTTTTTTTTCTTAGACACTCTCATAATCAAATCCTTTTGTTTACCTCATCAATGACATCAAATTGTGCATATCTTTACAACATTTTTCAATGAAACCTTTTATTGTTACTATTGTACATTCATAGATCCTCTTCAAGAATTTCATACTATTTGGACTTTTTTCAATTTAATGGGCTACTTATCTATTTTACCCTATTTTTCAAATTTCCCACTAACACTCTTAAAGGAATCAATCTAGCATAATCATAACCTAGCCTAATGTAACCACCGACAAGACAAGGTACTTGCCAACTATGTGTTACATATTGCATACTAATATGTGATTTTGTTGTGATTTTAGTGGGAAGCATGGACTGAAAGTGGAACTATCTTCACCAAGGATGATGTGGTAGTACCACACGACAAGGATCATTCATGATTGTGGGATCTTCTCTCTCACTCTTCAACTGCCAAGAGGCATTGGATGTCAATTTTATCCAAGGTGTTCACTTCTCTTATCATGAACATCCAATTTTGTAAAGATTGTAACTCTGTACACTTGGGCACTTAGAGTCTATCTATTTCATCTAAGTCAATTTATATGTTAATCAATAATCCCATACCTCTCCAATATTTTGTAAGGAACTTGTTCCTCCTCCTCTTCACTCAAGGATGAGTTTTCATTCAGTCATGGAGGTATGATGAGTCATGTTCTGATATGCTTCAATATTGGATACCCAATATTGTAACGTATAAGCTGACCTATAAATATAGTGCTCGACCTCATTATTTTCATATCAATTTTTGTCATAGTTAGCAAAGCTCTTACAATTTTTCTCCAAAGTTAAAATATTTTCTTAGTGCCTGCAGTAGGAGTTTGAATGTGTACAGATCTTTTTTTGAGCACTAATGTACCTAAGCACAATAGTGTGACATGAATAAAATTGAATCCTTTTGATAATCCTTGTAGCACTAAGAATAAAATAATGTTTTCTTTATGCATTTAATATTCATGCACTTTATTCTCATGCACTTCACTTTAATGCACTTTAATTAACCAGTTAATTCCCAATTGTTAATGAACACAAGCATGACCACCTCAAGCATACGTGTAGCACTTGATAACCTAGAAATGCTTAATGTTTGGTAATCTAGTAGGGATATATATGTTCAGGATGTATCCAGGAAAGTGGAATGCACACTTATGTTAGGCTAGCTAGGTAGTAGATAAATTAGATCCTAAATTACTCTACCTTTCATTACTATTGTAGGCAATTAAACTTATAAAACATAAAATGATAAAAATCATGTGCCTTAATTACACTTAAACCATATCCTTAAGCTTCACAAGTGTAGTTGGGAAGATAACAAATGTTCTTAGTGACCATCTCACTTCCTAGAGATGCATTGAAGAACTATAGGTTCATGGAATTCAACTAGATCATGCGTGAACATCATAGTGATTCATATGCTTGGGCATAAGGATACCTTGCTGCTCATCATACTTTTTCTCAATTCCCTTCAACTCTTTAACTTCTTGAAAAATAATGTTGATTTTAAAGATTTCTAGTCTACCTCTACATCAACTAGGATTTTAAGGCCAACATCCTTAGATGAATTAATGGTGAGACAATCAAAAATATGATTGATACATATAGGGATCTCTTATAAATTGGATTTCCTGTAATAGTTACAATGTACTGAATAATGGACAATGCTCAAGATGTAAATTATTTTAGCATAAAATACATCAAATAAAGCATGATTAATGAAGCACATAATCATAATTTTGAACTTGCTAGTACTACTAAATATATTATAATTAACCTAATAATTTATCTTTTACTCTACTATAATGTTCATATTTGCCATAATGGGATTGAAAGGAAATGTTCTAGCTCTTAAGAACAAATGAAAATGGAAATTTTTTTCAATTTACATGTCTTTAATGAATATGTATTTTTCAAAAAGTAGATAAGAATCAAACAAAGGCTAAGGAAGATCAATCCAAGAGTTGACATGTTATTGATGATCTCAAAGGGGACAACTAAGGGGATGACCCATCGTGAGGGAACAACATCGAAAAAATAAACAAAATTTTTTAAGAGGATAACTCATCATGAGAATGTGACTATACATCAAAATTCCTAAAAACATATATTTTTTTCCAACATTAAGGGAAGTGTCCCATGCTATGGGATGTGATCTCTAGAAGCATTAAAAATTTGAGATTATGTAGCATCCTCCATAAAAACTTACAATTGAAATACCTCTAAAAGACATGATAATTGGATCTTCTTGGCATGAATCTTCCTGAATTATCATCTTCAAAATCTAATGTTCAACATATAAATAAAGTTATCCTATATTGTAACATCACAATATTACCCTACATAGCCATCTATCAAAACTAATCATCATAGGAAAATATGAAGTTAAAGTCAGCCATGTAAGAATCTTCATGAATAAAGAAGATCTTTGCTTATAATGATGTATGTCAATTGTTATTATTTCCTACTCAAACATTTCCACTTACATGATTTTTAGTGTGTGATGCATTATTTGGTATGTGTATCTTATAAATATTTTAATATTTCAAAAAAGATAAATCTTTAAATCCTTATATAATGATTATGTATATATGAACTTCTAAGTGATTAGCATCATTCCCTAGTAACAATGTCAAATGATAGGCAACAAATATGTCCAATGCTTCATTGTATGATCTACAAGTATTGTGGTAGATTGTATCATAATGTGTGAATGGTACTAATGTTATTACATAGAGAGTTAACAAATTATCATGTATCATTATTTTCCTACTTAGACTAGTCATGGTTCCATAGTGTATGATTTAGTCTTATGTGTGGTGTGTGATGATGATATTATTTAACATTTAATTACCTAATCAAAAATTTAGAAATTAATTAATTAATCTATTATACAAGAAAGTAAATCCTATTCTAGAATAAGGTAATATTATCTATTCTTAACTTATTGTACATGTCCTAAACTTATGTATCCATCATTAGGATTACCAAGTGTTATGCTACTAGGTGAACTAAGCAATAGAACTACTAAGATTACTAAGTGAGTGCATGTTTAAGGTTGAAGTTTTTCATGCTCATTCTACCAAATTACTAACCTATGTAAGAAAATAAATCCTTAAGCTAATTACATTAGAAATTAATTTTAATTAAATTAAATCTAAACTAAGTGAGAGTAATTCAATGAAAGAGAAACAATCTTGATCTTTATTACTATTCATTAAATGTATTTAGATACATTCCATTCAACTAAGAACTTCAAACAATTAACTTAGTACTAATTTTTACTAAATTCAAAAAGTCTAACTACAAGAGTTCTGCTAGCTACTACATTAATGAATGTCATAAATGTAATATCTGATGGCTATTTACAAGAAAATTTTATTATTAATGATATCAGATTTATAATATTGCATGTAGGCCTACAATATTACAAGTATAATATCATAAATGTGATATTGCATTTGCAATATCTTAACCTTGTGATGAGTCATCATTTGTTGGGCCCTAATGTCAGATACATGATGCCACAACTAGTCCCATCCACAAAGTTCAACTAGATCATGCATGAACACTTGTGATTCGTATGATTCAGCATAGGGGTACCTAGCTGCTCATCATCGGTACCATTACCAAGGATGGTGCTAGTTATCTAGATTAGTTATATTATACAAGATTTCTGTAAAAGTATTAACAATATATCTTTCTAAAAATATTAAATCACACACACTATAAACCAGCAACAATGTCCCTCTCACATGGAAGTGACTATGCACTATATAGCAAACACATTCATTAGAGAACTAATGAGTTATACAATGAGGAAGACTGGAGTGTTCAACATTATGCAGGGGTTTCCTATGATCATGACCACCCTAATTATACTCAAAGACTACATTCATCAAAGGTAGACAATCTAGGAGGATATGGAATAAGTCCTAAACTAGGGGAGGCCTCAAGGCCTAAGACCCTCTCAAAACTAAGAAATGATAAATTAAGGGATCTTGGGGAACACCATAGAAGCCATGGCAATTCTTCTAGTTCCTCATCTTTCTCTTCCCCCTCAATGTCTAGTTTTGATGAAGATGAACATAGGTATAGAGATAGAGCTAGACTAAAGGGTTTGATTAAAAATAAGAATCGAACCCACAGGAAAAATAAAAAATAGCATCATCATGATCAAACAAATAAAGATAGAAACTTTTCTCACAACCTATTTTATGAAGATGAACCCTTACTAACCACTAAGAGTCTAATGCATATCATAGAGGCCATTAAGATATCTTTCAAGCATCAAAAAAAGATTCTTCTACCTAAGTTGATATGAACAACATTCCTAAATTTGGAGGCTATGATTCAGATCTACAACATCATTTACAAGTGTTCCATTATGTAAGCACTTTCTACAACATTGAAAGTGGATGGAAAAAGCTTAAGTTCCTTCCTAGGACATTGATTGATAGAGTTGAAGTGTGGTATAGATCATTGAGACCAAATTCAATCTAATGGTGGTCCACAATGCTAGAACTTTTCAATGAAAAATACCAAATGTATGCAAGAGTGTTCAATCTGAGGAGATAGATCCAAGCATGGAAGCAAGAACAACATGAACCCTTGGACATGGCCTTAGATAGATATTATGCCTTACTAAATATATGCCTAGGCCATGGTTTCTCCTAGGAAAGGAAACTTTTCCACATCATAGATGAGCTTCATAATAAAACAAGGGAGACCCTTGGGATGTATGCCCCAGGCCAATTATATGAGCTCCAAGCCTATCAAATCAAAGAGCTAACAAAGTGTGTGGGAAAAGAAGAAGGAGAGATATGTAAATGGAAGAATTTCAAGAAATATCAATGGGACCCAACTCTTGAATAGAAGGAGGTTCAAACCTATGGTAAGAAGAATGAAACCGCTCTAGAGCAGGTGACCTTGCAACAAACCTTGCCAATACAAGAGTCTATTGATGAACTAGAAGCAAAGTTTAATAGGATTTCCAAATGGATATATTAAATAATTTCAACTCTCATTGAGATAGTCAAGGAGAGAATCATGCANTAATTTCAACTCTCATTGAGATAGTCAAGGAGAGAATCATGCAAAATAAACTAGGTGATAATACTAAACAAAGGATATAGAACTAAGAAATAGCTAAGAACATTTTTTGTTAAACAGAGAAATGGCTAAAGAAAGTGAGGCTATAGACTCAACCATAGATGAAGATAATGGATGTGATATCTGCATATATGACCATACAAAGGGTCATTTCCCAATCTTGTTGCATCTATAAGAGTATTTGGCATGTGTCTTAAATCCAAATTTTGTACAAAAGCACATGCCCAGGAGATTTCCTCTTCCACAAGGTAATTATGGATAGTCCCACAACCAATCGTACTATCCTAAGGGGACTTATTACCAACCTCAACATAATCATCAAGTGTACTGGTAGCAACCATAGCCATGGTGAAGGCTACCACCAAATCAACCATCTCCATTGAAATTGCATGAATATTATTTTCAACACCTTGTTTCTCCAACTAGTTCTACATCATTTACTTGCAGTTGCCACTACCACTCTCCCAAGTACCATAAACCAATGACATTCCCTAAGAGATCACCACCTCATGCCTTTTACCATCCATCCTACCCTCAATATTCTCGTTCTTCACGTCCTTATATGCCACTGTCAGCAACACAAGAAAGTTTTGCACCACAATGTCAACAAACAAGTGCCACTTGTGCTGCAAATGTCCATAAACATGTTGACACTAGTGGGTCTCAATGACAATGTAGGAAATGTCCCTTTTGGAGGAAAGGTTATAAGCCAAAGCAGACCATGCATAGACCCACTATATCATCTAAGCCAACATAAGGCCAATCTCATGCACCACCTTCCTTGGCTCAAGCAATGTCCTTTGACCACACACACAAGTCACCATCCATCAGTACTCCAATCCTAAATCCAACTAATGAATCTACAAGTGTGGGGAGACAAACACATCCATTCATATCATATCATGATCAAGGATGCAATTGTGGGCCAACCATCCATAATGTTAACACACCTGATACCTTAATCCACCATACATTTAACCATCAAGTGTGTGATCAAAAATTTTTCTACCCAACCATCACACCACCAATAGATACCCAGTGGCTGGGGTATGGATAGTTCCCAATGTTTCATACATGCATGGATCCTAATTATCCACTTATAATCCTTGTCATGGTCAAATGTTTAGTCGTGGGGATCATCCCCCATTCTAACCTTTAGGATTCTTAAGTGATTTTCACCCTTTTTTTAACAAATTTTTTGTTATTTTCTATTTCTTGATCTAATTTTTCCAATTTCTTCCAATTTTTTCTAGTTTTTGTTTTCATTTTCTTTGTTATGTCATCTCAATTGTAAATAAAATGATCATGTTATCCATTGAGGTGAGGTTTTCTCTACATTGTCAAGTCATAAGGGACTGATTATTCGAACATTAATACCATGTCATCCATCCACCCATTACATTAATAAGAGTTTCTTCCCTTGCTCATAATGGTCACCTTTTTCATCATCCAACCTAATAATAAATCTATAATTGTTGTGTCCAAACAGAGGAGTGAAAAAACCAAGGTGAAATGTGAAGGGTGTGACATTAAGGGGATTTGTAGATTCTCTTTGCCACTTCTATAAATTCTATCATGTTGCTAAGGTTATAACCATATCCTTATAGATCTAATGAAAAATGGAAGAGGAAATTAAAATGGAACTAAATAAACTTCTATGGGTTCCATTGGAAAGACATGTATCCATGCCTAAAGGTTGACAACTTCTCAGAATAAAAAAAATAAGAAAACAAGTGAAAAAGGAAAATATATATATATAATAAGTGTACTATACTAAGCTCCTCCCTTGGAGAAAACACCAACTTATGTTGCTCCTTGTAACTCTAATATTTTTATGGTTGTCCACCGATGTGATGAAATAATGCAATGTCACTGCAATATGGTGTGGACTTGGTTTGAATCTTGGGAAGAAGGACACATGGCTATTTAACCATTAATAACACACAAGGTTTCATTGTGATAATCCTTTCTATCATCCATCTCATCTCATTGTTTAGATGATCATAACTTGTGGTTTTTTGTAACATAGAGTTATTATCTCAATTTGGTGGTTTTAACATGTTGTTTGTTTCATAGGTATGTGTTGCATTCAACCCCTTTAGTCCCTACAGACATTTTTGGGTGTGGTTACACAAGGGCATCATAGGCTTGAGATTTATTAGGGGAGGATCCACTTGTGTAACCTTTTGTAACTCATAATTGTTTAACACAACCACATCATTTTTCACCTTCCAAGCACTCAAATTGTTGCATTTTATCATTTCCCTTTACATATAATTAATCTATCCACAACATCAATTTTACCGCCTTTTTCTTGCGCATTCTAGTACTTTTCATGTTGACGACTTCACCTTATCACACTTTCGATGCCTCAAATTGATTTTTCACTTACCCTAGAATGATGGACTTAACTTCAAATCTTTCAACCAATCATAGAGCTTTAGTTTGCATGCTCGGTCACTACATACAGTGCAAATTTTTGGACCTCGACATCATATACCTAGCATCAGGTCTGGTGCAACATCACATACCCAACATCATGTCACATAAAGCCTATAAATACAATCACCATAGTACTTGAAATTCATTTTCATCATTTTCTACTAGGCAAGTTGTTCAAATTTTCTTTCGCAACTCATACCTCTACACACTCATCTTCCACTTACAATATTTAGCTCTCTCCTACTCCAATTTCCATGCTATTTGGACCCATCTAAATCAAAAGTGTTCAACTTAGTCATGGGAGGGTTGCATGTATGTGAAACTTGAACCAAATTACTAAAATTTGCTATCACCTAGAAGGCATCATAAGGGTAAGAACATTAAAAATTTTAGGAGTTATAATAAAAAATCACTCCTATTAATGCCAGAAGTCCAATTTTTCCAACCCATAGGCCCATAACCATCATTGATGAGTGGCTAGGTACCCCTACGCCAACCATATGAATCACGAGCGTTCATGTGTGACTCGGTCAAAATCTGCAAACTGTAAGCACTTAACATACAATAGACTTCTAACCAGTGAAACCTTAGGTTAGAATGGTTGTTTTCATCCTAATCTCACTTGTGAGGTTCTTTTACGATGGTTAAGTGAGACTAAGCCTAATGATTTTTATATCCTTTTAATTATCTTTTTAGCAGCTAATTGAGGTATGGAAAGTAAGGAATAAACTATTATCTAATCTCTAATTATCCTAGCTTATATTCTAACTATTTCTAACATAAGTATCTGGTCCCATGTTCTGAGCATCTCCTAACACTTCTGGGTTACCAAACGTTAAGTGTCACTGGGCTTACCACGTGTTTGGATTACGTTCGAGATGGTCGTACTTATGGCCTTAACGAACTACGAATGAACAATAGCCATTGAAATTATAATAACGAAAACTTAAGTAATTAATAAGTAACTAATAAATCATAAACATATTAAACTATTAAATGCATAAAATAGCTAAGTCCAAATGCTGCAAGGAATGCTTGAATAGTTCTTCTTTATTAACGTCACACCAATGGGCTCAGATACATCAATGCTCGAATAAAGAGCTGATCACTTTTCTTACACCTGCTACAGGCACTTGGAAAATATTCTATCTCCTGTGGGAACAAACTACAAGAGCTTCGCTACAACTACTCAAAAAGATCCTAAATGAGGTAGAAGGCCCTCTTATTTATAGGCTGGGAAAGGTGGTTGTGTAAACGAGGCCACGTCGATGCAGGGAGGCTACGTCAATAGGTCTGCATCGACGCAGCCGCCTATACATGGCCCAGTCGACGCATTGACTTTATGACACTTCATCATACCCCCACGACTGATAAAAAACTCGTCCTCGAGTTACTTTACAATTTGAAAGGTATGGATTCNCACTCGTCCTCGAGTTACTTTACAATTTGAAAGGTATGGATTCTTATTTACAACACACATAACTTAAACACATACATGACACACACATGACACAACATGAATTTGACCAAGTGGCCGAGTTACAGAGGAGGAAAAATTACAAAAACGGTAATTTTCAGAGAAAAAATTGAACACCTTGCTAATCCTGGAGCCTCTGTTGTGTAGGATGATGCACAAAATTGCTAGAGAAGATCACACCATCCCTAGGGGCAGTGGTTCTGATGGACCTTCTCCAGCCTTTGGTCCATGCGTTGGTGGTGGCATAGATGTCGGTAGCCCCACAGCAGCTGAAACTTCTAGAGGTAGCCAAAAAGCCTCCAAGAGAGCCCTCATTTTTTCTTCTTTGCTNTCCCACGGCAGCTGAAACTTCTAGAGGTAGCCAAAAAGCCTCCAAGAGAGCCCTCATTTTTTCTTCTTTGCTTCTGGGATCATTCACAGTCCAGGCAGCTTCTCCAATGTGTGCTAAAACTAGAACTTCCCAAGGGCAAGGCAGTGCTAGAATGAGTTCTTTTAAGTTGACAAACCAGGCTACAAACTGCTTGCGTTCGATGTCAAACGCTCGGATTGATGCCTGCAGCTATTGGTAGTTATTCATTCTTCGGGCCAAGTCCTCAATGACTGTACGTTATCCTTCAAAGCTTGGGCGGAGGATCTCGAGTTCTGCGTTTGTTGTTGCTAGCTTTTGTTTTGTTGCCTTGTGTTCCTGGAACTCATCCTCGTATAGGGAATACAAGGTGGCCACTTATTTTTCTAACTCTGACCGTGGTCTCCCAGCTGTGAGCATAGCCAAGTTTGCATATCGAAGGTTGGCCAACTCCATCTATTTTGTCATATCCTCAATTTGTAGCTCGTTTAGGCAGATTTCTGCTTTGTTGTAGGCATTCAACCCATCGAAGATAGATGGCCATACATCACCTCCCTCTCAGAGCTGCTGGAGTGCTTGGTTCATCTTGGCTTTGGCGACTTGAATGTGCTTCTCGTTTACCTCCTTCTGCAATCCCACTTGGTCCCTGTAATGATTTTTTACTTTTTCAAATTTCAGGGCCTCGTTCTTCCATGTAGCAATTTTGATTGCAGACTTCTATTGCAATGCCCAAACCTCCTCCATTGACAAATTCTAATTTTCAGCAGCCAACCTTCTTATGTCAGCATTCACCTTGGCTAGCTCCTCCTACTATTGGTGGATGAAATCTTTCATGTGTTCGTTCTCTGCACCAACATTAGATAGGCAATGTACTCCCATGGTCAGTTGCACGTTCACCTGGAGATCCTTCGCCAAGTCCTTTTCTAAGAAATATGCTCATGCATCTGCTGAGGGCTTGTCAAAGATCATCATCTCTCACACATCCTCAATGACCTACAGTTTAATCTAAAGCTATTGAAAAGCTTCATCTCTGGTGATTTCATGGTTGAGGATGGCTGGATCGACAAGCTGGGCTCTTAATTGGGCTACCTCAGTTGCCAAGCACTAACAAGCAACTTGAGTAGCTTCTAGTTGCCCTTCCAAAATGAGGCTCTTGCCCCTTGTTGAGAGCAGCTCTGACTGGGTCGTAGTAATGTTGTCTAGAAAGTTGAAGACATCTGAAAGCAGTTTCCCGATTTCCACCAGTTAGTCCAACAATTCTTCATGTTGGGCTACATCAATCTTGCTACGCGAAGTTCCAACAGACACATGTACATCTTGTAGTCCATGAATGTTTGGTACAGGTGCTACCAATGCATTGAGAATCGTAGCAATTGTATCAGCAACCACTTCGGCCACAACTTCCTATCCCTGGTGCTGCATCACCAGGATCGTCGCCTCTTCACCATCTTCCAAGAATACTGAGAAGGTAGCAGCATTCCCTGAGATTTCGAGGAATAATTGTTGAGTTGTTGTTGATACATCTCATATGCTTGGATCTGTTCTGATTGGAATTGGTGCTCAGGTGGTGGAGAATATTGGCCCTACCCTTTCAAGCAAGCTAACTGATTAAGCCACTTGCTCCAGGTGGCTCATGGAAGGGCAATAGATCGAAGGGTCTTCTCCTCCACCAATCCTACCAGATTGCTCTTACTAGCTCAAGAGCATTTCTCAGATCTTGCAGATGTATTCTCCCATGTTTTACGAGCCCAGATGTGTTGTTTGTGTAGGTGGTGGAGGTGGTTACTGCTCTTCCTCTATTTGTGTGACGGTATGAGTTTTATCTTTCATCATCTCTCACCACGAGGCAATTGGGGCATGCCAGATTATGTCCTTACAATATCGTGATATCCCTACCCATTTGCATAAATTTTGGATTAGGCAGGGAAAGGGGAGAGCTCATCTTCCATGTTCGTTCTCAACAAACCACTTTTTAATCTCCAAAAATAGCAGTTGTGGAAGACTCATGGGAAATTTCCCACTCAAGGTAGCACAAGCATGAGTGGAGAAGGTAGTGATTTTGCTAGGTCTTACTATTGGATTCAAATGGTAAGATGCGATCTTTGAGTATACTCTCTCTGTCGTGGTTAAGGAGCCAAATTCCTTGTGCTCTACCCCATAGCACCATTTGATCCATTACACCTTTACCTCTGGATCGGCCTGCTTTGGAATTTCTACCACATCTACCCAATTTTAGGCAACCCCAGATCCTTTTCTATCACTTCTGAAGAGTAAGAGACATAAATGTCTTTGATTCTTACTCTAGACCCTGGTTTCCAATTCGCCCAGAAGAGATAAGTTTCTCCTAAGTACCATTCACCATGGGTTGTGATGATTGGCCACATCAAAGAGTTCTACAGTTGGAGCCTCACATCTTTTGGCACATTCTCAAGGAATGGTCCAAAATTTAGCTCTTGGAGGACCATTTGCTACATCTTGTGTAGAGTCATAGCATCAAGGAAGGCTTGGGTCAGGGTGACCTCAAGCCGCAGTGCTATCCCAAGAGTCTCATCCTTGAGAAATTTCTCACTGAGAATCTCCTCTTCGGGAATCTGATGAAGAGATGTAATGTCAAGTCTTTCGCGGAAGGGCCCAGTTGCATGAAAGCCCTCCGCATGCTCTGGTGGTTGCACACCTTGTCCCCTTCCCGTGCATGGGTGCTTGTCCCTTGGTTGAGACTGTCCTTCATTCCTTGGGTGCCTTGGTTTGGGTGCCATATGCAATCAAACATAACCACTTGTTAGACAGTTCATAAGTAGCTTAATGTGGTCCATATATAATTTCTTAGTTTGACCAAGTTATGTTAATGGCACAGGCACACCGTTATGTCTCCCGAAGTGTTAATTTAGGGGTTAGGAATAGAGTTTTCATAATTAACAACTAATTAATTAATTACACAAAGGCACCACCCCCCCATGACTGAGAGCATACCTCTAGTTGCATAAAAAGGGCAATGACAGGTTGATGCAAACACACGATGGAATGTAGGTACATTGGGAAGGGTTAGGTAGAAAAAATGGCAAAAACTCCCCTCAAGTTGAACTCCAAATGATGAAAAATGAAAGCATAGTGGGTGTATATATAGGGGTTGGGCGTTGCATCGATGGGGCCATGTATACAGGGCCCCGTATACGCAGCACTGTTCACTGGTGAACCAACGTTGACCAACCCATAAAACATCCGAAATGATGAATTTGAAAACCCAAATTGAGGTGGTTGAAGCACAGGAAAGGCCCGGTCATGGCTAAGGACATAAGGAAGGGAAGGGAGCATGAAAAAGAGACAAAATTGGAGAACAAGATTCAAAAATAACTCTGCGAGAAAGAAAGCGAACGATGGGACACTGAAAACAATCAACCAAGGAATCCAAAGGATGGGAGACGTAACAGGTGGAACTAAGAATATGCAAGTGGGTCCTCCCCATAGTAGGCAACAACCTTTATAACCCCTGCATACCCTCAACACCAAGGTCCGTGGGCCTAGGGACCAAGGATTGGTGTTGACCAGTGAAGACCCCAAACCAAGAGAACCCACCAAGGCATGAGAGACCTACAAAAAACATGATGAACACATAAAACATAGAAGGGGTAGTGAGGTGAGTACAAAGAGAAGTGGAAATAGAGGTAGAGGAGAGAATAGAAATTCTGAGTGTCAGCCACATGAAACACCATGTGCGGTCGTGGTTAAGTGACTCAGTAGAACCTTTCCTAAATTTAGACCCAAAACCATTCGCAGTCAGTGACATCGCAACGATAGATGAAGGCCCGACCATCCCCCAAGGAAGCAAGAATGACCCCACAGAGAACCACCACTCTAGGAAATGTGAGAAGAAGGAAGTGAAATGGGACAAAGGTAGAGGGGACCAAGGAAGTCCCATAACTAGTGCATGTGGCCCGTGAGAGGCAGTCTAAGGAGTGTGCTTTGAATTCCCACCGTGATACATTTTTTTTTCAATTGTATGAGGGAACCACACCATGCGAAGGCCCATGCGTGTTGGCATGCATTTGAGCAAGGGGTGTGCATTTGAGCAAGGCAGTTAATACGATGACATCTTAGTAATTATGCAAAAAAAAAATGGACAAATACAAAAAATGAAAAATAATTAAAGAAAATGAAAAGATGTTCAAAGAATGTGCAAACATATGAACGATGGTGAAAGAAAAAAAAGTGTAAAACAACAAGTGTAAACAAAAAAGTGTAAAACAAAAAGGTGTAAAACAAAAAATGACAAAATGGTGAGGGGTGTAGGGAAATGGATCAGCAAGGATGATGGTCTCCCCCATGACTGGGTGAAAAGAAGGAGACATGAAAAATGGAGTGTGGGCAACCAGTTGATGACAAGGTGGTGGCACTAGTTGTGTGGAGCTCACAGAAAGGTTTTAGTTGTTGGCGGTTGACTAACTGTGTTCTGGTGGGATCCCCAGGTTTGTGAATAAGCAAGGCCCTGAATGGGAAGGTTTTAAAGATAATATAAGGTCCCTCCCATAGTGTCTAAAACATTTTTGGTTGGGATACATGTGAGGGGTTCCAGTACAATACCTTGTCTCCACATTGAAATGTGACCTTCTCAATCCTAAGATCATGTCGTTTCTTATTATAGGCCTTGTGGATTTCATTTGAAAATAGGGCCACTAATCATTTCTCATCTAGCACACTTAAATTGATTAATTTTTCATGTTGTGCTAGCGGTAGGTCAAGGCCGAGGTCACTGGCTATGGATAGTGTTTGGAGTTCTGCTTGGATTGGAAGTGTTGGCAACTTTCTGTACACTAACTTATAGGGAGAGTACCCTACAAGAAGTTTCCAAGTGGAGCGATAGGCCCATAGGGCATCGTTGAGCTTGGTACTCCAATCCCTCCTGTATTTGCTAATGGTTCAGGTAAGGATCTTAGTGATCTTCCTATTGGTGACTTCGGCTTGCCCGTTGGCTTGGGGGTGATAGGGTGTTGTAAATTTATATGTTACCCCTAAGAGTTGCATGATTTTCTAAAAAGTGACACCTGTGAAGTGAGTCCCATTGTCAGAAATGAGTGCACGTGGCACTCCAAACTTGGTAATGATTTGTTGTTGACAAATCATGCGGTGGTGTTGGAAGAATAGTCGACGATGGCTGCTGCTTCTTCCCACTTTGTACAGTAGTCCATAGCCATGATGATGTATGCCTTTCCATTTGATAGGGGTGTGATGGGTCCCATGAAGTCGATACCCCAAATGTCGAAGGGCTCCAATGGCTGAATCCACTGTTGAGGTCCCTCCAACTGTGCCATCATCCCATCATCTTGTTGGCATCATTCGCAGGAGTGAGCGAACCATTATGCATCCCTAAAAAGTGTAGGCAAGTAATACCTTGCAAGTAGGATTTTAATGATCATTCGGGGTCTAGCATAGCGGCCCCCACAAGGGCCCTCATGAGCATCTTGGAGGATGCATAGTGTATCATCATCAGGAACACACCATCGAACCAATCCATCTACGCACACCTTGTAGAGGTGGCCATTGATTTCCATGAAACGCTTGGCCTTATGGAGAAAATTTTGTTCCTACTGATGGTTCCCTACCTTTGGTAGCTCCTAGGTTGTAAGGTAGGTGAGAATGCAATTAAACCAAGGGGATTCCTTGGTTGCTTGAGGATCAATGATGCCTATGAAGAGGAGTTCATCTAGAAACTGGTCGTAAGGGCTCCTCCTCTTCTGCGTCATCCATCGTAACTGAGACAAGTGGTCAGCAACCACATTCTCAGTTCCCTTTCAATCTACCATGGTNTAGTTACGATGGATGACGCAGAAGAGGAGGAGCCCTTACGACCAGTTTCTAGATGAACTCCTCTTCATAGGCATCATTGATCCTCAAGCACCCAAGGAATCCCCTTGGTTTAATTGCATTCTCACCTACCTTACAACCTAGGAGCTACCAAAGGTAGGGAACCATCAGTAGGAACAAAATTTTCTCCATAAGGCCAAGCGTTTCATGGAAATCAATGGCCACCTCTACAAGGTNCATTTCTTATCATCACACTATGTAAGCACAGCTTCCAAGGCATAGTTGGAGGCATCTGTCATAATGTGAAAGGATCTAGACCAATCAGGTGCCCGTAGAACCAGAGCTTCTACGAGTTTTTGTTTTAGCTCTTGGAATGCAGACTCGCATTCCTTGGTTCAGATGAATAAAGTGTCCTTCTTTATAAGTTCTATCAACATCCAGGTGATCTTCGAGAAGTGCTCAATGAAACGCTGGTAGTAACCAGTGTTTCCAAGGAATGACTGAACATCTTTGATGGTACTTGGTTGGTGGGTGATTCCTTGGATGACCCTAATCTTTTTAGGATCCATGTTGATCCCTATTGATGAGATGCGATGCCCTAGCATAATGCCCTCTTGGACCATCAAATGGCTCTTTTGCCAATTAAGCCACAAATTGGTGTCTACACACCTCTTTAGAGTTTGCTCTAGATGGTCCAAGGCTTACTCGAACGTGGTCCCATAGGTGGAGAAGTCGTCCATGAAGACTTATACACCATTGTCGATTTGTTGCTGGAAGATGCTTAGCACAAGGCGTTGGAATGTCATAGGTGCATTACACAGGCCAAAGGGCATCTTCTTATATGCAAAAGTCCCCCATGGACTTGTGAATGTTGTTTTGGCCTGGTCCTCTGGTGCTATTTGGATTTGGTTATAACTACTATAACCATCCAAAAAACTGTAGCATCAGTATCCTGCAATAGTATCCAACACCTGGTCCACAAATGGGAGTGGGAAGTGGTCCTTGAAGGTCACCATATTGAGCAACCGGAAATCAATACAGACCCTCCACTTGCCACCTTTCTTGGGCACAATAATGAGTGGGCTAACCCATTCTCTATCAGTGATAGAATAGATGAATCTCACCTTAAGCAATTATTCAATTTCATCTTTTATGTTCTGCTTCAATTTGGGATTCAACCATATTTGTGGCTGTCATCGTGGCTTTATGGAAGGGTCAAGGTAGATTCAATGCTGGCAGACCCTCGGATCAACTCCGGTCAACTCAGGATATGACCATGCGAATTCTACAACCCATTTATTTACCATCTCCAGAAATGTCTTTTTCTATTTAGGAGCAAGGGTAGCATTGATAATCACCAGCTTGCCATTTTGCAAGAATGCATATTCCAAGTGAGTCAGTAAATGCTTTAGCTCCAAGGGCTCTTTTTTGAAGCTCTCAAGGATTTGTAGCATTCCCCAATCATCTTGGTCATCAGCAGTGGAGATATGTTGATGAACCACTTCCATCTCATCTGTGCTTTCAACATAGGCTTGCACTAGCCCCTCAGATGGTTCTATGCACAATGTGCTACTAGTAGGCTCAGGTGTCAGCCAGTAGGTGCCCTCTTGGTTAGTGGCTGCTACGTACAAGCAATGTTGAATAGGTGATTCCTTGGTACACTGACTGCATGCCTGAATGGATATCTGCTCAATGGACCATAACTGCTACACATAGTTGCACCCTGAGTCACTATACGCAATGCATGGAACTCTTTTCTTCTTGATCTTCCTGAAAGGATTTTCTTTTGAAATTTCCAGGAACAGATCTCAGAGTCCTAGTCATGTGTCCATCATGCTTAGCCAAGATCTTCCCATGATGATTGGGAAGTTTCCCTTACAATTCTCTACATGGATGACTAGGAAATTAGCAGGGTAGGACCACCCATATATGGTGGTCACAATGTCCTCCACCAAACCCAAGGGAACGGTGATGGACTGGTCTACTAGCTCAAGCTGGATGTTGCTTTTCTTCAGTGGGTGCAAGTTCCAATTCTTGTACATATCGTGAGAGATCAAATTGATCCCTGACCCTGAGTCCATAAGAGATTTGCATGGCTCATTCCCTGCCACCTAAAGATAGATGAGAAGGCTTCCCGGATCTATCAATTTCCAGAGAAGAGAACTTGTTTTGATCCAATCGGTCATGGCATGTGTGAGCATGACCGTCTAGACATTGGAGTGTGGTGGAGCGTAGGACTACTCAGGCAATATGATGGTAGAGGAATTGTTAGGTTTGGAGGCACTGGCCATAGGCATAGGTGAGGGTGTGTTTAGATTATTGGGCTGAAAAAAAGGACATTTTTGTGGCTTGGGTTTCAGTCCACTCAGCAGAGGTGTCGGTTGTAAGTTAATAGCCCTCGTAGCATTTCGTTGCTTTTTCTGTGGTGGTATTTCTCCCTACATTGATGAAGCAAGTGGCAACTAAGTGGGATGGTGTGGAGGAGTAGTAGAAGAAGGTGATGGAGGGTAGAAAAGATGTGGGTTTTTCCCCTGGGTGATGGAGATGGATGTCAAAAATATTTAGGTGGGTGGCAGTAACTGGGAAAGGCCGCATGACTGGAAGAGTCTCTTGGAGAGACCGGTTGCTAAACATAGTACTCATAAGGATCTGACTACTTGTAAGGGTACTGCTACCTTGTAGGTGGCATCCCCCATGCTTGTGGTTGCTACCACTATTGGAAGTATTCATATGGCTATGGGGGCATTCCACTTGGATAATATCCTTGCTGCTGGTGGTGGAACCACCTGGAATTGCCTTCTGGATAAGGCAACCTTTAGGGTGTCTACCGTTGCACCAAACGAGGGTTCAAGGCATACACCCCAGACTCTTGAAGGTATGACACCATAGGACAACATCCCTTAGGATGTTCATATTTCCATATGCCACATTCATCATCCTCCTTGGTGTCAGAGTCTGCAACCTGCTCTACTACAGCAACTTTTCCCTTACCCTTATGTTGGGCATGTTCAACTTCCTTCTTCCTATGTTGTTCACAGTCGCTACCTTGTTCTTTGGACTCTTCTGCAATTTTCGATACACTTTGGAATTTCTTGTCCAAAGAGTCCCATATTTTATCCACCTTTGCTGATATTTTAGATGCAAAATTTTGTAATGGCAAAGTCTTCCGATTCATCGCTGCTTCCAATGGTGACTCATCCTCCTCATCACAAAATCGGACCTCCCTTTTTCTGAGGGAAGGGTCCCGATTGAATTCTTCTACACTCTCCTTTTTCCTAATTTCTCCTTCCTCCCTGGCCATTTGCTCAATGAGGCGCTGCAACTAATGGACCCTTAGCTCCAACAATCATCCCTTGGCATACACGCCAAGGGTCTTTCACATTTCAAAACGGAGCCCATCAATGATGTGGAGAAGCTATGCCCACTAAGAGTAACCATGACCAGGGCATCAATGCAACAGTGAGTAGTACCTGCTCATGGTGGCATCCAAGGATTCATGATTTCCTTGTTTGCAACCTTGGATCTGTCGTCTTAGATTCACCACTCTAGAGTATGTTTTATATTTTTCATTAAAAATTTTCAAGCATCATACTCCATCTTCTGATTGATTCTGGCTCCAAGGATCGGTACCAACTTTCAGCTTCTTTGATGAGTGTGTGAGGGAACAGCTTCAACCATTGTCAATCATTATCAATGTTTTGAAGGATGTAGGCATCATGGAATGCCTGCAGGTGGGTCTACAGATCACAGTTGTATCCCCCTTCAAATCTGGGGATGTTGTTCATATCAACACGCTTGATCTTACTATCCTTCATGTGCCTACTGGGAATGTGAACTGCCTCTGCAATTTGTAGCATGCTCTGAGTAGCTAACAATGGCTCATCCGAATCATAGTCCTGTTGGGGACCATGATGTCTATGACGATTCTAGCTACCCCTTCTTTCATGCCGACGAGCATCATGCGATTGGTCATATGCTTCCTTACATTGCCCGTTCTGAACCTATTTACCACCATCCTTTCACTCTTTCCTTCACACATTACGCTTAGAGCCTAAGCTGGATGAAGGCGCAGGAGAGGGGAACGATAGATAAGAAGGAGAGGCATCACCACCATTTCGATGTTGATCTCCCCATCTACCCTGATGACGGCCTCAATCCTCATGCCCAGCCTTGCTATGTGACCCTCCATCCCCTTGAGGATTGTGGTCACTTGGAGGTTTATTCTAAATGATTGACTGGAGGATCTGCATCCCCAAGGGAAGTTCAGTTGAATGGGTATCATGAAAGATGGTATCCCCATTGTCTTGCAACCCTTGCGAGAATAAGGGGTTACTAAATTCTTTTCCCTTCTGCTTTTCATATCTCTCTGCTTGCTGCTAGTCTCTTGTCCATTGAGCCTCCATGGGATGATAGTCCTAATAGTCATGGTCCTCCAAGACATACTCCGCCACCTAGTCCTGGATGCCCAATTTTCCCAGATTGTGATATAGCATCGCAGGAGCCACTCGGTCAGGCGATAGCACAATGCTACCCTCCATGTCCCACCATCGGAGATGCTCATCCTGATGTAGGATGAATGTGAAATCATGGACATATTCATCGACATTTTTGTACACCACTCGACATTCTTGTGGCACTGCTGGTTCAAATACCTCTCTCCTATGAGAAGACATATTGGACATTAGATGGTCCATGTAACCAATGTACCTTATGATTTACTTAAATTCGCCTAGCGTGCAGAAATATTTCTATCCTGGGTCCATTCCAATGACTTAAATGATAATTTCACTAAGGTCATATGATGCATGTAAGACTAATAGTCCCTGTCAATGGTGCCAATGATGAGCGGCTAGGTACCCCTACACCCAACCATACGAATCACGAGCATTCATGCGTGACTCGGTTGAAATCCGCAAACTGTAAGCACTTAACATACACCAGACTTCTAACTAGTGAAACCTTAGGTTAGAATGATCGTTGTCATCCTAATCTCACTTGTGAGGTTCTGTTATGATAGTTAAGTGAGACTAAGACTAATGATTTTTATATCTTTTTAATTATCCTTTTGGCGGCTAATTGAGGTATGGAAAGTAAGGAATAAACTATTATCTAATCTCTAATTATCCTCACTTATATTCTAACTATTCCTAACATAAGTATCTGGTCCCATCTTCTGAGCACATTCTGAGCATCTCCTAACACTTCTGGGTTACTAGACATTAAGCATCACTGGGCTTACCACGTGTTTGGGTTACATTCGAAATGGTCGTACTTATGGCCTTAACGAACTACGAATGAACAATAGATATTGAAATTATAATAATAAAAACTTAAGTAATTACCAAGTAACTAATAAAGCATAAACATATTAAACTATTAAATTCATAAATTAACTAAGTCCAAATGCTACAAGGAATTCTTAAATAGTTCGTCTTTATTTCCGTCACGCCAATGGGTTCAAAAACATAAACGCTCGAATAAAGAGCCGATCACTTTTCTTACACCTGCTATGGGCACTTGGAAAATATTCTATCTCCTACAGGAACAAAATGCAAGAGCTTCACTACAACTACTCAAAAAGATCCTAACTAAGGCGGAAGGCCCTCTTATTTATAGGCTGGGAAAGGTGGCTGCGTAAACGGGGCCACATCGACGCAAGGAGGCTACGTTGATGGGCCCGCATCAATGTGGCCACATATATGCGGCCCTATATATGTAGCCCAGTCAACGCATTGACTTTATGACACTTCATCAATCATTATAAGCCACATATAAGGAAAAAGAAACCAATTTCAAAGGGTCATAAAAAGAGATAGACATTTTTTGGGGATTTTTCTTGAAATTTTTTCTAACTCTATAATCATATGCATTATGAACTTAATGAACTAATGTTACAGGTAAGGTATAAACTGATGATAATACATATAACCCTAGTAACACTTGCCCTTTGTTTCATTATAGATGGCCCTAAAAAGAGGTGCTCAAGTAAACCCTCATAGAGAGCCGCTAAGCATCCACGAGGTGGCCGTGGTTAGCAAGGTGAACATGCAAAACACGCAGAGTAGAAGACCCAATCCTTCAGCATTTACCAAGAGGCTCTTGCTACTCAACAGTTGGCCCAAGGGGAGGCTATTGAACCACAAGATCCTAAGTAGGGACAACATCTCACATTGTCTTTTGATTTCCATGCTACCACCTTAGAAAAGTCCACATTTGCTTTGGTCATTGTGGAGATGAACTTTAGCCCATTCATGGAGTTTGCTCCAAAAGCGATATGGACACAACTCAAGGCATCATCATTGTGGCCCACTCTATCAGATAGTGGTGGATGGTATCTGGGTGAAACTTATCAATTCTAGCATAATAAAGATGAGGGCACCACCATCAACATCTGTGGAGTGATCATCCCTTATTTAGTCAAAGCAATTGTTGCAACTCTCAACCTACCAAATGAAGGGGCTAAGGTAACCAAGAAATTATGGCTGAGACAAGCATATGGCAAGAAAGATAAAATGTACAATGAAATGACTCTAGAGGAGAAAACATATTTCAAGATCAGGACTTACCACCAATTTCCCACAAAAGTGCTTAATTGAATTTCAACTTATGCAGCCAAGGGAAGTGCCATTTTAATGGGTAAATTTGTGGCCAACCTTCCCTAGTTTTATTTCACCAAAATTCAAAGGCATTTTGAAGAAACAAAGTTAAGGAGACCAACACTTCCATTTTCCTACCTAATTAGAAAGCCATGCAAGCATGTTTGGATTCTAGAATATACTAAGATATCCCTAGAAAGGCTCAAAACACCACCTTCACTAAACTACTAAAACCTACAACACCAAGAAAGGATCTTGGTGAAGAACAAGAAGCGAAGAAGGAGGCAAAGCCACAAACAAAAACACAACGTGAGCCCAAGCAACACCCATAGGCACAAGCTCCACTACCACTGCTAAAATACTATAGGCCCTTGTTGAGCCATCTATAGAAGATCACTGAAGTAGTCAACTAGGGAAGCAAGGATGAGTCTAACCTCTTTCAAGTCATGGATGATGTCATACAATCCACAGTGTTATCTAACCCAACGTAGGGGGAAATATTGATATAATTAGGAGGAGAAGAATCCCAATAGTCATAATAAATCTCTAGGAATGTTGCATCTTTTTAAGTAACTCTTAAAACTAAAAAATGTACCACAATTGTGATACTACAACGTAAGGATGTCATAGGTGTAGCAGAAGTCATCACTAATCATATCAAAGAATCATTCAATGTGCATGTTGTGCCCTCAACATATCTAATAGGAACCAAAGATGCACAAGCATTAGCTAGAACTTCAATGACTCCTATAGTAAATGAGGATCTGCTTAATCAACTGTTGCAGATAGGCCAAGTAATGATCACTTTATTCAATAACCCTAGTGATGTCACTACAACCCAAGCAGACCTCATCACCACAAAAGGAAAGTTGGTCATGGCAGAAGTTAGGGAAAAGCATGATAAAGTTAAAATACAAATATTACAAGAAGAGCTAGCTACCCTACAAGCCAAATGATAGGACCGTATCCATTTTTTTACACCAAACCAACTCAAATAATTTTGGATAATTTTGGATAGAGTAGCTAACCAAGTTAACAAAGGAGAGAGTAGTTGCTGAGCAAAGCAAAGAGAAGGTGGTTTGGAATGCCTCTGCTACTGATGCACAATCTCATGCATTTAAAAAGGCATTGACCACTATACAAGAAGAGAATAAGTAGCTCGTTGCAAAAAATTCTAGGTTGGCCACCATGAAGAAGCAAAAGAACATTCTAGAAGAAAGCATCTAGCAATTAAGAGAACAACTAGTGAGGGTCAACTAAGACATAAATAGATTGGCCAAAGAGAATAGAATCCTCTCAATGGAGGAGGTCTACACTATCTACTAGAAGTCAACAATTAAAATTATCATGTGCAAAATGAGTCCAGAAAGCATGAAAAACTAAAAGAGCATTTTTGCAACCAAGTTGCATGTACAAGTAGATCAATGAAAAATAAATCTAGATGGCCAAAGCCCACATCAACTCCTTATTAGTGTAGAACCCTGAGTTGTAGCCCATCTTGGACAGTTATTCCTTGGTCCATCAAGCAGAAGTCAAGAATAAGGACCTACAGATAGAAGATCTAAAGGAATACATGGCATTGGCTAACCTTAGATATGCCAACCTTGTCATGTTAATAGCAGGTCATCCTAGAAACAAGCTGGATATACAAGAGCAACTACCTATGTGTTATATGAGAAGGAACTTGCAAATAAAAAGGATGCTTTGTAGAAATTTAGATGGCAAACTTAGAATTAAAGGTAGTCAAAGCTAGCTATCAGGAACAAAAGGACGTAGCCTCAAACCTAGCCTAAAGATTGACCAATTATCATGAACTCAAAGACAAAGATAGGGCCTTTGAGAAAGAACAACAGTAGTTCGTGGCTTGGTACGTGAAGGTAAATCAAATGTTCTTCTAACTGCCATGTCCTTGGGATGTGTCAGTGCTAGCACACATCAACACAACAACCTAGATGGTACATGATCCAAGGACAAAGGAGGAGAAGTTGCAAGCATTGCTCAATTACAACAAATTTCAATGGCTTGGTGACAAAGGAAAGCAACTGATGGAAGAGCCACCACCTCCCAGCAGCACATGAGCTTTCCAATTTTGTTTTTGCTTCATAATAATGTGTCCTATTTTTGTATTACACCACTACAATATGAAAAGAATAAATTATTTTGTTCATTATTTAAGTCAGTCAATAATTCCATACCTACTCAATATTTTGTAAAGAACTTCTTCCTCATCTTGTTTAACTTGGGAACGAGTTTTCATTCAGTTGTAGGGGTATGATGAGTCATTTTTTTCTAGGACCTAACATCGAATATGCAATGTCGAAGGCCTGATGTTGAAGTATCTGATGTCGAAGTGAAGGAACAACATCAGATATCCACCATCACCTCATCTGGGTTTGCTTATAAATACAGCACTTGGAAGCACAGATGAGATAGTATGTAGAATGCCTAAAGTAGGGAGATAGTTTTAGTTTTCAGTTTCTTCTCTTTAGAGTTTGTTATTCCTAGTGCATGCCCACAGTGTGATGGTTGTAATCGTATGACACCTTTGGTTAAATATGACATACTTAGACACATTACATGACTGGAAACAAAGATCGAGATTACTCCCATCATTGTAGCATCCTCTTAGATTATTATTGCCTCCAATTATTAATTATTTACTAATTTCTTTAGCTAAATGTTTCCATTTATTTATATTTACTATTCGTGTTATTAAGTAGAATGCATACACCTTAATCATGAGCATTTAAGTGTACACACCTGGTAATCCAGAGGTGTATTCTTTGCCACAAATAGTGGCATATGTTTGGCAATCCTAGAAGTAGTCTTGCAAAGTCCAAGCTGTATACTAATGATTAAGGGTAGATACCCATCGCATGTAGGCTAGTTAGACTTCACTTTCTATTGTCCATTAGCTTAATTAATTTACCTCTTTAACGTCATCAGGAGTAGCATAAAATTAGTTAACATCATACACCTCACTTTGGACTAAACCATACGTGACAAAGCTACCACTAGTCCAAGTGGGAAGATAGAAAACTGTAATCAAAACATAATGATTTAAATGCCACAACTAGTCCCATCCACAAAGTTTGACCAAATTGTGCGTGAACACTTGTGATTTTTATGGTTGAGCATAGGGGTACCTAGCTAGTCATCACCTTGTTATCTAGTGTTTATTATCCTTTCTATCTATTATTAATATATTGTGCTCCTAAAGTTGTATTGGATATATATGAAAAATTAGAACACAAGTTCCTCTAGTGCAATGAAATTAAATGATCTTTCCATAGTATGAATTGAAAAATAGTTTGTTAGTCTATCAAATCTAGTGATTAGGGCCTTTGTATCCTTCAGCACATTAATATTATTCTATTATGAAATTTGGCATAGTAGCTTTACACAATAGATAATAAACCTTGAATTCAAATCATGTTAGTAAAGTCTTAATACAATTGAATATTTCTACATAATTTACAACCTTTATAATTAGCTAGTGTCACATGAAGAACTCTTGAAAAATTAATACTTTGGTTATGATGTCATATCATCATAAATGATAATAATATCTAATGGAAATCATCACCTAATTATCAGATTAGTGCTTCTTACATCACATTAACATCATAGAATAAATATTTATTAAAGTCTTATTGGTAAAAAAAAGTGTAATTTTACCAAGATACAAGATCTTTATAAGTAAATGTTTACATGTGAAACTTTCAATTAAACCTTTTTTAAAGAAAATGGGTATTATTTAGGATGATACTTGCTCAAAATGCAATCATTATTCAAAAAATATTTATCATTGTCTTTTCCAATATATAGGAATTAGAAAGTATTTGTAGCATTGTATAGTTCTCTCTAGTTTTCACGTCATGATTACTAACACTCTAATTGGTTTACCTCAGCAATGATAATCCTCTAGAGAAAAATAATAGAAAATGAGAATAAATAGGCTTCTACCATGCTTACTTTATATGCTTGAGGCTCATCACAATAAGATGCAATTTCAAGGAGTTTCTTCTCCATTATTTGTTCTCATATTTCATTATTTGTAAATTTGGTCAATTATTGTGTCCCATTTTGTTGGTCCTTATTATGGAGAATAAGGGTAATGAGTTGCATTCTGGCTTCCGATATTTTAAACCATATCCATCTCTTTTATGATGATTATGTAGAAAACATTCTTCTTGTTGGCTTTGTACGCTTCCATTGTGTGATGTTGCTAAATCATAGTTGGTGGATGTTTTTCCTCTATTTTTAGAACCTCTTCTCTATCAAAATTATTTGACTCTCCTAATCAACTTTTACCTTCAATGCTACTTGACATGCCTATTTCGTAGTGGCTAGATTTACACTTGCTATTTCATCTTGAATCATTATTTTCAAATCATTAATATATTGAAAAACCTTCTCCTTAGTTCCCTCTAGTAACTTAGCATAGCTAAGGAAGTAGTGAAAATTCTTTGTATAGGAAACCATAATTTTATTCCTCTATTTTAGCTTCTATAATTTGTATAGGAAAATATTTTTCTTGTGATGGGATTTTAGGAATTTACTTTTAAATTTCTACACAAATCCTACCACATTTTAATCTTCTCCTTTCCCTTTAATTTCCACTCCATTTCAATTATTTTCCACCATGTTATGGTAAGTCTCATCAACTTTGCAACAATGATCTTTAACTTCGTGGCCTTATCTATCTTCAACAAATCAAAGTATGATTTCATTTGATGGAACCAAATTAAGCAAAGCATCTAACTCTAATTTTTTAGCAAAGTGGGAAATATCAATTTCAGCTTTCTAATCAACTATATGTAGAAATATCTCTTCTTTTTCATTATTTAAAAAACTATTTTTTTTCTTTCAAATGTATCAACCTTTCCTACTTTCAAAGTGGCAATTATTTCTATTGTTGTTAGATTTAGGTACTAGTATTTCTCCATGAGCCTTCATTAAAGTCAACAAACTTTTAAAAATATCCATGACTTCAAATAGAACAACTAGCATCATTTGTGATTATCTTTCATGCCATCCAATTCATTTTCCTTTTCTCTTAACTACAATAGGAATCATGACAAACAACAACAACAAATGATACAAACATAATAAAAAAATTTTGAAACAACCAAACTATGAATAACCTAAGCTCATGATTGATAAAGGAAAGGGATAAGAATGTAGAAATAGCTAACAATTCATAGTGTAGCTTCAACAACTAAAGAAAATTGATGTTTATAGTAAAACTATGGAAAATCTAGATTCATGATATTTAATAACAAGATATTAAAAAGTGGGAAGAAAGCAAAGGGGCAATAGTGAAATAGTACTAACATTGATTTCTAACCCAAACTATAGATATCCTTGTTTTACAATTATAATCATGAATGGAATTTCTACTCATAATTGTAATATGAAAATTATGGTTTGTAGCAAAAAATTAACAAAAACATTTGCAATAATTTGAATAAGACTTAAACCCAAAGTCTTTTCAAATTGTACTAAATAATACTCATAGTTTATTAAGCCATAATTGAATCAGTTGTAAAACATAAAAAAAAAACACTTTTAACAAGAAACCACTTAGAAAAAGGAGCAAAAAGAAGTTCTAATTCATTATACAATCACAAGATCATTACCTAAAGAGGCTTCAATCAAAGGATTTCTTTTCCTAGCTTCTTGAACCCATATTTATACCCTACATTGTGGAAAATTACATTAAATGGTATCCAATAACAAATAATATCCTCCAATTGTGGATTAATAAATGAATCTATTGAACATAATTTTCTAACACAAATCAAAATTTTGCATAAATGTTATTGTCAGAAGATATTAGTTTATGAGGTCTTTATGTAATCTATTAAGTTGGTGGTAGTAAGTTACTGAAAATTGATAGTTATTAGTGGATGATCACATCAATAATTTTGACTGAGAGGCCAACTACCAACCCTGTCTAAGAGAGCCCTTCTATAGCAAGATAAAATAATTTTATCATTATAATAGTAAGGGAAGCTATCCTAGTCATGGGTTTTTTCTCTTACCCAAATAGATAATGAGGACCTTTATGCCAACTACTAGACATTGACACGATAAATAAATATTTTTCATCATAACACCAAAAATTAATATTTTGACTGAGAGTTTTGACAAGAGGCCAATTACTTTGTTATCTAAACTTTGTCCCTATAAATAAATAATTTTTATTGTAAAGATGCGTAAAGAGATGAATATTTTCATGATAATTACTATTGAATAACGTATATTGGATTTAATCTATTCATTTAATATGAAAATTAATTCTTGATGATTTGATTTAAGTTTTTAATAATTTAAAAAATATAACAGATTCTCTAGGCCATATAATAGATATATGTCATAAATATGTAGCTAAACCAATAATATATATTATTTTACCATATCTATTATCTTGTCTTATGCTTTTATATGTGCCCATTCTCTTCCTAATCTTGGGGGCTTACATTCTCTTCCACAAACTAGATTAAAAAATAAAAGATATTTGAAAACTTTTCACTAATTAAAAAGTTCAAAGTTTTTTATTATGTTTAATACATCAAATACTTTGCATTAGTACTCATCTTCAATATATGAAAATTATCTTTTGTCAATGGCTTGGTTGTAGAATTGAAAACTCTTTTTTACATGTTATTTATGAGCTTCTAGTTATAGAACATGCTTGCAAATAAACATCTAAAATATGTAGCAACTTTTAGCCAAGTATAAGATACAAATAATACCTTGAGTAGTTTAAACAAGGCTCCATGTCATGCCAACACCCATTATAACTTAGGTTACATAAGTAAAAAAAAATGAACTTGGTCTTTTAAACAACTCATCTATAGATTAGGTCAGGCTATGAAGTTATTTTGATTATTTTTCCTTCTAATCTCTCCTTGTTTGAACAATTAAAACTCAGTAAAGATGTCTTTGAAATATGAAATATTTTTAAATTAAAATTAAAATATTGAAACTTTGTGCTTTAATTTAGAGAAAAAATGATCATGATCACCAAAGATTTCCTTGAAAAATGCAAATAATAGAATTCAAAACTCTACCTTTAAAATATGCACAAAATTGAAAATAATAGAATTTTAGTTTCATAAGGGGAGCATATGATTAGCAAAATGGTATTGCTGGATAAATCCATTAATGTTGAAGATTAGTCATGAGCTCTATTAATATTTTTCCATTGTCCAATTCTTTTTGCAAGTTTTTTTTAAGTATGATCCTCATTTACCCAAATGTGTTTCCCATGTTAACTTTACATCAAGTATCTTCAATGTCTGCAAATATGCACTCTATCTTTTACATCACAAATCTTAACAATTATATGTTAGGGATTTTTACAACATTTACTTGGAAACCTAAAAAAACTTTTAATTTTTAGATAATAATTACAAATAAGTAGTATGCCAAAAATTATTCAAAAGACATATAAGATCATTAAGGTGAGATTTCTTAACATTAATGGTAGAATTGCAAATAAGATTATTTCTTTCAATAGTATTAGCTTCATTGATAGCTTTGATATTTTTCGTTATGTTGAAACTTAGCCAAATGTTGATTCTATAGATTTTGTAGTTTATAGATTTATTAAATTTGTTGTAAGAAATTCAAGAGTAGCATGAAGAGGTAGACTCTTTAGTGGCATTGTAGTGTTAGTAAGAAAATCTCTTACAAATTATATGATTCTAGAAAAAATTGATAATTATAAACAATATGTTACTTAAAATTAGTATGTCAACATAGCTCTACTTTTCTTGTCATATGCTCAAAAATAGAGGTATTGTATAGAGTTGCCTCATGATTATCCTTTTTAGTTCTTAGGCAAAGATATTGTAGAATTTTCAGAAAAAAGGCTCAATATTTATGTGTGGAGATTTTAATGCAAAGAAAAACTCACAACAAATAAAATTTTTTTAGTGGTAACATAATGTTGGTAGTTTAGACATTCTTGAAGTTCATAGCTAGACACGACATTCTACATATGGCACTATTAATAAGATTTGTTAAAAATTATTAAAATAGACAAAAATCTTTGATCTTCTAATTTGCAATAGCCTTGCTAGATTTCCTCAATGTTAATTATTTATTTTCACAAGATCGTAAGATGACTCTTGCATTGATTTTCTTTTATGTTCTTATCAAGATATTGATTTTATTAAGGATTTAAAAGTTAGATAAGATTTAATGAAGTCTTGGCATCAGAATGTAGAGTTTTTGTTGCAAATTTAAATTCTTTCTTATATAATAAAAAAAATTCAATATAGACTCATCTAATAAATCAAGGAAAAATATATGAATGTAACCTATAATAAATGAATTCTTGAAACATGACATAAGGAGCTTGAACAAATATTTCTTATAGCAACTAAATAAGTTATGCATTCATAACAACAAGGTGCTAAGAAGACTTGGTTTGGTGAGGATTGTATATAAGTTAAGAAAAATATTGAAAATGCAAATAAAAGTCACATACAAAGTTTAATTATGGCATATACAAGCTTGATTAGAATCAAAAGAAGGAAATTTATTGAGTAGCAAGAAGATTTTTTTTATGTCATTAAAAAGAAACTTAGATAATTTTGGCAATGTTTTCATCATAAAGCCATTTCATCATTTAATTTTTCTTTTCAAGATATTTACTCATTTTACAATAAGCTATTTACAAAAAAAATGATAATGCTACTACTATTGTATAGCAAGTACCTCTCCAATTTACACTTAAGTCACAAAGAATATTAAAAAGCTAGAATCCAACAAAGTTATTGATTTAGATGGTTTACCTGTAGAATTATTGAAGTGGAAAAATTTTGACACAAGTTAAATTCAACAATGGAGCAAGGATTAAATCAACATTGGGAAACTAGTAAAGCTATATAAAAAGAGAGATAAAAATAATTTGAACAATTTTTATGATCATTGTGAGTAATATTTTTGCTAAGTTTTTAGACACTTTGCTATAATGGAGAATTAGTTCTTGGGCTGAAGGTAGCTAGATCAAGGCAAGGTATCAAGCAAGTTTCAGACAAAATCACTCCACGATTAATCACTTATGATTATTCTTAGACACTATATAGAGTTTGCAAAAATGTCTAATTAAAAGTTTTTATTTGTTCTATTGATTTTGCAAAAATATATGATATAGTGATTCAAACAAAACTATGGTTACCCTTGTATAAATTGGCTTTCCTTCATATTTGATTGCAACAACTTAAAGATTGTAGGAGGAAGTGACTATTGAAATTACAAACAACAATTTGAAGAAAAAATTTTCAATTTGAGAGCACAAGTGAAGTTAAGTAAAGTTATCCATTTTCTCCAACTCTTTACGGTATCTTTATTATTGAAATGCGAGAATGCTTATGCAAGGTTGCCATGTGATCCAAATTAGATTCCAAATAGTGATTCTTTTTTCATATGCATATTATGCTACCTTGATCTCCACTAATGCAAAAGGTATGCAAACTATGTTGCAAATTTTAGAAAATTATTATCATTCATCTAGTTTCCAAGTGAATGTAGATAAAACCAAATTGATGATCTAGGGTATAAAAATACCTGTTATAACTTCCATTATGGATGTATGAATGAGCAAATAGTAGATTATTTTGAATATTTGGGTCTCATTTATATAGACAATTACATGGGTGGGTCTATGGACATAATAAAGCTTCATTTCATTTCATTTCATAATTTTCATTTATAATAATTTAACCACAAACACACACATTTATTAAACTAGTAGTTATAAAGAAATTTGACCCATGGTGAAGGCCACCTTAGAGACCACTTTAATTACCTCCTAAAAACAATAATCAAATAGAGAAAAAGCTATTGATTGTTAACTTCAATGAGAAATCAGAATTCGTTTTGGCTAGCAAAATGATGCTTTTTAGGAATGGAAACTTTGAAAGAATAGTTTCTTTAATGAACAAACTAAAACTACACAAAGAAATTTAAATTACCTTCCATTTCTTTTAACTTTTCAAAAGGGTTCTACTACTCCCTAGGCTGGGCTACCTAGGTGATGGTGGGATCCTTTTAAAAAAAATGTTAATAACAAATTTATTGCACAATCGAAGGTTGTAAATCTAGTAAATTTTATAAAATAAAAGGTTATGCGAGAAATTCTTATTATTATTTTATGTATTTTTACCATATTTATTTTTCTTCATTATTTTTATGCAACTACTTTTTAAAGAATTTTTCTTCATAGTTTCTATGTGGTAATTCTTTTGCCTTTTTTCTATTTTATTTCTCCTTACTCATTTGTATTGTTTTTTTTTTCATTCTTTAGCTTATTCTTGATGAACTGTGATATTGGGGCCATGATATCGCATCCACAATATCGAGTCTGCGATATCGGAGCCTACCATGCAATGTCGGATACCCAATATTGGGACCTTCCTCCTTGCCTATAAATAATAGGCGGGCACACTTGGTTTTGCATTAAATAGTTAGTCCCTTAGCCAAAATCTTACCTTTTCTCCCTCCCAGAGTTAGAATTATTTCTGTGTGCCTACAGTAGGAGTCATAAAGTGAATGGATCTTTATTCAAGCATTATGTACCTGAGTACACCTTGTGTACAACAATAAAGATGAACTTTATGATAAACCTTGCAGCATTCAGAATAGATTAATTAGTGTTAATTGATGTTATTAAATTCTTTCTTAGTTAATTAATGATTCTCTCTCACCCTACAACTCTCCTAAGTAAGCACGCACAGTACGATCACTTTGAGCATGTGTGTAACACTTGGTAACCCAGTAACGATTAGTGTTTGGTAATCCCAGTAGTGTTGCACTGGTTCAAGATGTGTATGGCAAGTGAGAATGGATACTGGTGTTAGGATTAATTAAAGCCTAGTTAATCAGTAGTTATGCTAAATTAGTCACTTACTTTTCTCTCTCTCTTCCCTTATTAGCAACAAGACAGAAAAACATAAAAGCTATAAAAATCATGTGCCTCAAGCTTACTTACCCAATGAGTATATACCAAACTTTACTTTAATCCTCTATCAAGATGAACAACTATGTTGGCAAGACTTAGAAGGTAACATAGTATTACCTCTCAATCATTTAGTCCCAAGCATGCTTCTTCGTGCTCTCACACAAATTGGCATGTTGTACTTACATGCAGAATACGTTGTGCAAGAACATGACTCAAGAGAATACCATCCTACGGAGGCACAACATCAAAGGGACTTGCAACAAGAGAGACATCATAAGTCTTTGAAGGGTAAGTGGTCCCAGGATGTCCCACATGTCTTAATCAAAAATGAGGGTGGTGAACCTGCCTCAGGCAATCGCCCACACAACGATGTTCCTCCCCTTAACTTTCGCCAAGGGATTGTGTACTAGAATCTTCATTCCACTATTCATAACCTAGATTCTGATACCCACGGGCACAAAGGATCCGAAAAAGGAACACAGACATAGGATAAAGATGGACATTCTAATCGCAATCACGATCAAGGTCAAGACCACCAAAGAGAAGGTAGCAGACACCGTCATGGTAACAGTTCCCCTTCTTCTTCACCTTCATCATCTCCTTCATCCTCTCCTTCAGTATCTGAATGCATTCATAAAGAAAAAGACCATGAGGATAAAGGTAGGTAGAGTGGAAGTCATAAGTGAAATAGTCAGGAAAAGGGACAAGGGCACTCTAGAGAATCACAACATAGAATAAGGGAGAGTAGGGAACAACATAGGCATCATAGACACCATGGATGAGACGATCATGATGAACCCCTACTCGCTACTCAAAGTATGTTAGACATAATTGAGGTTGTTAAAATTCCAACAAGGGACCAAAAAGATAGTAGGATCAAGAAATTGAATATGAAAAATATCCCACGATTTGAATGGGGATACAATGCTAATCCTCAGAATCACTTACAAGCATTCCATGATGCGTGTGCCTTACAAAACATAGCGAATGAATGGAAAAAACTTAAGTTGTTCCCGTAGACACTAGTTAAAGAAGTGGAAAGCTAGTACTGGTCCTTAGAACTGGAATCCATTCGTAGATGAAGTACCATGTTAGAATTGTTCAACAATAAGTAGCAAACATACTCCCGAGTGTTCAACTTGTCAAAGCAAATCTAAGGCTGGAAACAAGGAGAACATGAACCCTTGGATGTTTCCATGGGCCAATACTATGCACTGTTACATCATTTTCTTGGCCATGGTTATTCACAAAGGGATCAACTATGTCATCTCGTAGATGGGCTTAGGCATGAAATGAGAAGAACCCTTGGGACTTATGCCCAAGGAAGATCATCCAAGCTTAGGTCCCATCAAATCCAATGACTATTGGAACAAGTTGCTAAGAAAGAAGGTGAGCTATGAAAGAGAGAAAGTGTGGAAGAGTATAACCGAGATCCTTCCCTCTGGAAGAGGGGAGTAAGATTTTGTGAGGATGAAGAAGAGTCACCACTCAAAGAGATGGTGAATAGGAAAACTTTGCCTATCCAAAAACTGACATCAGAAGTTTTGGCAAATGTAGAATAGATGTGTGATTCCCTAGACAATATATTTCAAACTATTCTTAAAATAGTAGAGGAGTCTAAAGAGCAAGGTAGTGATCACAAAAAAAAGAAAAAAAAGAGAAGCTAAACATGCACATAGCAAGTGGAAGGGAAAAGTTGCCATCATTGAAGAGGTTGTGGATTCGGAAACAAACAATGATAGTGGATGAGAGATATGTCAATATGACCATCCTAAGGGATGTTGCCTTATAATCTCACATCTGCAGGAGTCTGGGGTGTATGCACTCAACCCACGATTGAAAAAATGGCAAACACTCCAAAGGTTACCTTCTCCGCAAGGTAACCTAAGACAGTTCCACCAACCCTTAACGTATTATCCCAGTGGAACTCCACCACAACTGATTGAGAAATATCAATAGTGGCAATAACCACAATCATGGGGAATGCCACCACTAAGGCAAGAGTATCCTTACCAGCAAACTGACCCATATGGATATTACATGTGGTAGCTAGTCTCTCCATGTGACTCTACTGGTCACGTTACTTCTCAACTTCACTACCAAGCTTATGAGTATTATAGGACTCCTTCTCCTAGGGGAAATGTTCCACAAACATACCATCCTTCTCATCTAGCCACATCTCTTTCACCAATAGCTCCATTACCACCTACTCTAGCTATTTAGGGTGAAATCCCTACCCAGCCGTAGCAACGTAATGCCACAAGGGCTATTAACTCTCAACCTACTATTGGTTCCAACAACCACATGAAGAAAAGACCTTTCTTTAGAACCAATAGTCTAACCAAACCCTTGTGATCACAAGTGGCTAATTCCTTAGATGCCTTAGTATCACTCAAAACTTCGAAGCCTCCTTCAACTCAACCACCACACTCAACACATACGATCATGCTAACACATGACATCATTGATTGGATCAAAGCTGATCATCTTCCTAGAAAATTCTTTGATCCTGGGAGTCATTTGATATATTTACAAATTACTGGAAAAGAACCATGCAAGGCTCTTTTGGATTCAAGTTCCAGTGTCAACTTTATTTCTCAAAAAAGGTACAAGGCTTGGAACCTACCTCCATTGAAAAAGAGCAACATTCATCTAGAGTTGGCTAATCAGTCCATCACTATCCCATTGGGACTAGTGGAGGACATTGTTACCACTGTTTGTGGGTGATTGTATCCAACTAACTTCCTAGTGATTCAAGTGAACAATAGTAAGGGGGACTTCCCAATCATAATGGGAAGATCATGGCTAACCACCATCGACGCACACCTAGAAATCTGTGATCTTTCCCTAAAAATATCCAAGAAAAATACATTCAAAAATATTAAGGAGAAGAAAGTTCCATGCATCACATACAGTGACATAAGGTGTAATTGCATGCAGAGGCCATGGGTTATGCAAAGTTTAACACTACCTACATGCAATTAGTGTGCACAAGTGATCAACATACAAAGATGCCTATATGCAGTAGCAACACAATAGGAAGGCATGCAGTGGCTGACAGCTGATCAAGAAAGCAATTCAATCATATGCATGGAACTAATTAAGGGTTTGACTTATGTTTACATCGATAGCATAGATGCATTAAAGCAAGTCCACTACTAACTTCCAAGTCTTAACCTTAAAAATATCAATTGGGGGAAGTTGGAAATCCTTGAGAAATTTAAGCAAGAGCCCCTCGAGCTAAAACCATTGCCCACCAGTATGGAATACACATTTCTTAAAAATGAAAAATTGGTAATTATTAAAGCTAAGCTTGCTCTGCAACAAAAAGAGAGACTGCTGAAGGTAATAAATAAATGATCGAAAGCCTTCACTTGGTCATATCCTGAATTAACTGAAATAGACCTTAGGATATGCTAGCATAAAATTTACACCATCCATAAAGCCTTGAAGACAACTACAGAGGCGATTGAACCCAAAGATGAAGCAAGTAGTTAAGGAAGAAATCAAACAGCTTCTCAAGGCTGGGTTCATATACCCCATTGCTGATAGCGAATGGGTTAGTCCATTAGTTATTGTGCTTAAAAAAGGAGACAAATGGAGGGTGTGCATAGATTTTAGGCTATTAAATATGGCAACATTCAAAGATCACTTTCCATTTCCATTTGTCGACCAAGTCTTAGATACCATTGTAGGGCATCGTTATTACAATTTTCTGGATGGATATAGCATATATAACCAAATACAAATAGCCTTAGAAGACCAAGCCAAGACTACGTTCACTAGTCCTTGGGGAACATTTGCATACAAACAGATGTCTTTTGGCTTGTGCAATGCCCCTACAACATTTCAACGATTAGTTCTAAGAATATTCCAATAGTAGATAGGAAATGGTGTAGAGGTCTTTATGGATGACTTCTCCACTTATGGAGAAAAATTTGATCAAGCCTTGGACTGGTTAGAGCAAGTGCTAAAAAGATGTGTAGAAACCAATTTGAGGCTCAACTAACAGAAAATCCATTTGATGGTCTAAGAAGGTGTAGTACTAGGGCACAAAATCTCACACACATGGATAGAGGTAGACCTCGAGAAAATCAAAGTTATCCAAGGAATTACTCATCAACTAGAAACTATCAAATACATTCGATCATTCCTTGGACACACTAGCTACTATAGGAGATTTATTGAGAAATTTTCAAAGGTTTCCAAACCATTGGTGGAATTAACAAAAAAGGACATACCTTTCAAATGGACCAGGGAATGCAAACTAACTTTCCAAACTTTAAAGCAGAAGCTAGTAGAAACACCCATTCTCCAAGCTCCTGACTAGTCCAAACCATTCCATATTATGACTAACAAATCCAACTATGTCTTAGGAGTTGTACTTACACAGTTAGATGACCAGAAGTGTCCTTATTACATCCACTGTGCAAGTAGAAGTATCGCTGGTGCACAACTTAACTACACTACCATAGAGAAGGAATTAATGACTGTAGTGTTTGCACTAAAAATGTTTTGACACTATGTATTGGGATATAAAGTATATATACATATAGATCATAGTGCAATTTGGTTCCTCATGAATAAGCCAATGGTAAGCCCTCATATCATATGATGGCTTGTAATCTTACAAGAGTTTGATCTTATGATGATCAATCGTAAAGGCACTGAGAACATAGTTGCTGATCACTTATCTCAGTTGCAATGGAACAAAAAAGAATATGATTATTTCCCTGATGAATTCCTCTTTGCTGGTGTAGTGAATAATCAACCACCCATGGAGAAAAACTAGTACAGTAGCATTCTTACCTATCTCCTCACCCAAAAAATACCACAAGAGTTAAACCTTAAGAAGAAACAATAGTTTCTTCATCGAGCCAAGTACTTTATAGAGATCAATGGGAAAATTTATAAAGTATGTCTTGATGGCTTGGTTTGATGGTGTGTTTCCGATATAGATCAACTACAAGTTCTCCAAGACACTCATGAGGGTCCTTATGGGGGTCATTATGCTAGGAGACAAACAACCATCAAAATCTTTCTTGCAAGATATTATTGGCCTACATTGTTTCGAGATGCCCATCATTTCATCCAATCTTGTGAGCACTGTCAACGTGATGGGGGAATAACTACCAGAATAGAAGATCCGCAACAATGGATCCAACTTTTAAAACCCTTCGAAATTTGGGGAATTGATTTTATGGGGCCAATTACACTAATGTCCAATGGAAAAGCTTATATTATTGTTGCCATTGATTACCTTACAAAATGGGCAGAAGTAGTTGCTGTTAAGGATTGTACATCATCTACAGCTGCACAATTTGTTCAAAAATAAATCATAAATAGGTTTGGTGTGTCGTGTGCACTTATTTTAGACAATGGTACACACTTCACAGGTGCAACTTTTTGGAAATTAATGCAACGCTTAAGGGTTGAACACAAACTAATAACACCATACCACCCCTAAGCGAAAGGTCAAGCAGAAGTCACCAATAGGGAGATTACAAAAATATTGACAAGAACTATTAGCAAGTTTAGGTGAGACTAGAGCACTAAACTGAACGATGCTCTTTGGGCATACCACTCCACATGGAAACTCCCTACAGGCTACTCTCCCTATGAGTTAGTGTACGGTAAATTACCAACACTTCCCATTCAAACTGAGCTTCGTACACTATCCACAGCATGTGACCTCAACCTTGACCTTGATCTAGCACAGAAACAATGGTTAGTAACCCTTAACTTGCTAGATGAAAATCGACTAGCTACCCTGTCATCTAACGAATTACACAAGGCATTCAATAAACGTCATGACCTAAGGATTAGGAAAGTTAAATATCAACTGGGAGATAAGATTCTCTACTAGAATCCCACACATGTGCCACAACGTACCAAATTTCAAACACTGTGGGAAGGACCTTATGTCATTCCAACTTTCTCTTCAGGGGCCATGACAATATACAAACCTGAGAGCCTGCACAAGAAACTGTTGGTCAACATGCAACAAACCAAACCTTTCCATGAGCTCAAGACAGCAATTACACATGCTACCTCTGTTTATGGACAACCTTGCTCGCTATTTTAGATCTCCTCCTTCCAACTCAATCATGAGAGAGATGGCCACCTATGCCAACCATTCTAGGCCCTCAATTCTTTTTGAATTTTTTTTTCACACATTTTTCCAACTTTTCTTATTTTTGTTTTACACCATCATTCATAATTTTACTATTTCTTTGAATGCTTGATTTACTTTTATTCGTCATCCAATAAGTGCTCATGATGGTGGATTGAATTATATCATATTGATTGCTAATGTTTGGTTTTTACCTTTGAGTTATGATGTTGATACTAAGGTATGGTTCTTTTGGTAAAATAAGCAATGAGTCCACGTCGTCCACTCATCCATATAACTCTATGGTCTCCTTTGGCTTCGAACTGTATAGTCCCCTTTTTCTAACTAAACCTGTTAATAAATTGGTGGCTGGGTATTTTTCAAATGAAGGAAAGACTCAAAGGATGAGAAGGGTGTGACTTCAAAAGGATTCAATGCATTTGTGCTAGCCATTCTCTTGGGTGCTTGGATGCTTTTTTTTTTTTGGGTTTTTTGTCATTCTACAATTGATCAAATATCAAGAAGCTGAGTGAATAAAAATAATTCTTTGCATGGTGTGGTTCTCACACAAAGAAAAAAAAAAGAAAAAGAAAAAAAAAGTGTGTGAGAATTCAAAGCATACCCCTTAGACATAATAAAGTAATATGGGCTACAAACACTAGTTATGGAATTGGCAAGACATGTTACCCATGCTTAAAGGTTCTCTCTAACTAAGGCCCTTTCTCGCTTCCTACTTCACCATCTCGCTCTCCTTAGAATGGTGGTGACTCTTTGTGGAAGCATTCTTGTTGCTTCAAGTGGATGGATTGGTTAAGTGTGTTGATGCAAGGTCACTAGATGTGGTTTGTTTGAGTCTGGATTTGGAATGAGTTCTACTCAGTCATATTAACCATGAAATACACAAGGGACTTTACACAACCTTTTTCTTGGGATTCCATTCCATTCTCTCCTCTCCATCTTTCTTCCCATTGTTCCACCTCATTACCGGTTTTATCATTAGTCCATTTCTGGGTTGATGCATTGTTTTTCTATGGTGAATGCTTGTGGGTAAGTTTTTAACTTTTTTTTTTTCAAATGACATTCCTAAAGCCTACGAATTCTTTGGTTTGTGGGTTTGTCAGGGCATAAAGGGCATGAGCCTACTTTGGGGAGGACCCACTAGCATTCCTTTTTGGTGCAATTGTTAATTTCTTTTCCTTAAACATTTCCTGCAATCAATCATCTCTTATTTCATCCCCATCCATGACATCCATTTTATTGACGTTGCCATTGTTATTTTTCCCACCTTTTTTGTTTCTCATATTTTTCCATCTTATAGCTACTAGGGGTTCGCTCTTAGTCATGGGGGCCCTGGCACAAATTTTTCAATTTTTTCTATTCTAATATTTGCCTAACCCCTACACCTTTGATAGTCACCAGTGATAAATCCCCAAACCAGTTTCTACCATAACCATAACTCAGCCAATGCACGTCATATCGAGGCAAGGTATCAACTACATTGTGGTTCATCTACTCTTGCTCATTTGAGACTGTGTTGTGTATGTAGATGGTGATCATACAAACATTGGACTAGGCTTGGAGGAAGCACTCAAGATGGACCAGAACTGAATCATTTACGAAAGGAGAAAGTCTGTTGGCGTGGCTATGGATAAACAACAGAAGGCATAATCTCGGCATTGGCGGCAACACGTTTCATCTTCTTTCTCTCTCTCTTTCTCTTCAAGCTACCAAATAAAGGCTTAGATGTCATTTATGTACGAGTGTTCCCCACAATGGTCATGAACACTAATGCTGTAATATGCTTATTGATCCATTCATTGGGCATGTTGAATCTGTCATCCCATTCCACTATCAATTGTCAATTAATCAATAATCCTATACCTTCCCAATATTTTGTAAGGAACTCAAGGACGAGTTTTCATTCAGTTGTGGGGGTATGATGAACTATGATATCAAGGCTACGATATCAAGTCCATGATATTGAACCCTATCATGCAATATTGGATACCCAATATCAGGACCTACCTCCTTATCTATAAATAATAGGCGAGCGCACTTGGTTTTGCATTAGATAGTTAGTTCCTTAGCCAAAGTCTTTCCTTTTCTCGCTTCCAGAGTTAAAATTATTTCTATGTGCCCATAGTAGAAGTCATAAAGTGAACATATCTTTATTCGAGCATTGTGTACCTGAGCACACCTTGTGTATAGCAATAAAGACAAACTTTATGATAAACCTTGTAGCATCCAAAATAGATTAATTAGTGTTAATTGATGTTATTAAATACTTTCTTAGTTAATTAATGATTCTCTCGCACCCTACAACTCTCCTAAGTAAGCACGCACAATACGATCACTTCGAGCATGCGTGTAACACTTGGTAACCCAGTAATGATTAGCGTTTGCTAATCCCAATAGTGTTAAACTAGTTCAAAATGTGTATGGCAAGTGAGAATGGATACTGGTGTTAGGAATAATTAAAGCCTAGTTAATCAGTAGTTAAGTTAAATTAGTCACTTAGTTATCTCTCTCTTCTCTTATTAGCAACAACACAGAAAAACATAAAAACTATAAAAATTATGTGCCTCAAGCTTACTTAACCATACAATCATGACATACAAGTAAGTTTGGAAAAACAACAATCAACCAACCCGTCCTTGTTCCACAAAGGTGCATAAGCACTTAGTCCTTGGAATTCAACCAGATCATGCGTGAAACGCTCATATTCGTATGGTTGAGCGTAGGGGTACCTCGCTACTCATCAATTCTTATCATTCTTTTATGTATTTTTACTACTTTGTTCATTTTCCTTCATTGTTTCTATACAATTACTTTTTCTATATGGGAATTTGTTTGCTTTTCTGCCATTTTATCCTTCCTTGCTTTTCTGCCATTTTATCCTTCCTTCCTCATCTGTATTGTTTGTTTTTCATTTTTACGCTTATTCTTATCATTCTTTTATGTATTTTTACTGCTTTGTTTATTTTTCTTCATTGTTTCTATGTAGCTCCTTTTTAATCAATTTTTCTTCATCGTCTAGGTGGGAATTTATTTGTCTTTCTACTATTGAATTTTTCCTTAATCATCTATATTATTTGTTTTTCATTCTTAGGCCTTTTCTTTTTCATGTTAATGTCTTTATTTTTAACCTTGGCCTGTGCAGGATTTTCACTTGTATGGCAGCGTTTTCATTTTATTCTTAGTATGTTTATTTTTATTCTGTTTAGGTATCTATTTCGTAAGTTTGCCATGGTCTGTGTCACTTATTTGTCTTTGCATAGAGCTTGGCAATAATAGGAATAGAATCAGGACAGACAGTGCGGACAAGAAGCAAGGCACCGGGCAGTATATTCTTGGGAGCCTAACTCCATCATCTCTGACCTTCACAACATGCGATCTAAGCTCCATTGATATTGGCTGCACTTTACTATTTTTAGGGGAAATGTCTGGTACCGACGCCCTTTTAACAGCTTTACTAGGAAGATAAGTTGTTGAACTTGCAAACTTAGAACTAAGTGAATTTCTGGTGCTTGACCTAAAAGTGAGGCACATGTATGGAATGCACTCATCAAGATTTGAGCTAAGCTTTGGTGAATGTATGACACAAATTGCCTAAGGCGATTTGAGCAAACTGAGCTGTCAAAGCAAAACAACAAATTAATTGTAAGTATGACTTTTAAGATGCCGTATTTGCAATTTGTTGTTAAGAAGGGTGCAAGAAGCTGACTAATAATTACCAAGTTTATTTTCTGAATCCCAGGAGTTCCCATCTTGTACCGGAACATAACAATCCTTGAACACCGCTTTTGATGTGACTCAAACATCGTTTGACATGGGGTATTGTAGTTTGTACGTCTCTATTTCACAAAAACTATAGTTTTCCCCCTCAAAACTGAAACTGAAAGCAAAAGAATGGGATTGGAATTTAATTAAAAATGTCATCACCCCTGGAATTCGCATGCAAATTTCTATTATTTCCAGTAGCTTGCATCAATATTATATTAAATTTAAATAAAGAAAACTACAGGAAATAGAAAAAAAGACAGTTACCCTGGGAAAATCTTCTAAGGTGAAAAACCCCAAAAAAGAATGCCCTCTTGGACCGTTAGCAGCACAGCTTCAGAAGATTGAAGCTCAAGTAAAATTGATTGAAGCTCAACTAAAATTTTCAAAAGAAGGGAGATGATTTTCAAGCTTGTGGTTTGAAAATATGGTGGATTGGATGCTACCTTTGAGCTCCTTATATATTGTCACAGAACCCAAAATAAGAAAGGCTAAAGGTAGTTTATCTTGGCGGAATAGGTAAGGGACCAATTATAAGGCAGACACAAATAAAAATAAAATAAGGCGAGGCAGAAATATCGGAGAAAATCAAGGCAGATTTGCCTTCATCAACCTCACACTTTCAAAGTCGATACAATGTGCTGGAGTTGGCCAAGCTAGATTTCAAGGTGCCTCCAACTCCTAAGTAGACTTGAGCGTGATAGACTTGAGCGTGATTCAGCACCTTGAAAATCTTGCTTGGCCAACTCCAACATGTTTGTCTCGCAAGGAAATGCTAAAAGCACTAACATTTCTTTAGAATTTGGAGAATATTTGTTTGGCAAAAAGGAAGACGGTATTTGGACAGGAGATGTTGAGGCAATGGAGCTTGTCCAGAAAAGAAAGTAATCTTCAGAGATTGCATTTCAAGATTAGGATTGCTCGTCACAACATTTTCCAAATTTCAAAGACAAGAAATTCCAAGCTTTCAATCTTGCAAGTTCAAATCCAAGAAGCAAACATCTGCCAAAGAAAAACTTTAGGGCAATCAAAGAAAAGGCCAAGCAAAAAAGAGTTCAATGCCAAATTTTGCAACCCCGATTGTTGCTTGAAGAAAAGTGCTGAACTCTAACGCAGAAGCAAATGATTAGAGTTTGGAAGAAGACTGCTAAGCCTTGTTTGCTGCATCATGCAAGATTTAGATCTTTAGTTCTTGTACACGATGAGGCAAAGGTACTGAACTATTAATATAGAAGCAAAGTGCAAACATGAAATCTTCGAAAGAATCTCAATGTTACACGCTGTCATCTGTTCCAGACAATAATGAAACACGGCGTTTTCTTCGCCATTCGATTCCTGTTAACTTTACAGCAATGCACAGCCTGGGTGCAATGAATCTGGTTGCAACAGGCACTGAATTAATGACTTGGCTCTTTTTTATATTTGATTGGTTTTGTTTTTTTCCATGTTTTGGGGTCTGCGATTAACTTTTCTTCTCATTGTTTTTTCTTTTTTGAACATGGGCGTCTGTACCAGACAATAATGAAGCACGGCGTTTCGTTAACTTTACAGCAATGCAGTCTGGGTGCAATGAATGCGGCTGAAACAGAAACTGAATTAATGACTCGGCTCTTTCAGATTTGTTTGGTTTTGTTTTTTCCATGTTTACCGGTTCTGATTAACTTTTCTTCTCATTTTTTTTTCTTTTGAGCATGTGCGGGCGGTCCTTGCTAACTATCATTGTTTCCGCTGCTTGGTCGGCTTACGGACGAACTGCTATTTGGTTTATTGAGCAACAAATTTCTGTAGAGTTTCAGGGAAAAATCCCACCGTCTCTGTTAAAGAGAGGAGGTATACATATTACTTCACTGAATGTCTAAAATTTAAACCCACTTTGTGCAATAGGAGCACAAATGAGAGGTCTAGCATTTAACTTTCTTCCGAAAACATAACATAAATGGATCATTACCCGTCTAGATCATAGTTTGGTTGTTCAATTGGGCGATCTTTTACCGTCCACATTCTTTCCTCCACGTCGGTAATACTGAGGTTTCAATTGTGTTATCTTTTAATACTAAGGTTCCCACCAGGGCTGGAAATAGACGGTTTATCCTTGATTTATCGAGTTTATGGTCATAAAATAAGGTCTTGATTACTCGTCCAACTAAAAGAGTATTTACCAAAGGTGCTTGTGTTTAGCAGCTATTAATAGCCGAAGGATATTTAGTTCTATATCATTGGTAAAGTATTTGTGCAAGTATTTTTGAATTTTTCTTTTTTGAATTTGATATATATTGTCAACCTATGTAAACTAGGTTAACATTAATATAACTTTTACATTGTTATTTGGTGTTTTTAGGTGTATTTGTTTGCCTCTATGATAGCTTCAACCCAAATGAAAAATAGAATGGTGGCTTTAACCCAAAAGAAAAATAGAGTTTGTTCATTAGATTTTAATTTGTAATTCTAAGTTCTTGAGTTTCTAAATTTTCATTATGTTTGTTTTTAAATTTTTGTCTCTATGTACATTGAAATAATTGAGTGTACATTAAAAAATAATATTTGAAAAGAAATTTTTAAATTTACTTGTAACATAATTTTTGATGGACAAGAAGCCTTTAAGGACCTAGCCATCAATTTTGAACTTTAGTCTTAACCACTATTTTTTGAACCCAAGTGCAACCATGATAAGTCGCCACATCAAGAATTCTACCGACCAATGTAACTTATTTTTATCATGGTGTTATTTTCTATTTTAGTTTGCTTTATTTGACTTTTTTTCTTCAACTCTACTTTGATTCTCTAGCCCCTTCAAGTTGACAAATTTACAAATTGGTTCCAACTCCTAAACATCATATAGGGTTTTGATGAGGTAGCAAAATAAGGATTTCATACATCATAATCATCATTTTACCCTTAGTACTAATAGTATGGGATTGGGTGCCTCAAGTATGTTATGTAATGTAATTTTATCTAAAGGTAAAAGTAAATTCCTCATTTCACTCGATTAAATCATCTTTTGTCTAATGCAAAATTATGTCCTAACCATCTATGATATCGACTTATTAAAACTTTCTAGATTTTACATTACATTGGATTAATTTGGTTATTGATGAGATGCGATATCGCATGCACCGCAATATCACGTATACGATATTGCGGCAGTCGCAATATCATATCCCATGCGATATCGCGTCATCCCCTGCGATATCGTGTACGCGATATCGCCGTCCGTCGCCAAATCTATAAATAAGAGGCGGCACTCCCCTCATTTCTCATCCTAAGCTAGAAGTAGGGAAACTCTAGCAGTTTTATCACTCTAGAGATAGAATATTTTCCATGTGCCCGTAGTAGGAGTCCCCAAGTGAACAGATCTTTATTTGAGCAACTTTGTACCTAAACGTAAGTTGTGTACGGCAATAAAGACGAGCTTTGTGGATAAACCTTACAGTGCATGGAATAGGATTTATTACCTATTATTTCTTACATGTTATTTATTACATGCATTAGCGCGGCATGAGTACAACTTGATTACGAGCATTGACGAATGTGTACAGCTAATCAAGGAACCGGCTACTCATCGCGATTAGTCTCTCTCACCCTTGTCTCCTAGAACATGGGATGAGTACGACTTGATTACGAGCATCTACGGATGTGTACGGCTAGTCAAGGAATCGACTACTCATCATGCTTAGGCTAGTTAGGTGCCTCAGTATGACCACTTTGAGCACGTGCATTACGTGTGGTGATCCCAGTAACGATTAGCGTTTGGTAGCCACAGTTGCATAGTTCAGGGTGTGTATGGTAAGTGGGAATGGATGCTAACGCTAGTTAATTTATACTTAGGACATTAGTTAGAGTTAGTTAGTTCTCTCAACCCTTCACCCTTTAGCATACGAGAAAAACCATAAAAGACCAAAAAAATTATATACCTCGGACTTACTTAACCATACACCGTGACAACAATAAGTAAGTCTGGGAAGACAACGAGTGATTAACCCCAAGTGTTCCATGGGTCGTTTAGGCATTTAGTCTGCAGAGTTTGACCAGATTGTGCGTGCTATGCTCGTTTCGTATGGTTGAGTGTAGGGGTACCTTGCCATTCATCATTGGCACTGTTGCCGGGGACTAAGTGTTTGTGCACCGAATAGAACATAAGAGATATCACTTACATCATTGTGAGCCTTAACGAACCTTTGGGTTAATCAAGATAAAAATTTATATAACGATGAATTAGCACACCGATAAAAATTCCTTCTTCTCATAAGAGCAACTCACCACCTAAGGACCACACACGAGACAGTCGGCAAGATAAAAAACATAACCAAAAACAGCCAAGTCCTAAACAATATAAGATGACATATACTTATCCCGATGAGTATATTCCTAATTTTACTTTTGTTCTCCATCAGGATGAATAGCTGCGGTGGAGAGACTTGCAAGGTAACATTGTGTTACCCCTAGATCATTCAATCTCTCACATGCTTTTCCGTGCCTTAGCACAGATGGGCATGATAGAGCTATATGCTGAATATGTTGCGGAGGATTTTGACATGAGGGATTATTATCCCACAAATGCCCAACATATGAGAGACTTAAGGCAGGAGAGCCAACATACATTGTCGAAGGGCAAGGCCCCGCATGTCCTTAGCAAAATAGGAGATGAGGAACCCCTTATCACGGGTTCTTTAGCAAATGATGTTCCCCCTCCTAACAATGGTGAGGAGGTTGAGTATCAGAACCTACGATCAACGATACATATCCCTGGTTCTGATGCTCGTGAGCACCAACTGTTCACAAAGGGAACAACCACTCATGCTAAGGACAGGCACTTTGATCGTCACCACGATTAGGGCCGTAGCAGCTGAAGAGAAGGTAAGAAACATCATCATGGTGATGGTTCCCCTTCTTCTTCCCCTTCTTCACATCACTCATCCTCTCCTTCCACATTTGGGCATAGCCACCATGAACATAAAGGTGAGGATAAAGGTAAAAAGGATGAAAGACCTCGACGGGAAAGTCGAGAGAGAGGACAAGGGCAAGGACATAGGAAGAGTAGGGAACAACACAAACATCACAGGAGTCATGAAAGAGATGATCATGACGAGCCCCTACTTGCAATCTGAAGTATGCTTGACATAACGAAGGCATTTAGGATTCCCACAAGGCATTTAAAGGATAGTTGGATCAAACGATTAGACATGAACAACATCCCACGATTTGAAGGGGGATATAATGCTGATCCGAAAAATCATTTATAGGAATTCCACAATGCATGTGGCTTGCAGAATATAGAAAATGAATGGCAAAAACTTAAGTTGTTTCCAAGGACACTCACCAAAGAAGCAGAGAGCTGGTACCGGTCCTTAGAACCGAAAACCATCAAGAGGTGGAGTACGATGCTATAACTGTTCAACGAGAAGTATCAAATGTACTCCAGAGTGTCCAATTTTTGTAAGCAGATCCAAGGCTAGAAGCAAGGTACTCATGAACCCTTGGATGCTGCCATGGCC
>MNCI01006420.1:79339-97800 GCA_015680685.1 Gnetum montanum
AGTTGCATAGTTCAGGGTGTGTACGGTAAGTGGGAATGGATGCTGATGCTAGTTAATTTAGACTTAGGAAATTAGTTAGAGTTAGTTAGTTCTCTCAACCCTTCACCCGTTAGCATAGGAGAAAAACCATAAAAGACCAAAAAAATTATATACCTCAGACTTACTTAACCATACACCGTGACAACAACAAGTAAGTCTAGGAAGACAATGAATGATTAACCCCAAGTGTTCCATGGGGTGTTTAGGCATTTAGTCTACGGAGTTCAACTAGATCGTGCATGCTACGCTCGTTTCGTATGGTTGAGTGTAGGGGTACCTCTCCACTCATCAGTTATATATATTATATATCTTTATATTTTAGTTGAGAACATCTACATTCAAAGACAACCATTGGGTAAAGAACAAGACTAATGTATGAATCATTCAAAACTTTTGGACAAGGAATAAGGGGATTTTATTTTGAGAGTAACTTCAACTTGCTCTTGCTTCTTCTACCTTATCTCCATTTTCGAACATTCTTTCGACTAAATTTATTCAAGAAGATATGGTATGAAATGCAAAGAAAAAATTTAACTAAGAGAATGCTCAAAAAAAAAGATAGGGTACAGAAAGCAAGAGCATATTGAAGTTACTTCGAAAGTAAGATTTCCTTGTTCCTTATCTATACATTTTGTATGATTCAAATATTAGTCTTGTTCTTTGCCTAATAGTTGTGTTTGAATGTAGATCCTCTTAGCTAAACTATAGAGATATATATAATATATATCTAAGCAAGTGGTGCTGAATGGCATTCTATCACAAGAATTTATGAATTAAAATTAGAATTTCAACTATCTTTTAAAATCCAAGTAATAGTTAAAGCACCATTCAAATATTAATAAAAACTATATTGTATAACACTAGAATAGGTTAAATATTTAAAGTTGCATATGAAAAAATTGAACAATACAATAAAGGAAAAGATAGAAATAAACAATGTAATTAATGAATGAAAAAGAGGAAGAACTTTCTTTATACAAAAGAACAATTTACAATTATGCATAACAATAGAAGATTGTATGCCTATGAAGAAAAAAAAAGACATAAACAATCTATTTTTCTTCTAACTCAACAAAATGCCTCTTCCATGCAAGTCTAGATTGAAGCTTTTTCATGGCTAAATTTTTTTGTATCACTATAAAAAAAATAATTAAAAAAGAAAAATAAATTAGTCTTTAAAGAATCTATGATCCTCATTCTTAAGAGCATCACAAGAGGTAGACCTATTATTTCTTTCAATATAATATCAATAAATTTCTTATCTAAAGTCATTCCTTGTGATTTATGAACTATTACTACCTATGCCAATCATAATAACCACAATAATAAATACATATTAAAGATTATAGTCATCAAATATACAACTAATGTAGGAAAAAAATTCACAATAACATAGAAAGGTAAGTTTGATGGATTTTGTTATATAAATCTAGCAACAGTGGATGATGTACAATCAATAACAGCTGTTGCTTTTGCCCATTTTGTGTAGCAGTCAACCACTACTCTAATATATGCCTTTCCATTGGACATGGGTGTGATGGGACCCATGAAGTCAACACCCCATATGTTGAAAGGTTTCAGTGATTAAATCCACTATTGAGGATCTTCCATGTGAGTAGTCATCCCCCCATCACATTGACAACGTTCACAAGACTTCATGAACTGGTGGGCACCCCTAAGGATTGTAGGCCAGTAGTATCCTGCCATCAAGATTTTTATGGTCATGCATCTCCTTGCATGCTGGCCTCCGCAAGGCCCTTCATGAGAATCCTGGAAAACACAAAATTAATCTTCATCAAGGACACACCAACAAATTAGGCCATTGACACACAAATTATAGAGGTGTCCATTAATTTCCATAAAATATTTGACCTAACAAAGAAATTATTTCTTTTTCCTAAAATCCAAGTCCTAGAGCATCTCTTGAGTGAGAAGATATGAGAGGATGTCATTATACCATATTTCTTTTTCAGAAATTTGTTCACTTATTACTGCAGTAAAGAGGAGTTCATCTGGAAACTAATCAAAGAGTGAGATCTCCTCCTCTTTATTATCCCATTTAAGTAAGAGAGGTGGTTAGAAATCACATTTTTGGTTCCCTTTCAATCTACCATAGTGAGATCGAATTCTTGCAAGATCACACGCCACCCGTATTACATGAGGGCTCACCATCGGCTTATTCATGAGGAAGCATATTGCACTATGGTCCATATGTACAAATACTTTGTAACCAAGCACATAGTGCCTGAACTTTTCTAGTGCATACACCATTACCATCAATTATTTTTTTATGGTGGTGTAGATTAAATGTGCTTCCAAAATGCTTCAACTTATGCAATGGATATAATATGGACATTTCTTTTCATGTATCTACATGAGCACTACTTCCAAAGCATAGTTAAATGCATCTGTCATGATATGGAAGGGTCTAGATTAGTCTAGTGCTCATAGGATTGGTGTTTCTACAATTTTTTTGCTTTAATTGTTGGAATGCATGTTCACATTCCTTAGTTTAGATGAAAGGTGCATCTTTCTTTATAAGCTCTACCAATAGCTTTACGATCTTAGAAAAATTCTCTATAAATCACCAATAGTAGCCAATGTATTCAAGGAATGACCAAACATCTTTAACCATATCTAGTTGGCATGTTATTCCTTGGATGATCCTTATTTTGTTTGGTCTACCTCAATCTTCTTTTGTGAAATTTGATGCCCTAGCACAATGCCTTCTTGGACCATGAGATGGCTCTTTTGCCAATTGAGCTGTAGGTTTCTTTCAACACATCCATTCAATACTTACTCAATTTGGTCCAAGGCTTGCTCAAATTTAGCTTCATAGGTGGAAAATTCATCCATGAAAACTTCAACATCACTACCAATCTTCTGTTGAAAGATACTAAGGACCAAGTGTTGAAAGGTTGAAGGGGCATTGCACAGACCAAATGGCATCTTACAATATGCAAAAGTTACCCAAGGACTTGTGAATGTTGTATTGGCCTAATCTTCTAGTGCAATGTGGATTTGGTTATAGCCACTATAACCATCCAAGAATCTATAATAACAATACTTGGATATGGTGTCTAACACTTGATCTACAAATGGAAAAAGAAAATGATCTTTAAATGTTTCCATATTCAACAGCTTGAAGTCAATGCAAACCTACCATTTGCTACCCTTATTTCGTACAATTACAAGTGGGCTAATCCACTTACTATCTACAATGGGATAGATGAACCATGCCTTGATGAGTTGCTCTATTTCTTCCTTGATGATTTGCTTCAATTTGGGATTTAGTTGTCTCTGCAACTACCTTCTAGACTTCATGGTCAGGTTAGTGTAGATGCGATGCTAGCATATCCTTGGATTGATTCCTGTTAGCTCTAGATATGATCAAGCAAAGGTTGTTAACCATTTGTTCATATCTTTCAAAAATTTTTCTTTTTGTTCAAGAGAAATTTTTGCATTAATTATGACTGGTTTACCATTCTTTAAAAATGCATACTCCATACCAATCTGTAAATTTTTTAGTTCTAAGGGCTCCTACTTGAAATGATCAGGGATTTCCAACTCTCCCCAATAGGTAGTATCATCTTCATCAAAGATTTGGGAATGAACTTGTTCAATTTTGTCCATGCCTTTAACATATGCACAAGTTAAGCTCTTAGTTGGCTCCATGCATATTGTGCTACTATCTGAATCAACTATCAGCCATTGGGTGCCCTCCTGCTTTGTGTCTACTATGTACAAACACCTTTGAATGTTAATTTCTTGTGCACACTAATTACATGCCTTAATGTATGTACTCTTGATTAACCAAATCTTTTGCATGTGATTGCACCCATTATCACTATACACAATGCATGGAATATGTTTCTTCTCAATTTTTCCTAGCTATTATTTCTTGAATATTTCTAAAGATAGGTCCCTTATACCCATTCTTGCATCGACTGTGCTTAACCAAGCTCTTTCCATGATAAGGGAAAAGTCATTTTTGTAGTTGTTCACCTTGATTACCAAAAAATTAATAAGATAGGACCACCCACAAACCATGATCACAATATCCTATACTAATCCCAGAGGGAAAATAATTGACTAATCTACTAATTCTGAATGAATGTTGCTCTTCTTAAGAGGTGGTAGGTTTCAATCCTTGTACATATCATGGGAGATGAGGTTAACTCCAAAACCAAAGCTAAGAAGAGCTTTCCATGGCTCTTGTCCAAAAATTTGTAGATAAATGAGTGGACTTCTTGGATTAGATCTTTTTGTAGGAATATTACCAACCTTAATCTAGTTAGAAACAACATGAGTTAGCATTATAGTGCAAATCCTAGGCAACACTTAGTTTGAAGGGCACTTGAAGGTATTTGATGTAGAGGATGAGGGTGCTGGAGATGTAGGATGATTAGCTGGACTATATTGTAAGGACTAAAGAAGACTATTGGGCTGAAAGAAAGGTCTTTTCCTTCATCGATTATTTGAAGCACTTAGCTAAAAAACTAGTTGTAAGTGTACAACCCTCATAGCATTTTGTTGTTATGACTATAGAGGAATCTTACCATACATGGATGGAGAAAGAGGTAACTAGGTTGAAAGTGGAGGTGTATGTGTAGAGGGATGTGAAATATGGTATGGATATGAACATGGGTTTTTCCCTCAAGTAGATGATAAATGTGTTTGGTGGTACAGTGGAGGCTAATAATGTTGCTAGAATGACGCATGACTTGCAAAGCTTCTATGGGAGATGGGCTACTAAACATAGTACCCATATGCATTTGGTTGCCTATAAGGGTACTATTGCCTTGGTAGTGGCATTCCCCACAATTGTGGTTGGTACCATTGTTGGTATTATTCATAAGGTTGTGGAGAGTTTCACTTGGATAGTAAGCTTGTTGTTGTTGGTGGAACTATCTTGAACTACCTTGAGGGTAAGGCAATTGTCTTGGAGCTTGCCTACATGCTAGGTGAGAATTCAATGCATACACTCTAGACTCTTTTAAGTGTGACACCATAGGGCAACATCCCTTTGGATGTTCATATTGGAAAATGTCAACATTCAGTTTCATCATCAAAGTTAGACTCCACAGCTTCCTCTACTGCAACAGCTTTGCCCTTACCTCTTTGGTAGGCACGTTTAGCTTCTTTTCATCTCTTATGATTATGATCACTATTTTTCTCTTTGGATTCATTAGAAACCTTTAAATTAGTTTGAAATTGTTCATCCAAAGCACCCCATAACTTGTCAACCTTAGCTGAAATATCATAAACATATTTTTGGATGGACAAGGTCTTTCTGTTCACCACTTCATCGAGTGGTGATTCTTCCTCATCACAAAATTTAACCTCTTATTTTCTAATGGATGGATCCCTGTTATACTCTTCAACATTTTTCCTTTTTCATAGCTCACCTTCTTCTTTTTCTACCTACTCAATTATCCTATGAATCTAATGAGATCTTAATTTAGACAATCTTCCTTAGTCATACATCCTAAGGGTTCTTCTTGTTTCTACTCTAAGCCCATCTATGATGTGGAAAAGTTGTTACCTCTAAGAATAACCATGGCTAGGGTATTGGTCTAAGAGTGGATAGTAGTGGTCCATGGTGGCATTCAAGGGTTCATGTGTTCCCTATTTATAGCCTTGGATTTTCCTTCTTAGATTAGAAACTTTGGAGTATGTCTGGTATTTGTCATTGAACAACTCTAACATGGTACTCCATCTTCAGATGGACTCTGGATCTAAATACCAGTACCAAATTTTAGCTTCACTAATGAGTGTCCTTGGGAAAAGCTTGAGTTTTTTCAACTCATTCTCTATGTTCTATAAGACACAAGCATCTTGAAAATCTTGTAGACATGTTTATCGATAAGAGTTATATCCCCTTCAAATCTTGAGCTATTGTTTATGTTTAGGTGCTTAATCTAGCTATCCTTCATATGCTTGATTGGAATTTTCATTACCTTTGCAATGTTGAGCATACTTTGAGTCACCAATAGAGGTTCATCATCATTGTTGTGTCAAATGATGCCAATGATGGTTTTGGCTACCCCTTTGATTTTTTTGGCCTTCATGGTCATTGTTATTTTGCTGATCACCTTCATCATAGTTTTTTCAATGATGGGTTCCATGAGAACCATTAAATGAAGAGGAATGTTTAGAATCAAATGAAGAAGATGAAGAGGAAGGTGGATTTCCACTACCAGCATAGTTTCTACCATCACTCTTATTCTTATTACGATAACCATCCATAGATCCCTTGCTATTATGGTGCTTACCCAAGTCCCTACCTTGGCTATCACTTTTTCTTGAACCTAGTTTATGAATAGTTGATCATAGGGTCATGTTCACACCCTCACCATTAGTAGTAAGGGGTGGAGAATATTCATGTTGAGAACCTTTAGTAGGAGGATCCTCAATATCATCTTGATTTAGTAGAAACAATGGATTGATGTAATGTTTCCCCTTTGTAGCTTCGTGGTGTTTTTCCTGACATTGATCTCATTTGCATTGTGTTTCAGTGGGATAGTAGTTTCAAGTGACATATCCATCCACAATGTATTCTTCATGAAGATTTTCTATGCCTAACTTCTTAAGGGTTTTGAATAGCATCTAGAAATAGATCAATCGAGGGGCAAGATGATGTTGCCCTCCATATCATGCCATTGTAGCTATTCATACTAAGGTAGGATGAAGGTGAAATTTAGCACAAACTCATCTAGATGAGTGTATACCACCTTGCATTCTTATGGGACTGGTGGTTTGGTATCTTCATGCTTGTGAGAAGAAGAAGACATTTTGCAAAATAAAACAAAATTGTTAGTGTGCTTTTATAATTCTATGTATAGTGGAAATGATATTGACCTTAAGGTTTGTACAATGATATTAATGATATTCACTTAGACCTAAATAGTGCACATTCCACAAACAAAGTCCTTGGCAATGATACCAATGATGAGTGATGTGGTACCCCTACATCCAACTATATGCATCACAAAACATTCATGAATGATCTAGTTGAATTCTATGGACTTTATCATTTCTAGTGCACTAGTCCTTTAGGAAGTGAATCTAGTCCTAAGGTTAATCATTGTTTTCTCAATTACACTTGTGATTTACATTGGTATGGTTAAGTGTAACTAAGGCATCTGATTTTTATCATTTTTTGTTTTATGGTTTGGTACTCAAAATGTGGATATAAATAATTTAATTAACTAAACTAAATTAACTAATTAACTAGCATTTAACTAATCCTAACATAAGCATCTGATCCCACTTTTCGTACACATCTTAAACCCATGTATCCACTGCTGGGCGACCAAGTGCTACACTATTAGGGACAAACCAAGCAATAATGTTGTTAGGATTACCATGAGAATACGTGTTGCACTCAATTTGATCATACTTATGTGTGTAATCTATTTGGCTTAATTGCTTCATTAACATAATAACTAGAAAATAATTAATAACTAATTGAAACCATTTAATAAATAACTAAAAACATTAAATGCATAAATGAAATAGATAATTTATCCAAAGTGCTACAAGTTTATCAGAAAGCTCGTCTTTATTGATACACACACTATCATTCTCAAGTAAAAAAATGCTTGAATAAATATTCATACACTCAATGACTCCTACTGCGGGCACTTCAGGAAAAATTCTAACTTTCAAATGGAAAAACTGCAAGAGGTCTACTATGACTATAATCTCTAATTATGCCATAAATGTAGCTACAAGTGCATCTTTATAGTCAACTACAGATACTACATTGACAGGGCCACATCGACGCATAATATGATGCATCAACTAGGCCTCACCAATGAGGCTTAGATGACAAGGCTGTGTCAATGAGGTTTCATTGATCCAACTGACAAAATGTAACTCATTAGTCACTATGAAGAAATTCCTAATAAAATGACAATTTTTATCTTGTTACTTTCAAAAGAGAAATATGTTAAATATTTGGTCCTTGGGTTAGCATTTAGTATCATCATTATGATTTAATAGTGGCAATAGAGCTACTTGAGCAAGGTCATACTACTAAACTAGAAAGATTTGACTTTAGACTATTTGTAGAGTATGTGGTGTTGAAGGATATTATAGTAAATGAAAATTTTGTTAGAACTTATAATAATAGTTGTTTTATTTATCAAGTAGGATAGACCCAGAGATTTTATAGGATTTAAAAGAGATTTTTACAATTCTATTTTCAAATGATGAAAACATGTTTTGCATTAAAAGGGATCATGTTTCGTAGGAATTAGTTGTTAGAATGTTTTATCAATGAAGAAGAATGGGGAAAGGCTTGTAACATTTCCATCTCAAGGATTTTGACTTCATAGCTTAAAATTCCATATTTTGACCTTGGTTAACATTATTACTTACTAGATAGCTATGAATGATAGGAAAAACACTAACTCCTAGCCTTTTCTATGTTTTCTCTACACTTTGGTGAAGGAGGAAAGCCATGTCAATTTTGAAGATGGAAATAAATAGATAGATACTTCTTCTTCCTCTTATTTCTTATATGGATACCTCTTACTAGCAATTGTTAAGATCTTCAATAATACAAACATTATGGATGTCACTACAATGTTCAAGAATGAGAAAAAAGAGTTGGTTTTAAGGTTGTTTTTAGAAGCCTTCTTAAAGGATGAGTAGACTATCTCAAAGCTACCTTTAATAAAGTAACCCACTAAGGTATAAGCTAAGAGGTGGAGCAAACTTGAATTAGGATATCTAACTCCATCCATGGTATGAGCTATAATGTAACACCATAGTTTTAAAAATAAGGTTATACATCAAGAAGTAACCATTAATTTCTTCAAGGAAACTATGAAGAAGAGCCCAATAGAGAAAATTCTTTATATAAGGATGCATGAAAATATTTTAGGTATATAAATGTTGAACACTTTCCATTAGTAATTAGAGGCCTAGTAAATAAAAATCTTACTAAGATTTCAAAGATCAATGTTGTAGTGATGAGTAATGATTTTTTATATGATTTTATGATTATGAACTACACCATGTTGGGCTGTTATTTCAAGAATAAGGCTTGTGGTGCCATGCTGAGAAATAGCAAAATCATGTTTAATGCTACTTTGGTATAAAATGAGATACTAAAAAAAATATTTAAAAGTTGCATATGAAGAAAAAATAAGCCAAGGATATTACCAATTTTAAGTGGTTAAAAGTGCACTAAAGTTTTCCAAGAAGAAATTTTAAGAATTAGTAACACTGAACAAAATACGAAGCACCATGATTTCTAGCACAAAGACAAAGTTTACAAATAAAATTAGAAGATTTAATGATGATGATTATGAAGTTAGAGGAAAATAAATTAACAATGCAAAATAAAGCCTTTGAACACTAGAAAGATCTTGGTTTAATAAATAACTTGATGAAGAATCTCATCAAGAAAAAGAAGAAAAAAATAGTTGTTAGAAGCCTTTAGTAAAGAATGGAAGAAGATGGAAGTCATAGTGAGAAGCCTATGAGAATAGGTAGTAAACAATGATTTAAGTACTCATTACAAGGATTTGTTAACATTGATTGTAAGCAATGTTATGAATTACCCATCAATAAGATGCTACCATCGTCAATTTTGAAAGCATATAATGAAGAGAAAGCTTAAATAAAAAAGGAATATGTTGATGTTGAATTAAAATAAATAACTAAAAATGTTACATCATTATATTTGAAAGCTCCTATAGCTCCTAAAGAGTTCATGGTGAAAAGTTCTGCTCCAAAATCAAAGTCTAAATCATCATCAAAAATATTTGATAATACAATGAAAAAAAATATAAACTCATTTGTTGATTGATTAATCATATTATTATAAATCCTTATTTTTATTTATATATTTATACCTCTTCTGCTAGACTATGAAGTTATCTAATTTTAATTTTCCATGACAAGCATGTCTTTTTTCTACTATTAAGTATTTAGTTATATTGTAATATATTTTCAGATAATTGCCCTAATATCTCTTGTCATTTTTTTTATTTTAGGAATTATTTACATGATCAAAATGATATATAATATTAGTTTGAAATAGAAAAATTACTAATAATCATATTATACTTATAATAATATCTTTACTTATTAGAGATATAACTTGTGATTTTCTTAGTTGTATGGTGCTTACTATAAAATGCATTAGAAAAGGAATTTGACTTTAGAGAATTACTCCATAACCATTAGTTGTGATTATGAATATCTAATTTGTATAGTCTAGTAGAGAAGATTAATGTGGTGATATTCTATTTATTACTTAACTTATAATTTTCATTAATTGATTTTTAGATAGTAAAGAAATATTATAGTTTTTCATATTAAGCTTGAGAGATGGTGTTAACGATTTGATGTATTTTATAAAGCTAAACATGTTAAACAAGGTTTATATTTTATAACACTATGTATGTTTGTAGTACATCTTCATGCTACCCAATATTGTCATGGTCTTGGTACTTGTTAGTTAAAGTTTGTTATTAGTAATATGATTAACACCATGGTCATTATAGCATTCACATTGTGTAATAATTTTAATTTTTTAATTATAATAATCATTAAAATGTCTCTAGTTTCCTTGGATCTAGTAATCTAGGTATCACAAAACTCAACATACATAATCATCAATACCTTAAATGAAATGCTTACCAATAGCATATCATATCTAGCAATCATAGATCACATCCATAGGTAACATAACTAGAGGTCTATCATAACAATCAAAACCATCATACACATAGATATAACATAGTACATGAGTAACCAGTACCCTTGATGAGTCATCCATTGGCATTTTGTAAGTCCATTGTAAGCCTTAGACTTAGGAAGCATTTCACACACTCTATGCTTGTAGTTCTAGTATGTTTGGTTGAGGTTTATATCTCCTGAGCATGCACCCTTATTTCCTATGTCACACTTCTATATTGTGTGCATGTTCTAAGTTTCTTAGAATGTTTTTGGCTTTGTTCAAGTATCCCAAGGCCCTTTCGATAGGTTCCCTTGTGTTCTAGCTTTCATCCTAAACTTAACTAATAAACTAACATGAAAAACATGAATTGATGAATGTTAAACCCTTCCAACAACCTCTAGTGACATTTTAAACTAAATAACATAAAAATAATATTAAAACAATTAGTCTTCCATGGTCATAACTTAGTCAAAGTGTAACTACCCAATGAGATAAGGTACTTAAATGCTATAAGTTACACATTACATGCTAATCCTTGGTTATGTTGTGACCATAGATGTCACCTCAGGGAAAGCACATGTAGGAGGGAGGACTACCCCAACTATGGGAAAAATAGCCAAGAATCAATAGGGACCAAGAATAGCCCTAGGAGCAAGTAGCTGAAATCCATGCAATGGGACCTCTTCAAGAGGATCCTGAAGTGGAATCTATTTGACAAATTCTTGAAGTAACAACGATTGAATAGTCTCATCAAGATGAGACACCAAAGCCGAGACCGAACCTTGAGGTCACCTTGATGAAGTCCTACCTCAAGTAGATTGCATCCAAGGAGGTTTAGAAATTTGTGCTTCAAGAGTTGAACTTTGGATCCTTCTTCGAGTCTGCTCCTCCAAAAGTTAAAACTTAGTTATGGGACTCTCCCATGTGGCCCACCATCACTTCCAATAGGGAGTGGTACATGGGAGAGACATATCTATTCTAGAAAAATTAGCATGCTAGTTCAATTTTCAAAATCAAGAATATTTTTGTGTCCTACTCAGTGAAAGTAATCTTTGAGGCCCTTAGATTGCTAGAGACTAAGGTCAACCTTGTAAAAATTCCAATGTAGGTAGATTCAAGAATTAAGAAAGAATGGACATAGTGGTATTATGGAATAGACTGTAAGGAATTTGGTGTACTTAACATGGAGGAATGTGCATACTTTAAAATTACAGCCTTTCATCTCAATCCAATGATGAGGCCCAGCAAGATCACAGTTTTCTCCACCCATACATGCACTGCTCTAAGCAGTAGATTCCTAGTCAGACTTCGATAGCTAATCTATTTTGAGTAGAAAATTTCTTCAAAGAGAATGAATGTGGAAGGAAGGTACTCCCCTTTCCATGCCTCATTAGAAAATTATGTAAGAGTGGAGGCATAATTTGCAACACAAAAAATACTATCTGACATGCTCCAACTACTTTCTAGGTAGAGATGATAAAGGACCAAGTGCTTGCAAAGGTGATCTAAGAAGAGGAGTTGCAACCACCACCTTTACCATTCACTCATGAGACAACATTAGAGTCCCACGTTACCCTTGATTGTGTGCATAAACTCCAAGAATAACTCTTGTAGTAGTAGTAGTAGCAAGTAGGAACAAGTTATGGTGACCCAACTATGTATAGGCTAGCCATGAGACACCTCAATGAAGTGGCCCAAACCTTAAGCTATATGGAGGATGGGGTGTCAATTTTTTCAACCTAACACATGTTGGTGATTGCAAGGTTGAATGCAAGTGTTCAAGAGGCAACAGTGTCTCTCTCATAATAACAACAATTCCCAGACATCTTTGGGAATATCGTTACCTTTTCAGTGCATTTGGAGAAGGGTGAGGGAGAAACTTTCCTAGTGATGCAGTATCATGGGCAAGAGATAGTAGCTGAAGTGGTTGCTGACAAAGTGACTGAAGCACTTAATATACCTATGGTGTCTGCACCAAATGTTTTTGCACTTAGATATGTGTAGATGTCTATAGGAACTTTGATCAATAGATTGAGCATAGCCCAACATGAGGAATTTCTAGATAGACTAGTGGGAACTAGGCAACTGATTTTAGATGTCTTTGATCTTCTAGATACCATCACTACAACCCAATCAGAGCTGCTCAAAATAAGGGACAATTACGTCATCATAGAAGGGTAACTCAAAATAGCCTAAGTTGAAAACCAACACTTGGCTACAAAAGTTGCTAAGTGAAGAGCTCACTTTGCTGATTCCATGTTGTTCAACCAAGAAAAAACACAAAATGAAGCTTGTCAATAGCTTCAGAAAAGACTCAAAAAGGTTGAAAAGGCCAAGGAACTAGCAATCTTTGACCAGTCCTTAGCCAATGTCACAACACACAACATCCAAAAGGACTTGATCTAGACGCATCATGAGAATGAGGTCCTAATCGTAGAAAATCACCACCTATGAAATGTTGATGCGTAGAAGTAGTAGATGTCAAAATTAATCCATCAATTGCAGGAGCAACTAGCCAACATGAACACAAAATTGAGGAGGTTGAAAATAAAAAGCAAAAACCTATTGATGGAGAAATTTTGTGCCTTATGCCAAAAATATACAATCAAGATCACAACTTGGAAAAATGAGGCTATTAAATTTGAAATAATTAAAAATCATTACAAGAACCAAGTGGGATTATAGAAAGAAATTAAAGAGAAGCACTTATATTTGGCAAAGGTAAAAGTTAATGAGGCCCTATAGTAGCTCTACCAAGGAGGTGATGTCTAGTAGCCTATCTTTGATGGATTGAATGCATACAACAAGGCTAAAATCTACTTGTACAAGCTACAAATTGAGAAAATAACAAAGTGCATGGAGCTTGCCAACCTTCGATATGCAAACTTGGTAATGTTGACTACTAGAAGGATATGGTCAAAATTGGAGATACAAGTGGTCAGCTCATACCTTTTGTATAAGACAAACATCAAGCATCACAAGGAGACCAAGTAGAAGCTTCAGATAGCAAACACAAAACTTTAGGTTCTCAAGGTGAAGTTCATTGATCAGAGATCAACTTCTAAGAACTTGGCCAACAGAATGAGTGACTACTAGGAGCTACAAAATCCACTTAGAACATTCAACATTGAACACAAATAGTTCAGTGCCTGGTTCATTAACATGAAGAAGTTATTCTTGCCAATTCCCTTTTCATGGAATATACATTGGTGAAGCAATGTGGACCATGAATGATCCCTGGAGTAAGGAGGAGAAGATGAAGGCATTGTTGAATGCCTTCCATCTTCTAGTAGAAGTTGCAGCTGTCATAGGATAACCACAACAACTGTCTCAACCACTTCATGTGCCCAAAGCAGGAGAAGGTCCTTCGAAAACTTAGAAGCCTCCACCACCTAGGATCATCTATTTTTCTTCATTGAATTCAAGCCTTCTGAGGAGTTATGTTTATCAACTCTTTTCTTAGTGTTCAATTTTATTGTCTTGCACTCAGTTTTTGGTTGTGTTTTTTTTTTTTGGTGTATTTGTAGTTAGTCAATAATCCCATGCCTTCCAAAATTTTGTAAAGAACTTGAGAAAAAGTTTTCTTTTTTTTTTTTATATTGTGTGGAAATATGATGAGTCACATTGTTAGGTTGTGTTGATGAGATACTATTGACATGATCCTATCAATGGGATTTCATCGATGTGACCTTGTTAACATGGAGTTTGACCTATTCACATGTACTCATTGATGGGGCACCTTATCTCTATCTGTAAATGTGCACCTACCCACCACATTTATGGTAATCTTTCATATTTGTAGCAAAGTGCTTGCATTTTTTCCATTTGAGAGTTAGAATATTTTCTAAATTCTTGTAGTATGAGTCAAAGAGTGTATGGATCTTTATTCAAGCACTTTTGTACCTGAGCACTTTAGTATGGACGATAATGAAGACAAGGTTTTCTAATAAAACCTTGTAGCACTTGGAATAGATTAATTATTTCCTTAAGAATCTAATATTCATGCAATTAAATTAAATTTTTTAAGTAATTAATTAATATTGATTAAATAACACACATAAGTATGACCACTTTGAGCATATGCTTAATGCCTGGTAATCCCAGTAGCACTTAACACTTGGTAACCCAGTGGCACTATACGTGTTTAGGATGTGTACTAAAAGTAGGAATGTATACTTATGTTAAGATTATTTATATATTAACTAGTTATTAGATTAATTAAACATTTAATTATAGTATTCTTATTCATGAGGTGACTTAATTCATAAAAGATAAAATGATAAAAATCATATGCCTTAGTTACACTTAACCATACACTTGCACTTCAAAACTGCAACTCAAAAGATAATGATTGTAATGGTTAGATTCACCTCCTAGAACTAGTGTACATAGAAATTTAAAGTCTTAAAAATTCAACCAAATCATTGAGTGAATGCTAGTGATTCATATGGTTGGATATAGGGTATAATCACTACTCATCAGCAACTTAGCATCAAAGCATCAAGCACATAGGTAGTCCACAGACACATGGTAGGGGCAAGCACAATGGATGTATTGGTTTTTGTAGTGTCTCTTTTTATGATGATGGTGAGTGCTAATTTGGCATCATTCTTGTAGAGCTTAAAAATTTGGAATTGCTAGTGCATCTATATTTGAGCTTCAACTCATTACAAATCCACATTCCCATGAGCTGTGACCACCTCAATAGATTAGTGGGCTTGGATCTCAACCATAACAAGCTCTCTAGTGCCATTCCGACATCCCAAGGAGTCCTACACACACTACAACTAGATTTTGTTTGAGAAACAACATAATTAGAGGCACCATTCATGTGGAGATTGATAACCTGAGCTACATGTATTACTTGAATCTTAGCAACAATGAGTTGGTTTTGTAGGGGACTTCTTGTGGGAGACGAGAGGCACCTAATGTATCTGCATGACTACAATTTCATCATGCTTATCATTGATAGCCAAATCATGAAAAAAATAGGAACAAAAACTTAATACTCACTACAACCATCCACCATAGATAAAAAGAAACAAATAGAGAAATAGATAAAGACATAACTCCTGCAACTACCACTAAACATGGACAGTGGTGGGAGGAATACTCACATGTACACTGATGTTCATAGACCCACTGGACATGGCTGATGAATAAAATTATTATATGAATAACAGCCATTATGGTGATCAAATTGTTACCCAGTATTGCACTAGAAATGAAGGAACCACACAGTGCGAATGCAAATAGAAAATGACACTACTGGAGATTATTTTGGGGTGGTGAAACATGAGAGTAGCAGAGTTTGTGTGAGATCAATGAGGATCATAGTAGAGATAAATCATGGAAATAGCTTGAAAGAACTAGATTGGTGGCTACATAGGTACATGTACATGAATGCAATGTATTGGAACTAGAATGTTAATCCTAACTCAAATGGTATGAACACAAATAATACATATTGCTCCACATGGAGAATTATAAGGCCAATCTATGTTAGCAATGTGACACTTGTAGGGCCATCCACTAGTATGGCCATTTGGCTATCATCATCGAGTAATCTTGGCTAGGTTTATCTTTAGCCAAAAAACAATAGCATAATGCAGGCTATGTACAAAAAAGTGCAACCATGGCCATCACTCATCTCTTGGCTAGCATGCCTCTTTTGCCACTTTCGTCAGATTCCATGCTACTCCAAGATGTTACAGATGCCAGACTTGGAAGCTATACTAAATATCATGGATTGGTATCTGATTATTCAATATGAATCTATTATTAAAGTAATTATTTTTAAACATTGTTAAAGTATAAATAAGACATTCAAATTTGTATTGAGGCATCATGAAAACCCAACAAGAACCCAATGGACACACAAGAGCGAACCTATGGGAAACACCTAGAATCAATAGCCAAGAGAGGCCACATCATGTTGAAATCAATGTTCCTTGAAGAATTGTTAACTAAGGATTTTTTTAAGCTTTTTCATAACTATAAACCATTGGAGTTCATTATCAAGCTATTGATGTTGTTGCATTGTGGAAATAGCAAGGTAGAATCAAAGATTAGGTGAAATTTCTCTTCTAATCCTCATAATCTATGCTTTTATTTATGATTTCAATTTCATTTAATCATTAATTTTTAGTCTTGAACTTAATATTAGAAGTTAGGGTGATAATCTATGTTTTTAGTTATGAGTGACAATCATAAGTGTGGGATTTGATTGGATTTGATTCTAATTACTTTATGTCTTAATGATCTTTTAACTTTTGAACTGTTTCTCCATGGATACAACTCATGGGTCAATCATAAAAAAGATGACAATTTATGCATCAAAGATAACAATTAAAGTAATCCAACACCGAATCAAACTTGGCTCGCCAATTTTGGCACTATTGCCAGGGAGGTCAACAAAGTTAATCTTCATTAAGAGTTCAATATATGTTATTTTTATTTTTTTCATATTTTTTTAAAAATTTAAATTGAATCTTCAAAGAAAGTATACATTCTTTTTATTTTATTTTATTTTATTTTATTATGTAGTATTAGAAATGTTCATCCTTAACTATTTACTTGTTAGAAGAAAAATAAAAAAATTAAGAATAAATACCATATTGTATAAAGTAAAAATAATTAACAAAAAACCAATAGCCTACAACTTTTACCTTGAAAAATGTAGAGGACATTAAAGAATTTGAGACTATAAAGAATTTTGTAGCATCATGTTTGAAATGCAAAGAAGAAAGACAATGCCTCCTACCTTGAAATAGGTAGGTTTAAACCCAAAATCCAGCTAAGGGTGAGCCTTGGATTAATAAGTGTTTTACACACAATAAAATTCATTGTTTTTAGACAATATTCTCTAAGTACAATGTTCATAAGTCAAGGTGGCCAAATAGTTTAATTTAGGGTAATGCATATTAATGTTTGGTTTCTATTAAATACCTACTTGGATGAGTTACTAAGGTGGAAAGGGTGTGTTAGATTAGACCTAGTTTCTCTAGTGGTAAAGGCATCTAAGTAAGATTAATGCCATGTGAGCAACCCTTAAAAAATGAATCTAGCTTTCACAAGAACCTCATGATTGAAGAAAGAAAAAAGAGAAAAGAAAAAAAAATATAAAAAAAAATTTTAAAGGAGCAAGAAAAGAATAAAATAAAATAAGAAAAAAATGGTTTCACAAGAACCTTTAACCATGAGCTGAGCTGCACTCCCACAAGAACCTTACAGTTGGGGTGATGCTCCAAGTTCACAATTTTAAGTATCCAACAAGAACCCCCTTCTATGAGTAGAGTGTTAAAGAGTCAAGCAGCGATTACCAATCAAATAATAATGCAACCACCTTAGAACTAGGGTACATCACTCGTAGCAAAGGAATGACTCATCCACAGTTGGTATGTTAATGAACACCTTTACTTCTAATCATTCCTCTTACTCCATTAAGAAATGAGTTAGATGTAAGTAATGCATATTAGATCCTTAAACCATAGGAAAAGTTTAGGCCTTGAGTTTATAAGGCATTCTTGCATCTAATGAAGCAAACCTTGTGAGGTGATGTTAAGCCTAATTAATCCTAGGTAGGGCCTTCCTAATCAAGTTATATGTGTACTCATATCCAATAATAAGAATTGATTATCGAAAGAGGAACAGACATATGTACATAATTACCAAATAAATATTTGGACATTTAGGCAAGCTTAATTTTTGTTTTGATAGTGAA
>MNCI01006420.1:97916-119359 GCA_015680685.1 Gnetum montanum
ATTATATTTAGAATTAGGGCAACTTAGCATAGGAGCATTGAGCATGCAAGTAAACCATGGACACATGGCAGGGGCAAGCATGGTGGCTATATTCATTTTCTTGTGTCTCTTTTGATGGTGATGGTGACTGCCAATTCGGCATCATCCCCACAAAACTCAGAAATCTAGAATTACTAGTGCATCTAAATCTGAGCTTTAATTCATTGCAAGGCCATGTTCCCATGAGTTGTGGCCACCTCAATAGATTGGTGGGCTTGGATCTTAGCTACAACAAGCTCTTTGGTACTGTTCCAACATCCCCAAGAGCCCTACACATGCTATGGTTGGCTTTTGCTGGAGAAACAACAGAATTGGAGGTACCATTCCTATGGGGATTAGTAACCTAAGCTACATGTATTACTTGAATCTTAGTAGAAACGAGCTATTTTTGCAGGGGACTTCTTGTGGGAGGCAAAATCCACCCAATGCATCTACTTGACTACAATTTCATTATGAGCCACAGCTACCCACCATAGACAAAAAGAAACAAATAGAGAAAGACACATCTCATGTAGCTACCACTAAACATGAACAGTGGTGGAAGGAATACTCACATGTACGTTGATGCTCACGAACCCACTAAACACGGTCAAAGAATACAATTATTATATGTGATGGGATGCGATATCGTATGGGCCATGATATTGCCTACGTGATGTATCATATGCGATATCGCGTCTTTCCCGCAATATTGCATACACGATATCGTAGTCTGCTGCCATTTCTATAAATAAGAAGTGGCTCTCCCTTGTTTTGCACTCTAGATCTAGACCGTAGTCAAAATCTTGCAGTTTTAGCATTTCAGAGATAGAATAATTTCCATGTGCCCGCAATAGGAGTCCCAAAGTGAATAGATCTTTATTCAAGTAAATATTATACCTAAGCACAAGTTTGTGTATAGAAATAAAGATGAACTTTTCGATTAACCTTGCAGTGCATGGACTAAGCTAATGAGGATTTAATTAGTGTTAATTTTTTAAATTATTTCATAGGACTTAATCTCTCTCAACTCTCAACTCCTAGTTAAGTGCATTCAATACGACCACTTTGAGCACGTGAGTTACGCTTGGTAATCCTAGTAACGAATAGTGTTTGGTAATCCTAGCAGCGTTGCATTAGTTCAGGGTGTGAAATGGAAAGTGGGAATGGATATTGATGCTAGGTTAATTAAGGCTTAGTTAGTTAAAGTTAGTTACTTAGTCTCTTCACCCTTTCCTCTCTTAGCATATGTGATAAAACATAAAAGATATAAAAATCATATACCTCAAGTTCACTTAACCATACAACCATGACAAATACAAGTGAGCTTGGGAAGACAATGATTGGTTAACCTTAAGTGTTTCATAATGTGTGTAGACACTTAGTCTATGGAGTTCGACCAGATTGCACGTGTAACACTCGTATTCGTATGGTTGAGTGTAGGGGTACCTCGCCACTCATCATTGGCACCATTGCCGGGGACTAAGTTTTTTGTGCACTAAGGAGAACATAGGAAATCATCCACATCATTGGGAAGCTTGAACGAACCCTTAGGATTAATTAGAAGGAAATTTAAACAATGGTCAATAGCACACTGACAAGATAAACAATATCTTCTTCTTCTCATAAAAGCACTTCACCACCTAGGGATCACACAACAGACCTTCGGCAGTCTAACACACATAACGAAAATCCATCAGTTCCTCAAGAGTATCAAGTCATGTATACTCATCATGATGAGTATGTACCTAATTTTACCTTTATCCTCCATTAGGATGAACAACTATGTTGGTGTGATTTGCAAGGTAACATAGTGTTACCTCTAGATCATGTAGTTCCTAACATGTTCCTTCGTGCTCTTGCACAGATAGACATGACACAACTATATGCTAAATACACTGCAAGTGATTATGACACAAGGGATTACTGTCCCACCATGGTGCAATGTTTAAGGGATTTATGGCAAGAGAGTTACCATACATCATTGAAGGGCAAGAGGCCCCATATCAGTAAGGTGGTGAACCTATTTCAATAGGTTCTCCACAAAATGATGTTCCCCCTCCTAAAAATGGTGAGGAGATGGGGTATCAGAACCTACACTCCATGATTCACAACTCTGGTTCTAATCCCCATGAACAGCAAGTGTTCAATGAGGGAACACAAACACATGACAAAGGTGGAAAGTTTGATTATCACCACAATCGGGGTTGTAGCCACCGAAGAGAAGGTAAGAAACATTGTCATGGCGATGGTTGTCCTTCTTCTTCACCTTCATCACATCATTCACCCTCTCCTTCCACATCAAGGTGCACTCACAAGGAACACAACCATGAGGATAAAGGTAGGCATGATGAGAGACCTTGATGAGAGAGTCAAGAGCAAGGACAAGGGCATTCTAGAGAGTCAAGGCATGGTAGAAGGGAAAGTAGGGAACCACGTAGGCATCATAGACTCCATGAAAGGGATGAAAACAATGAAACCATACTAGCAACCTAGAATATGTTAGACATTACAGAGGCTATGAGGATACCTAAAAGGCATCAAAAAGATAGCCAGATCAAGAGACTTGACATGAATAATATCCCCTGATTTGAGGGGGGGATACAACGCTAATCCGCAAAACCACTTACAGGCATTCCATGATGCCTGTTCCTTGCAGAATATTGAAAACGAGTGGAAAAAATTAAAGTTATTTCCTAGGACACTCACAAAGGAAGCAAAAATTTGTTACCAGTCCTTAGAAGTGGAATCTATTAGACGATGGAGTACAATGTTAGAATTATTCAACGATAAATATCAAATGTACTCCAAAGTGTCTAACTTGCATGAACAGATCCAATGATGGAAACAAGGTAATCATGAACCCTTGGATGCTACCATGGGCCAATAATATGCATTGTTACATCATTGCTCAAGCCATGGTTACGCACAATGGGATCAACTTTGCCATCTCGTAGATGGGCTAAGACATGAAACTAGGAGAACCCTTGGGACATATGCCCAAGGGAGATTATCAAAACTTAGGTCCCATGAGGTGCATAGATTATTGGAGCAAGTAGTCAAAGAAGAAGGGGAGCTATGAAAAAGAGAAAGCACGGAAGCATATAACCACGATCCTTCCCTCCAAAACAAGGGAGTAAGATTCTGTGAGGAAGAGGATGAGTCACCACTCAAGGAGTTGGTGAATAGAAAAACCTTGCTACTTCAAAAGATAACAACCAAAGTGTCAGCTAAGGTAGACCAAATGTGGGACTCCTTAGACAGTAGATTAGAAACCGTTCTCAAAATTGTAGAAGATTCTAAGGAGTGAAGTAGTGATAATGATAAGAAAAAGCAGAGAGATTCAGACCATGCACGTAATAAGGGTAATGGAAAAATAACTATCACTGAGGAGGTTGTGGATTCTAACATGGACAATGATGGTGGATGTGAGATCTACCAATATTACTATCCTAAGGGATGTTGCCCAATAATCTCACATCTATAAGAGTCTAGGGTGTATGTGCTCAACCCAACACTTTATAGAAGGCAAAAAACTCAAAGGTTACCTTATCCCCAAGGTAACCCGAGGTAGTTCCACCAACCATTAACATATTATCCAAGTGGAACTTCACCACAACCTATCAGGCAACACCAGAAGTGGAAATACCTACAGTCATGAGGGATTCCACTGCCTAGACAACAATACCCTTACCGACAACCAGACCCATATGGCTACTATGTGCAGCAGCCAGTTTCTCCAAGTGACTCTATGGGTCATGCAACCCCACAACGTCACTACCAAGTTCAAGAGTATTTTAGGACTCCTTCTCCTCTGGGAGACACACCACATACATACCATCCTCTGAACCCATCTGCCACTCATACGCTAATAGTTCTACTACCACCTGCTCCAACGATGCAAGGGGAATTCCCCACTCAACTGCAGCAACGGAATGCTACGAGCATTGTAAACCCTCAACCCATTACTGGTTCTGATAACCCCATGAAGAGAAGATCCTTCTTTAGAACCAAAAGCCCAAAAAAGCTCTCACAACCACAAGCGTTTGAGTCTATGCACACTCCTCCAACAAGTAAGGCTTTGGGGCTCCCTTCAAATCAATAGAGCTCAACACACACGGTTATGTTAACACATACCGTTACTAACTAGATTAAGGTGGGCCACCTTCCCAAGAAATTCTCTGATCCTGGAAGCCCCCTAATTTATCTCCAAGTCACTGGGAATGAACCTCATAAGGCTCTTCTTGACTCAGGTTCTAGAGTCAACTTAATTTCACGAGAAATGTATAAAGCCTGAAACCTGCCTCCACTCAAGAAGAGCAATATTCAACTAGAGTTGGCTGACCAGTCCATCACTATTCCCTTGGGATTGATGAAGGACATCATTACCACTGTGTGTGGTTGGTCTTACCCAGCTGATTTCCTAGTGATAGAAGTCAACAGTAACAAAGGGGACTTCCCAATTATAATGGGGAGGGCATGGCTCTGTACCATCAACGCATGCCTAGGAATCCACGATCTTTCCTTGGAAATATCTAAGAAAAATATTTATGGAAAGATAGAGAAGAAGAAAGTTCCATGCATCACATACAATGACTTAGAGGGTGATGACATGGAGGAATGCTCAACATATCTTACATGCAACTGGTATGCCCAGAGACTTAGATACAAAGGTATTTGTATGTAGCAACCACACAACAAGAGAACACCCAATGGTTGACAACTAATCAAGAGAGCAACCCACCAATATGCATGGAACTAACTGGGGGAACAAATCATGCCCACAATGAAAGCATAGATAATTTAGAGTATGAGCATCACCAACTTCCAACCCTTAATCTAAAAACATCAATTGGGAGAAGTTGGAAACTTTTAAGAAATTCAAACAAATGCTCATTATTTCAGATCTCTCCCTTTCAATTCATTCATGGGGGAGATGGCCACCTATGCTGATCATTTGAGGCCCTTAGTTCTTTTTCAGTTGTTGTTTTATACATTTTTGTTTTACACATTTTTGTTTTACATATTTTTGTTTTACACATTTTTGTTTTACATTTTCTTTAGCTTTTCTTGTTCTTATTTTGCAACATCATTCATACTTTTTATTTTATTTGTGTGTGTGTGTCTTATCCATTTTGTTAAGTTTTTCACCGAATAAGTGCTCCTAATGATGGTATGAATTGTTTTCCATTGATTGCTAATGTTTGGTTTTTACCTTTAAGTTATAATGTTGATACTAAGGTATGGTTCTTTTGATATGACAGGAAATGAATCCACATCATCCATGCATCCATAAATTTCTATGGTCTCTCTTGGCTTGGAACTGTACAGTCCCTTTCTTCAAATTAATAAGAACTTTCAATGAATCGGTGACTAGGTATTTCTCAAACTAAGAAAGGAATTAAGGATTCAAAAAGGGTGTGGCTTCAAGGGAACTTGATGCATTTGTGTTGGCCATTCTCTTGGGTGCTTGAATGTTTTTCTTCTTGAGTTTTCTTACCATTTTGATGTTACCCAATTATTAGGAAGCTGAGTGAATAAAAATAAAAATAATAAGTCTTTGCATGGTGTGGTTCCCACAAAAAACACAAAGACAAAAAAAAATAGTGGGAATTCAAAGCACACCCCTTAGACGAAATAAATATTTGAGCTACAAGCACTGGTTATAGAACTAAAATAAACATGTTCCCTCTAACTAAGGCCCTTCTCGCTTCCTATCTTCTCATTTTTTTTGTTTTGTTGGAATGGTGGTGGCTCTTTGGAGAATGCATTCTTGTTAATTCAAGTGGATGGATTGGTTGAATGTATTAATGTGAAGCCACTGGATGCGGTTTCTTTAAGGCTAGATTTCGAATGGGATCTACTAAGTCACATTAATCATTGACTACATAAGGGGATGTACACCACCTTGTTCTTAAAACTCCATTCCATCCTCTTCTTTCCATCGTTCTTCCTCCATTGTTCACCTCATTGCCAGTTGTATCATTAGTGTATATTTTGGTTGATGCATTGTTTTCTTGTTGGTAAATTTTTGTGGTTAATAATTTAACTCTTGTTTCCGAATGACATTCCCAGAGCCTACGGACTCTTTGAATGTGGGTTTGTCATGGCATTAAGGGCATGAGCCTGCTTTGGGGAGGACCCACTAGCATTCCTCTTTGGTACATCAGTTAATTTTTTCCCCTTAAACATTTTTGCGATCAGCCTTCTTTTGTTCATTTCCATCTTAACATCCATTTCATCAATGTTACAGTTGTCTCTTTTTCTCCATATTTCTTATTCCTTTTCCTTCTCCATTCTATCGCTACTAGAGGTTTGCTCTTAGTCATGGGGGTCCTGACCCAATTTTTTTGATTTTCTCCTAACCCCTACATCTTCGGTAGTCATCAATATTATATATCCAAATCTGTAATTAACCATACCACAACTTAGCTAATGAAACTTTCACCAAAGCAAGGTATTAATTGCATTCAGATTTATTTACCCTTGCTAACATAAGATTATGTTGTGTGTGTAGATGGAAATCATAGAACAATGAATTGGACCTGGAGGGAACACTTGGAATGGATTGGTGCTGAAGAAATCATGCAAGGAACGAGATTGATGGCGCACTTACGAATGAACAACAAAATTTGCAATCTTGGTGTTGGTAGTAGTGAAACTTATTTCTCTCTCTCTCTTTCTTAGCTACCAAATAAGGCTTGATGTCAAATGTATAAAGTGTTCACTCTTGTTGTCGTGAACATCAGTTTTATCATGTTCTGTAATGATGATCCGTTCACATGTCGTCCCATTCACCATTAGTTCCATTCAAATCAATAATCCCATACCTTCCAAATATTTTGTAAGGAACTCAAGGATGAGTTTTTATTTAGTCATGGGGGTATGATAGGACACAATATTGCATGGGCCACGATATCGCGTACGCGATATCATGTCTTCACTGGGATATCGTATACGCAATGTATCATACACGATATCGTAGTCCATCACCATTTCTATAAATAAGAAGCAGCTCTCCCTTGTTTCACACTCTAGATCTAGATCGTAGCCAAACTCTTGTATTTTTAGCATTCTAGAGATAGAATAATTTCCATGTGCCCGTAGTAGGAGTCCCAAAGTGAACCGATCTTTATTCGAGCAAATATTATACATGAGCACAAGTTTGTGTACAGAAATAAAAAAGAACTTTTGGATTAACCTTGCAGTTCATGGACTAAGCTAATGAGGATTTAATTATTGTCAATTTTTTAAATTCTTTCTTAGGACTTAATCTCTCTCAACTCTCAACTCCTAGTTAAGTGCATTCAGTACAACAGCTTCGAGCACGTGCGTTACGCTTGGTAATCCTAGTAACGAATAGCGTTTGGTAATCCTAGCAGCATTGCATTGGTTCAAGGTGTGAAATAGCAAGTGGGAATGGATACTAATGCTAGGTTAATTAAGGCTTAGCTAGTTAAAGTTAGTTACTTAGTCTCTTCACCCTTTCTTCTCTTAACATAGTCGATAAAACATAAAAGATATAAAAATCATACACCTCAAGTTCACTTAACCATACAACTATGACAAATACAAGTGAGCTTGGGAAGACAATGATTGGTTAACCTTAAGTGTTCCATGAGGCTTTTAGGCACTTAGTTTGTGGAGTTCGACCAGATCACACATGTAATGCTCGTATTCGTATGGTTGAGTGTAGGGGTACCTTGCCACTCATCAATATGAATAGTAGCCATTATGGGGATCAAATGGTTTCCCAGTACTTCACCAAAAATGTAGATGTGAATGAAGGAACCACATAGTGTGAGTGCAAATGGAAAATGATGCTATTGGAGATTGTTTTGGGATGGTAGAACATGAGAGTAGTGGAGTTTTTGTGATATTGGTGAGGATCATAGTAGAGATAAACCACAGAAATAGCTTGGTAGCACTAGATTGGTGGCTACACGAGTGTACGTTCATGAATGTAACATATTGGAACTAGAATGTTAACCCTAACTTGGATGGTATCAACACAAATGATACAGATTACTCCACATGGAAAATGGCAAAGCCAATCTGTGTTACCAATGCAATACTTGCAGGGTCAACTAGTGGTATGGCCATGTGGCTATCATCATCGAGAAATATTTGTTGGGCCTATCTTTAGTAGAAATATGATAGCATAATGGAGGTTGTATATAGAAAAGTAAAGCCATGGTCATCACTCATCTCTTGGCTGGCACACCTCTTTCATTGCTTCCATTAGATTTCATGCTACTCTAAGAAATTTTGGATGCTAAACTTGGAAGCTATACTGATTATCATGGATTGGTATCAGATTCTTTAATACCCATCTATTATTAAATTAATTATTTTAAAACATTGTTAAAGTATAAATAATACATTCAACTTTGTATTGTGGCATCATGAGAACCTAGTGAGAACCTAGCAAGCATCCAAGAGGGAATCCTAGGAATTCAATAACTAAGGGAAACACACAAAATCAATACCCAAGAGAAACCACATCATGTTAAAATCAATTTACTTTGAAGAATTATTAAGTGAGCATTCATTGAGCTTTGTGGCAACTATAGACCATTAGAGTCCATTATTAGGCTATTAAGGTTGTTGCACTATGGAAACAACAAGGCAAAATCATATTTTAGGTGAAGTCACCCTTGTAATTCTCATAATCTATGCTTTTATTTATGATTTTTATTTGATTTAATTATTAATTTTTACTCTTGAACTTAATATTAGAAGTTAGGGTGATAATCTATGTTTTTACTTATGAGTGATAGTCATAAGTGTGGGATTTGATTGGATTTGATTCTAATTATTTTATGTCTTGATGATCTTTTGACTTTTGAACTATTCCTTCATGAATATGACTCATGGGTCAATCATAGATGAGGTGACAATTTATGCATAAAATATATGCAATCAAGCACCAAATCAAACCTGGCTCATCAATTAACTAGGATGCTGTTCACAAATCTTCATTGGTGCATGGACATTATTGAAACTCCAACATTACTTTATAAAAACTATAAATACTTTGCATGATCTCTCACATATAACTTTTTGATAACTTTATTATTGTCTTGACTTTTGGCATTCAGTTTATATGAAAAGATCCTTCCTCCTTGACTAAGTTTATTTTTTTTATATTTTTGTATATTTTTTTTGAGTCATTACTTTCACAAGTGTGGCTAGACTTTGTCAAAGTGCTACCTTGTTTACATAGCCTAGAACCATTTGGATGATATAGAGTATAGTGCTTACATAGTGAATAAAGCTCATGATTTTTCCTTTATTCTATACTATAGATGCCCTACAATGTAAAATACAAAAAATATTTATTTCATTTTCATTATAGTAATTTATGATGATTCATCCTTATCCAAGGAAGTCTTAACTATATGACATGGCATTGGGTCATCAAGTTTATGACTAGGGATATTTATTACTTTTTGTTTGTGAGCATTGCACTTGTCCCCATGAGGAAGTGCGATGCATATACATGGTTTATTATTTTACTCTTATATTTATAAAACTCATAAAAATTATAAAATATAAAATAATAAATATGTTCTCAATTCCTCACTATGACAACATAAGTTTTTACTGTATGATATGTATTATAATATCTTTTATATATATTAAACATAATGATATATACAAGTGTTCTTGGCAATACATTGAACATAATCTTTGAAGTTTATGATTAGATTGCACTATGTTCCATATGCTATAATTCCATTGGTCATGGCTAGCAAGAACCTTAATATAGGTGTGATTACTTGGGAAGGCATTTGTGAATTTCCTAGAAATAAGAATATTTTAAATCTTAATATTATTCAACTTAAGTATGCGTTTATTTAGCATTATGTGCAAATTGTTACCATGAACAATATGGTGGATAATTCTCAAAGCCAATTGAGAACCTCTAGGAGAGGAAATATAACAAAATGAAGGAGCACTTTAATCATATTTAAACACTCCAAGGATGAAACCCTACCACTAGTCATATTAGCTTATCACCAAGATAAACAAGGGAGGTGGTGTGATGCTCATGGACAATTTTTCAAGGGATTAGTTAAGGCTACATTACATGATCTTAAAAAATCCTAGAGGATGATTATGCATTTTACATGGCTTCAAAGCTAGTGTATAGTAAGTAGGAACTCTATTAGAGGTAAGAGATTAAAGAAAAAATCATGAAAGAGGAGACTTACTATAGGTTTCCATGTAACCATTTAAATGGAGAGAAGAATGATAAAGTAGACAATAAAGAAAAAGGGCCAATTCATGAAAAAGTTCCATGATCATTCATTAATTAGCAAAGTGTATCTCAAATCCTTGATTCTAATCTACTCCCCAACTTCTAGAATTTACTCTTAGCTAAACCATTTGATGAGGATGATTCCTCTTTATTTGATTGGGGTAACTATCATATACTTAATGAAGCTTTCTATATTTCACAAGAGCATATTTGTGATAGTTGTATTAAATAGATCAATATGGATGATGTTCCAACATACAAAGGTATTACTAATGATGATCCCTAAATTCACATTCAAGTATTTGATAATACTTGCCACTTGTAGAGATTGTGAGTGAATGGAAAAAGTTTTAGTTGTTTTCTTACATCTTTACTAAGCATGAAAAAATCGAGTACAAGTCTTTGCCTCCAAAATTAATTCAAAAATGGGTAGACATGGTTCAAATATTCTGAACTAGATTTTAGACCTATGTTAATATTTCAAACATCTAGAGGGAGATGGCTGAATGAAGGTAAGAAGCCCATGAGGCATTAGACATCACCATGGAGAGGTAAATGAAAACAACCCACCATTATCCAAATCATGACTTTAGTTAAAGAGAATAATTAATGCATATCATGAAGGACCTAAGATAGGAAATAATGGAGTGGATAGATATTTATTGGACCATGTTCATAAAATATCCATGGTCTAAATTAAAGAACTTCTAGAAATCATTGTAAGCATGGATGGTAAATGGAAAAAGTGATCACCCAAGAAGTACAATGTTGGTCTTATGCATAGAAGGAATATTCAAAACATTAAAGGTATAATTAAATCTCCCACTATATAGTTGAGATCTTGGCATAAGATCAAGTCAAATATAACAAGGCCTTAATAAACTTAGTCCATATGGTGGATAAGGTTTTGAAAACAATGGATGATAAGATAACTAATACCATTAAGGATATTGAGGGTAAGGTGGTTTAAGGTACATCCAAAGTAATTACACTACTTGAATGCAAAAATAAATAAAATGGTAAAGATAAGGAGAATCTCTACTACTTGAAGAGCATTAGAGAAGATCTAGATGAAGGGTCCCTACAAATACTATAGATATCCTCATGACTCACAGCACTACCGAATCATCATCCACATGATTAGTGAAATGGGATGATCTAAGATTCCACTAAATCTAAAGTTTATTAAGATATAAATGATGATAACTCTATATCTTATCAAGTCATACTATCTTGGAGTTACATATCTATAGCTCATGCAGAAATAATAGTAGTGAAAAACTCAAAATCCTTGGGGTATTATTTCATGTAGTCTTCCTACTTTGATGCAACAATAGATGATACTTTCCATGAATCCATAATTCCAAGGTGTCTAGAAAAGAATTTGCTAATCTCCATAAATAACATCTCAATAGTAGTTATCTACCCCAAGTAGTCTTACCCATCAAGCTCCTTAACAATAGTAGCAAAAATGACTTCTACATCTTGATCATATGCAAGGTGGGATTCCTAGTCAACTACAACCCAAGTAAGACAAATATTATAATATTTCCTACTACATTAATCCTACTTCAATGTATGATATTGAAAAAAATTGTTGAATACTTGTTAATTTAGTTGAGAAAAAATGTGAGGTACCATATGATGAGTTATCCAATGACATTTTGTAAGTCCATTGTAAGCCTTGGACTCATGAAGTGTCTCACATGTCCTATGTTTGTAGTTCTAGCATGTGCAGTTAGGGTTTATACCTATAATATTTGGATCATTATCTCCTATGTCATACTTCTTGGTTTTGTACATGTTTTGGGTTCTTAGAATGCTTTTGGCTTCTTTCAGGAATCTTAGAATCCTATTGATATATTTCTTGATGTTCCAGCTTTCATCCAGAGCTAGTGGTAAGAAGTGTGATGGGGGGTGGAAGGTATGTGGTGGGGATGGAGGATGAAGTGTCAACTATCCTATGTTAGCGCAAGGACATTGAGACATCTCCCTACGAACCTTGGATTATATACTTCACCTATAATGTGACTTAGGTTAGTCTATGCTACATTGACGGACCTCTATTGATACTTGGGCAATAATGAACATCTGCTATTATCTCATGAAAAATATAAATACTAAATATAAGCTCTCACATATAATAATTCATACTTGGACATTTTCATTTATCTTTTGGTGTTTGATTTATGTGTAGAGATCTTCCTTCCTTAGGTAAGTTGATTTTCTTTTTCTTGTATGTGTATTTTGATTTATCTCTTTCAAAAGTGTGACTAGACTTTATCAAAGTGCTACCTTACTTACATAGCCTATAATCATTTAGTTGATTTGTAGTTCAGTGTTTACATAGTGAATAAATCTCATGGTTTTCTATTTTTTATCATTGATGTCTTAAACATTAAAATACTAAAAATATTTATTTAATTTTTATTTCATCAAGCTCCAATTATTCATCCATATTTAAGAAGATCATTATTGTATGACATGGTGTTGGACTATTAAGATTATGACTAAGATCCATTTGTTACTTTTAGTGTGTGGTGTTACACCTATCTGATAAGGCATTACAACCTATGCAAGTAATTATGAGCATTGCACCTATCACCATGATAAAGCATGATGTATGTGTGCTTATTATTATTATGTTTTTATAATCATAAAATCCATAAAAATTACAAAATATAAAATTATAAATATTCTCTATATTTTCTCACTATGGTAACATAAGTTTTCCATTGTATGATATGTACTATAATCTATTTTATATTTATTGAACACAATGATATACATGAGTGTCTTTGCAATTCACTCAATATTCTCTTCAAAGCTTACAACTAGACTACATCACACTTTATATGATATAATCTCATTGGTCATAGCTAGAGGGATCATTATCATTGATGGTGTTACTAGGGAAGGTGTTGGTGGATCACCTAGACATACTTGTACATGCTTATTCTTAAGATTTTTTAACCGAGTGTGTGTTTCTTTAGAATTGTGTGTAGGTTTTGAATATAAAAGATATAGTGGATAATGCTCAAAGCCCATAAAGGACCTCTAGCTAAGGAAGCATGACAAAATGAAGAAAAGCTTCCATAACATTTGAGTACTTAAAGGATGTAACACTACTACTACTTGTGTTGGATTATCATCAAGAAAACTAAAGGAGGTGGTGTGATGGTCATGGATGGTTCTTTAGGGAACTAACTGAGGCTACATTTCATGATCTTAAAAAGGTTATGATCAACATTGGACTGGACGATGACCATGTGTTCTATGTAGCTCATGAACTAGCTTATGATGAATATGAACCTCTACATAGGCAAGATCTCTGAGATCAAATGGTGGAAGAGGAGGCTCATTGTATCTTTGCATCTAACTACACAAACACAAATGAGGATGATAAAGTAGATAAGAAATGAAAGGGGCTTATTTGTCATGAAGGCCAACAATCAAAAAAATTACTATGCTTAGTGTAACCAAAAACCATGATGATGATCTTCTCTCCAAGTTCTAGCATTTGCACTTTTCTAGATCATCTTTTGATGATTATGCTCCTTTGTTTGACTGGGATGATTATCATGTACTTATAAAATTATACATATCTCTTGAGAGCATGTTTGTAACATCCATATCAAATAGATCAATGTGGTTGATGTCCCAACATATAAAGGGTTACTAGTGATAAATTCCAACTTCACATGTAGGCATTTAATAATGCTTACTACCTATAGGGAATTGTTAGTAATTGCTAAAATTTTCAACTATTCCCTTGTATCTTCATTGAACATGTGGAAACACGATACAAGTTCTTATCCCCCAAATCAAATAAAAAATGGAAAGATATGATGAAAATATTTTACATCAAGTTTAAGATCTATGCCCATATCTCAAACATCTAGAAGATGATGATTAGATGGAGGCAAGGAGTGCATGAACAATTAAACATTACAATGAAGAGATACATGAGAATTTTTCATCACTATTTGAGCCATGGCCTTAGCCAAAGAGAGTAGCCCATACATATTGTTGAAGGCTTGTTTTAGAAAATAAGGGAGAGTATGGACATGCATGTGATATTAAAGGTACATAAAAAATCTATGGCCCAAATTAAAGCACTTCTTGACATCACTGCAAGCATGAAAGGTGAATGGTGAAATTGATAATCAGCTAAGAACTATAATAATGATCCTTTATGTAAAAGGAAGGTCAAAAACATTGAAGGTACATCCAAACCTCCCACTACAATCAAAGCCTTAGCACAAGATCATGGAAAAACAAAGAAGTCCTTGAAAAAATTGATCCATAAGGTGGACTAGGTATGAGAAGTGATGAACAATAAGATGACCACTACCCTTAAAAACATTAAGGGTAAGGTCGTTGAAGCTGCGAACAAATAAATCATACCACCTAAACAAAAAAGGAAGTATAAAGGAAAAGGTAAAGATAAGCTCTCATACTCTAAGATCATTAAAGAAGATCCAAATGAGGCTTCCTCATCACCAGTGATGAGGATCCTTGAAAATATTGTGTAGACCATTATGATTCACAGCGATACCCAGTTATGTCCTACATGATTGCTGAAATGGGATGATCTAGATGCCTCTGAATTCCAAGTTTTTCATAAGGTAAATAAGAGTGAATTCATATCTTGGTTTATTATTCTATTCTAGAGGTACATAATTATAACCTATGTAGTAGTACCCATAGTTGCAAGCTCAAAATTCTTGGGGTACTACTTCATGGAATCTTCATACTCTAATGTAAAAATAAATGGAGCTTCCCACCAATCCTTACTTCCAAGGTATTGAAACACCACCGAATTGGCATGTTGTAACCTTTGTAACCTCATCCCATGAAACATGAGGCAAAAATTCATTGTAAATGTGAGGATTGTAACCCATGAGGTGCAACCTCACATACTTTATAATTTTGGGGCTAAAAATGCCTCATAGGTGATCAAACCCTCATCCCCTAAGTGAAAAAATTTCATGTAATGTCTATATTTGAGCCTAGGGGGATTAAAATGCCTTTTGAGATGCCAAAATTAGCATTTTGATGGGTTTTATGAGGGGTATGAAATTTTCTATACTAAACTCACCTACCTATAGCTAAGATGCATGGGGGGTGTAACTCACCTACCTCTAGATAGGATGCATGGGAATGCAACTCACAGACTCCTAGTGTGAAAAATTCATGGTTAGCGTGAAAAACTTCATGCTTAGTGTGAAAACTTCAATCTCAACATGGAAACTTCATGCCCAACATCAAATCCATCCTCCCAGCATGGAAGATCTTCCCCTAGTTTGGAAGATCTCCCTCAACATAGAAACTTCACCCCCTGAATATGGAACCTATTTATCCCTAGTGTAGAAACTTCATCACCAAGATTTCAACATTGTATTGACTCCAACTAGGATCCTGCATGCTAGTGTAAAAGGATGAAGGCCCAGTGTGGAAGAACAAAGTTAGCATAGATGGTGTGTCCCTGTTACTATTTTTAGTAAACAGAATGGCCATGGGGCTATGACACTTACTATATATGGCAACCCCTCAAATTTTAGCACCTACCACACTTGAAATGTAACAGAAATTTATAGCTACAATCAAGCCAATTTGCAGCATGATTTATGCCCCAAACCCTATATAACCAAGCACCAAACACCATAAATAGGTTCCATAATTTTTGTAGTAAAAACCCTTTGGCATTTCAAGCATTTTTAGCACCAAAGAGCTCTTGAAACTCTTGCATCTATGTAGCTCCTTGGATTCTTCTCAGCATGGAACCCCTATAACCTTATAACCCTCATTACCCCACTTGGAATTTGTGAGCTTTAGGCTTCTATGTTACACTCCTGGGATTCCCAAGTCCCAGTGTGGAGCATTTTGGTAGCCCAAATCCCTCACACTTTCCAACCCCCCTGTAATACCAATGTTGTAGATCTGGTACAAGGAGCAACAAAAGTTTGAAATCATTGAGAGTTGTGGGGCATCCAAAATGTGGAGCAACATATTTCAAGCCTCCACCAAAGTGAACCCCCTTGCTACGCTAGGCACATTTTTTTACACATTTCTTGAGCCATTATTTATTTCTTTTAAAATAAAGGTTATATTTTTGTTTGTATGTAAGATAGATTTACTTGTTTCATTTCGGTGCATTTATTTTCTTAGATTTGCATTGCATTTTTATTTTTTCTACTCTTCTTTTGCATTTCATAAGTCCCTGGGTGAGCTACTGAACCATCCAAGGCACCTTGAATCCCATTTTTGGCGACCTTGGGGATTCAGGATTAAAGTTATTACACTAGAGTTTTTTGTTTTCTAGTGATTGAATTTTAAGTTTTTTAGAAAATCCCCCCTTGCCACCAAAATCCACCATTGAGGTTTTAGGTAATTTGGGTTTTAGAAAATTTCATAGTAGTTTCTGGAAATTTTAATGCCAACATTGGTGTATTGCCAAAACCTCATACCTCCCTACTATGAAAATTTCACACCAAAGCCAATGTGGATGTTTGGGTTTTGGCAGAAAATTTATAGTAGTTGGAAATTTTCCAGCAAGGCCAACATTAACACCCTACCAAAACCAAGATAAAACCTTTGGAAAACTAACTAAATTTTTACTTTATTTTTTGGCAAAAACTTTAAAACTTTCCAAAAAGGTAATCTGAAGGTGTAAGATTTTTAATCTTACCCTCCTTTATTCCTCCCTCTCCACCTTCAATTTACCCTCCAGTGTAGGTGTTATAGCCCCCTTAGCTAGGATGTGTGTTATACCCCTCTTAGCTAGGGTGTTATCCCCTAGGGCCACCCAAACCCCTTGTTGTGAATTTTTTCTAGTAGGGTCAATGTGGTCATCTTAAAAAAGAAACCCTCACCTTTGCAAAATCAATGCTTCCACTTTGATGTTTCAGCCAAAATCCAACTTTCTTAGAGTAAAACCCCTCTCACCAATGTTGCCAAGGAAGGTGTGAGATCTCCCCATCTCATCCCCCTTCTTTCCCCTTTTCTTCCTTAGCATAGGTGTAGCTAGGAAGCTTAGCATGGGTGGGGTTTGCCACCAACCTTCTACCATATTTAGTAAAAGGTTATACCCCTTTGACAACCCCTTTACCATTTATATTAAGTGACTCTCTTTGGCCATTTTTTATCTTTTTTCTTGCAACTAGGAAGCCTAGCATGGGTGGGGTTAATACCACCCTTTACCATCTTTAGTAAGGGGGTATGCCCCCTTTGAAAACCACCTACTATTTATAGTAAGTAATCCATTTTTAGCCATTTTTTCTTCATTTAGCCATTTTTCAAATTCCATATGTTGGAACTCACACTTTTTCCACCTTTTGTAACCTTTTCAAGCCATTTTCAACATTGTAACCATGTCATTTAGTTGATCAATTATACTATCTTTTAACTTGACAAGCATGGTATCTAACCAAGATGTAGTTCTTTATTATGTCCTGAAAGACCTTGTGGTCATAGAAAAAAGGTAATTTCTTAGGAAAGAAGTAAATTCTCATATTTTGTGATTATTAATGAAGATTTCTACAACTTTCTTTGTGCCAAGATACAAGCTGGTCTCCTGATACCATGCTCCAACTCTCATGCTATGTGTCAATTCAAAATCATATGCCAACATGGGAAAGAATACATTCCATCCTTATGACCAAGTTTCCCTCATAGACTTCTATGCAAAAATGCTCATACAACTCATAGAGGTTGATGAGTTTAGTAAGGGAATTAGTTCAGAGGATCAACCAGAAGAGGAAGAAGAGTTTGAGGTCAAACAAAATCCAGACACCTTCATTAGAAGTCTTTTCTAATCTCCAGCTCCCCAAAAAACCACACCCAACTCCACATTTGTCATCTCATTGATGGAATAGACCCCTTGGTCCAACTCTCCTCATGTCCATCCTATCATGTTTAGGTGCACACCCATCATTGCTGATGAGACGCGACCTGCATGTGCCACGATATCGCATCCCATGTGATATCGTGTACGTGATATCGCGTCTTCCCTTGTGATATCACGTACGAGATATCGCGGTCCGCCGCCATATCTATAAATAAGAGGCGGCACTCCCCTTATTTCCCAATCCTTGCTAGAAGTAGCGAAGCTCTGGCAGATTGATCACTCCAGAGTTAGAATTTTCCCCATGTGCCCGCAGTAGGAGTCCTAGAGTGAACCACTCTTTATTCAAGCAGCTTGTAACCTAAATCCAAGTTGTGTATTGCAATAAAGATGAACTTGATTGGATAAACCTTGCAGCACGTGGTTTTATTGTTGTTTATTTACTGCTTTCCTAGTGTGCACAAGTACGACTTGATTACAAGTGTCTACGGACATGTACGACTAATCAAGGAATCGGCTACTTGTCGCAACACATGAGTACGACTTGATTACGAGCATTGGCTGCTTGGTAACCCAGTAGCGTATTCTAGGATTCTGCGCTTGGTAATCCCAGTGGTAGTCCAATGTGTACGGCTAGTCAAGGAATCAGCTACTCATTGCTAGGCTAGAACGTGTGATAAGTACGACTTAGTTACGAGCACCCACGGGTGTGTACGGCTGGCTAAGGAATCGGCTGCTTATCACACGTAGGCTAAATAGGTGCCTCAGTACGACCACTTCGAGCACTTGCGTTACGTGTGGCGATCCCAGTAACGATTAGCGTTTGGTAAGCTGCAGTTGCATAGTTCAGGGTGTGTCCGGTAAGTGGGAACGGATGCTGACGCTAGTTAATTTAGACTTAGATCTTAGTTAGAGTTAGTTTAGTTTTCTCAACCCCTTCTCCTGGTAGCATAGAAGATAAGCCAAAAATACCAAAAAAATCACATACCTCAGACTTGCTTAACCATACACCGTGACACTTACAAGCAAGCCTGGGAAGACAACGAACGATTAACCCCAAGTGTTTCTTGTGGTGTTAAGGCATTTAGTCTGCGGAGTTCGACCGGATCGCGCGTGCACGCTCGTATTCATATGGTTGAGTGTAGGGGTACCTCGCCACTCATCATTGGCGCCGTTGCTGGGGACTAAGTGTTTTTACGCCAATTGAACATAAGGGATATCACTCACATCGTTGTGAGCCTAAAACGAACCTTAGGGTTAATTAGTTAATCCAGAACATAAATAACGGTGAAAATTAGCACACCATTAGAAATGGCTTCTTCTCATGCAATCAACTCACCTAAGGACAATACAGGAGAAAGTCAGGATCATACGCATAACCCATATCAGCCAAGTCCTAAACAGTATTCGATAACTTATACTCATCCCGATGAGTATATCCCTGATTACACTTTTACCCTCCATCAGGATGAACAGTTTCGCTGGAGAGATGCGGTTGGTAATATAGTTTTACCACCAGATCGATCCCTTCCGAACATGCTTCTCCATGAATTGGCACAGATTGTCATGCAGGACTTATTCGCTGAATACGTTGCTGGAATATATCGCATAAGGGATTATCGTCCCGCAAATGCCCAACGTATTTGGGACGAAAGGCAGGAGAGCCAACATTCACTATTGAAGGGCAAGGTTCCCCACGTCATTAGTGAAATAGGAGCCAAGGAACCCCTCATGATGGGTTTCTTAGAAAATGATGTTCCTCCTCCTCACTCTAGTGAAGAGGTTAGGCATCAGGGCCTTAGATCAACGATACATATTCCAAGCTCTGACCACCATGAGCACCAGTTGTTCACGACAGGAAAAACTACTCACACTAATGACGGACTCGTTGATCGTCACAACAATCGGGGCCGAAGCAGCCGAAGAGAAGGCAAGAAACATCACCATGGTGATGGATCCCCTTCTTCTTCTCCTTCATCTCATCATTCACCCTCTCCTTCCACATCTGGGCGCAGCCACCATGAGCATAATGCAGAGAGTAAAGGTAAAAGAGATGAAATGCCTCGACAGGAAGGTCGAGAGGAGTTAGGACAAGGGCAAGGACATAAGGAGAATAGGGAACCACCACATAGACATCACAGACGTCATGAAAGAGATGATCATGATGAACCCCTATGCGCAACTCGAAGCATGCTTGATATTAGAGAGGCAGTTAGGATTCCCACAAGGCATTTAAAGGACAGTAGGATCAAGCTTTTGGACATAAATAATATCCCATGTTTTGAAGAGGGATACAACGCTGATCCTCAGCATCATTTACAGGCATTCCACGATGCCTATGCCTTGTAGAACATAGATAATGAGTGGCAGAAACTCAAGTTATTCCCTAGGACACTCACTAAAGAAGCAGAGAGCTGGTACCGGTCCTTAGAACTGAAAACCATCAGAAGGTGGAGTACGATGCTTGAATTGTTCAAAAATAAATATCAAATTTACTCCAGAGTGTCTAATTTGCGTAAGCAGATCCAAGGCTAGAAACAAGGAACTTATGAATCCTTGGATGCTGCCATGGCCCATTATTATACACTGCTACATCGTTGCCTGGGCCATGGGTACACTAAACGGGATCAACTTCACCACCTCGTGGATGGGCTACAAAATGAAACGAGAAGAACTCTTGGGACTTACGCCCAAGGGAGACTCTCTCAACTAAGATCCCATGAAGTTGAAGTTTTGCTGGAACAAGTAGTGCAAGAAGTTGAAGACTTAATCAACGGCAAACACCCTGAAGGTTACCTTATCCACAAGGTAACCCAAGGTAGTTCCACCAACCCTTGACATATTATCTAAGTGGAACACCTCCGCAGCCCATTGGACAACACCAGTAGTGGCAATACCCACAGTCATGGGGGATGCCACCGCCAACACATCAATACCCTTACTGGCATCCTGATCCTTACAGATATTATGTGCAGCAGCCAGTTTCTCCAGGTGACTCTATGAGTCACACTACCCCCCAACGTCACTACCAAGCTTGGGAGTACTTCAGAAGGACTCCTTCTCCTCTGGGAGACATATCACATTCCGTCCATCCTCTAACTCCACCCGCACCACTTCCTCAAGTAGTTTCCATAACACATCTTGCTCCAACAATGCAAGGGGAATTGCCTACCCAACCGCAGCAACGTCATGCCGCAAGAGCTGTAAATATTCAGAGTGTAAATAGCCAACTGGGTACTAGTTCTGGCGATAACTATACAAAAAAGAGACCTTTTTCAGAACTAAAAGCCCAGACAAACTCTCGCAACAACAAGC
>MNCI01006420.1:137579-150968 GCA_015680685.1 Gnetum montanum
TGGAGTACATTTGATATTTGTTGTTGAATAGTTCAAGCATCGTACTCCACCTCCTGATGATTTCCGGTTCTAAGGATCGGTACCAGCTCTCTGCTTCTTTGATGAGTGTCCTTGGGAACAACTTGAGCTTTTGCCACTCATTATCTATGTTTTGCAAGGCACAAGCATCGTGGAATGCTTGTAAATGATATTGAGGATCAGCGTTGTATCCCCATTCAAAACCTGGGATATTATTTATGTCCAAATGCTTGATCCTACTGTCCTTTAAATGCCTTGTGGGGATCCTAACTGCCTCTGTGATATCTAGCATGCTTCAGGTTGCAAGTAGGGGTTCGTCATGATCATCTCTATCATGACGTCTATGATGTCTTCATGGTGGTTCCCTACTTTCCCTACATCCTTGCCCTTGTCCTAACTCCTCTCAACCTTCCTGTCGAGGCCTTTCATCCTTTTTACTTTTACCCTCTCCATTATGCTCACGATGGCTATGCCCAAATGTGGAAGGAGAGTGTGAATGGTGAGATGAATGAGAAAAGGAAGGGGATCCATCACCATGACGATGTTTCTTACCTTCTCTTTGGCTGCTTTAGCCCCAATCGTTGTAACGATCCAAGTGTCCGTCCTTAGTGTGAGTGGTTGTTCCTGTCGTGAATAGTTGGTGCTCATGGGGATCAAAGCTTGTAGCATGTATAGTTGATCGAAGGCCCTGATGCCTTACCTCTTCACCATTGTGAGGAGGAGGAACATAATTTTCTAAGAAATCCATTGTGAGGGGTTCCTCATCTCCTATTTCATTAAGGACATGGGGGACCTTGCCCTTCAACAATGAATGTTGGCTCTCCTGCCTTTCGTCCCAAATACGTTTGTCATTTGTGGGATGATAATCCCTTGTGTCAAAGTCATCCAGAACGTATTCTGTAAACAGTTCTTGCATGCCGATCTGTGCTAAGGCATGGAAAAGCATGTTAGGGGTTGCTCGATCTGGGGGTAACACAATGTTATCTTACAGATCTCTCCACCGCAGTTGTTCATCTTGATGGAGAATAAAGGTAAAATCCGGCACATACTCATTGGGATAAGTATATGTGACCTTAGATTGTTTAGGACATGGCTGGTCTCGGTTATGCGTATGATGCTGACTGTCTTCTGTGTTGTCTTAGGTGAGTTGATTTTTAGAGAAGAAGCCATTTCTACCGGTGTGCTAATTTTTTCTGTTATTTATGTTCTTAATTAACTGATTAACCTGAAAGTTCATTAGAGCTCACAACGATGTGAGTGATATCCCTTATGTTCTAATTGGTGAAAAAACACTTAGTCCCCAACAATGGCGCCAATGATGAGTGGCGAGGTACCCCTACACTCAACCATACGAATACGAGCGTATACGTGTGATCCGGTTGAACTCCGCAGACTAAATGCCTTAACGCCACAAGAAACACTTGGGGTTAATCATTCGTTGTCTTCCCAAGCTTGCTTGTATGTGTCACGATGTATGGTTAAGCAAGTCTGAGGTATATGACTTTTTTGGTGTTTTTCGGTTTATCTCCTAAGCTATGAGGGTGAAGGGTTGAGAAACTAACTAACTCTAACTATAGCACTAAGTCCTAGCGTCAACATCCGTTCCCACTTACCGTACACACCCTAAACTGTGCAACTGTGGCTGCCAAATGCTAATCATTACTGGGATTACCACACGTAACGCACGTGCTCGAAGCGGTCGTACTGAGGCACTTAACTAACCTAAGTGTGACAAGCAGCCGATTTCTTCACTAGCCGTACACATCCGTAGATGCTCGTAATCAAGTTGTACTTGTCCCATGCTCTAGGAGGAAAGGGTTAAGAGAATCTAATCGAGATGAGTAGCCGATTCCTTGGCTAGCCGTACACATTCGTCAATGCTCGTAACCAAGTTGTACTCATGCCGCATTACTAGGAAAGCAGTAAATAAAATTAATTAAACCTATCCATGCACTGCAAGGTTTATCTACAAAGCTCGTCTTTATTTTTGTACACAACTCGCGTTCAGGTACAAAGCTGCTCGAATAAAGATTCGTTAAGTTGGGGGACTCCTACTACGGGCACATGGAAAATATTCTATCTCTGGGGTGATCAATCCACCAGAGCTTCGCTACTTCATGCCTAGGATCAGAAATGAGGGGAGTGATTCCTCTTATTTATAGATATGGTGACGGACCGCGATATCGCGTACGCGATATCACAGGGAAGGATGCGATATTGCATATGCGATATCGTGGCCTGTGCAATTCACGTCTCATCAATTTCCTTTCTCTTTTCCATCTTTCCTATATTATGTATCAAAAATAAGGAAAGGTTTGCAAGATTTTTATTCACAAGATTCGATTTTATAATTTTTTTTAAAAAATTTTCTTCATAGTTCTTCTTGTCCTTAGTGTTATTGATGTTGTTCAAGCCTTGTGCCTTGTAACTCAGTCATGAGGAAGAAACATTAATTCAATTATGTATCTAATGAAATTGATAGTTATTTAAATATTTCTACCTTACTTTTTTCTTACCCATGCATAAGATTATTTTATAATTGTAATGATATTTATTAAGTATTTTTAAGAATTATATTTATCATTGTTCTATTAAGTATTTTTTGCAATGGTAGAATAAAACCTATAGAACTCACTTGATTTTTAGCATCTTTCACAACTCATAATGTTAGAATGAATGTGGTCCAAATTCCATAGACCAAGGAAGGAGAAGGTCAAAAGATTTTATTCCTCTATTTATTGACCCATTCATGAAGCACTAATCCCCCCAAGAAAAGGAGAAAGAAGAATATAGATCACTAGATCCAAAACCTATCCTAGAAAGCTCTTCATCTAGGAGAAAATTAGGAGGTAGACCATGATATTATTAATTTTTTTGGTTGAGGAATTACTCAATTGAAAGCTGTTAAACAACTCCTAGAGGAATTGGTAGGAAATAATTTAGAGAGTGATGATGTTTAGGAAGGTGTGGATGCAAATGATGTGTGGTAGTAATCAATCAGAGAAAAACTATCATTAGTTTCTTGATATTAATTCACTTAAGCTCAAAATGTTACTAAAGTGAATGGATTTTTATGACTACATCATTTAATCATTCATTTGATATAACATGAGGTTCAAGAGTTCTACTTCAACGTTGTAGTTGATGGTGCCATGTCCTTTGTTGATGGGATTTCTATGCCTATTTTGGCATGGGTGATTTCTAGAGACATAGAAATTTCTAATGAGCTAGTAAATAATTGGTCATCATAGATCCATAATACTAATTCCAAGCTTAGAACAAAGGTTTTTATCAAGGCCTTTAACATGAATAAGATAAATATAAAGATATCCAAACTTCCCCTAATTTAAAATTCTATGTACAAAATCATCATGCACATTTTCTTATTCACCAAGATACCATCAAGTATCTATATTTTGAAGGTCATGATTGTTGTGATAATAAGGGGGAAGTGTTCCATTAACATCTCTTATTTTTTCTCCAAGGTCTTGAATCAAAAAGTTAAAGATGTAGCTTTTGAAAAGAGGAAGTTGTATGCCTTTCTAGGGTTAATACGAAAAATTCATGAAATGGTAGGCATATTTAACAATGTGGGAAAGAATTCTACATTTGTGAGAATGGCGGATTGAAAGAATTCCATTGTAGTAGACCTAAGAGAACATCTTAAGATCATTGGGAAAGTACCCAATTTAGAAGATGAGATATCTTCTATAGCTACATTATGCATCTAATCATTAGACTAGATTTACCTATGCTAAACAAGAGCATCCTCTATACCTCAAGCTTCATAAGATACTTAGGTGTAGTAGCCTTGTGGATCAATCTTTGGACCATCTAGTTTTAGCATCAAGTAAAGCTAGGAACCTCTTCCTTATGGTGGTTTTTAGTCTATTATGCACATTGAAGATGAGGGACAAGATATCACAAGTTATATTGAGGAATCACAAGATCTTAGTAGCAACATTCTACACATGATGGAATCTATTATGGTGGAAAATCTATAAGGAAGAATATTTTTACATTTTCTCCTCCCTTATTGAATGATCCACACATGATTCATCAATATGCCCCTATTTAGTCTTATATTCATGTTTCATCAATGAGTTTTTCCTCATTGCACAGGTCAAGGTGTACCATGCATTATATCCAACACATGGTAGAAGTCCTCAAGGTACCCACTAATCAACCTATGATTAAGCACTATGATGAAAAGAAGTAAACTACTAATCTATATGCCAAGTTATTATTGAGAAACATTGATGACATGATGAAGATCAAACTTGTCAAAGTACAATCCAATCTTGAAACCACTAATGCTAATAGAACCTTCTATTTGAGGGAGTTGCATAGAAGCTAGGAAGGGGTACAAGAGTTATAAGAGTAGTTAGAAATCATCATATCATTAGTATTGATACCTTCAACAATCATTGTAGAGGTATAGATTAAGCACCTACAACCTATATTATTCAACATATTTTAAGGGGGGATGGAGGGTGGATGAAGAAACTTTCTCTATGAAAGATGACTTGGAAAGGAAAATTTAAATGTTGAAGCCTTAACCCTAAAAATGAGAGAAAATGAGCCAAGATAAAGAAAACCAAGGACTCTCCCTTTCATATAGGTATAAAGACTTGAGGATGAAAGTCCAATCATGACCCAATTTTAGAACAAGTATCTTTGTATAGAAAATAATCACTAGAACTTATAATAGGGGCTAGAAAAAAAGATATCTAGGAAGACTGATGAGCTTAGAAAAATTCATCTAATTGAGAAGGTAACCTATCATGTAAAGATATGTAGATTACACAAACTTGGAGCTCTATTGAATGAATGTACAATAGGAAAGAGGCCTGAGATGAATGAGAAATTTGATATCTTACATACAAAAGTCTGATAGATGGATAATAGTGAGCCTTTTAAAAAAACATGTATATCATTCCTTATGAAATAGTAGTCATAATCCTTCAAATGAGACTTAAGGAAATAGAAGATGTGTAGATCTAGTAGATGAGGTATTTATAGATGTTCCAAAGTTCTATAGCTAGATCACATACTAAGCTAAATGAAAAAATTCATTGAGCAATGGTCAAGTTAGAGGTTGCATAGTACAAGCTCTCTAAGATGATGAGGAGTCATGATCAATTTGAAGTGGATGTTAAGAAACATAGACAAGTAGTTCTATGAAAGAAAGAACTAATGCACAAGCACAACTAACATCTCCAAGCCTGGGTAACATATCTTAAAATTTAATTTTAGAGATTCCACTTGTTCAGACCAAGCTGTTCTAGTTTGTTTACTTACAAAATAGGCATATCAAGGGGATTCTATTCTCAGCCCTCACCCCCTAGCACTTCTCATTAAGGTATCTTATGTTGTAATATAGTCATGGTTTATTTTTTTTATAATTTTAATTCCTTTGCATTGATCTTATCATGTGTTTGGTCCTTATTTTATGCCTTGGATGTTAAAGCTAGAGGACTAACTTTACTCAATCATGGAGCAATGATGAATCATCCAGTGATATTTTTTATGTTCATTGTAACGCTTGGTCTTGGAAAGTATTTTACACATACAATGTTTATATTTCTATCATGTGCGATTGAGTTTTATACATTCCAAGTTTGCATCCTTGCATCCTACATCATTCTTATAGGTTTTGTACATGTTTTTGATATCTTAGGATGCTTTTAGCTTCATTTGAACAACCTAAGATCCTATCAACATATGTGTTGGTGTTCCAACTTTCATTTACAATTAGTAATGAGAAGTGTAATTTTGGAAGGAAGAATTAACTATCTTATGTTATCAAATCCTCTATGTTAGTGTAGGGGTACTAATGCAACCTATTTCTAGGCCTGGATTGGCCACTTTAGCTATGGTATGATATGAATTATTCTAGGCTACATTGAAGGACCTTCATTGAGACTTGGGATAAGGGCTCATACATAACAATTCATATTTAAATATTTTCTTTTGACTTTTAGCTTTTCATTTATGTGAAAATATCTTTCTCCCTTGAGTAAGTTGACTTTCCTTTTATCTTGTGTGTGTATTTTAAGTCATTACTTTCAAAACTATAGCTAGACTCTCTTAGAATGCTACCTGATTTATGTATCCTATAACTATTTGGTTAATGTAAAGTACATTATTTTCATGAAAAATCAAGATCATGGTATATTCTTTATTTTACCAATTATGACATAAAAATTAAAATAGTAAAAAATATTAATTTACTTTTTATTTCATGGAGTTGTGACCATTCATTCTTATCCAAGAAGATCATAACTATATGACATGATGTTGGGCCACTAAGGTTGTGACTAAGAGCCATTTATTGATTTTTGTGTATGATGTTGAATGTATCTCATTAGGGATTATGACATGTATAAGTGATTATAAGAATTTTCCTTGTCTTTGTTGGTGACCATTTACGACGTGACCACCAACGAGTGTCCTCAAACAGGATTTAGGTGCTTGCTAGTCTCTAGCAACACCAAGGCCTAGATACCTTCAAATAAACACAGTAGTTAATGTGAGTATGTGTGTGTGTTTTTGCGGTATCCAGTTGTGAAAAATGAAATGATTGCATTGTGTGTAACTACAAATGACTTATCTTAAAGAGATTCAGCCAACTTTGCCAAGTACTGTGAGTTTTTGAGAGTTTCTATTTTGTTCAATTGCCTAGTCTATGTGGTCCTTATAATACCTACTTGTAACAAATAAAATGTTTCAAAAATATTTGAGCACAAATCTGTGAATCTACTTCTAATTTTCCCTAGAGAAAGAGATAGTTCCACAAGGAAACCAGAAATAGAGCAAGATTCAATGGAAATAGACAGAAAAGAAAGCAGATTTGTGTCAAGACCTCAAATATTTAAACAAGGTAAACTGATACAAGTAAAAACTTTGCAATAAAGCTATCCCAAATTCAATAACTACGAATTGTTCAAAATTCCAAGGCTCAAATAAGCAAATTTTTCAAGACAATCCTACTATGCTACCAAAAAATTGTTTCGTAAACTATCACATACGAGACTCCATTTTGGCTAGATAATGGATGTCAACAATTGCATTCAATAGAACCTTCAAAAGACTTGACAATTTTTGATTGAAATACCACGGAGATTCACTTTAAAGATAAAAGAAGCTATTCTAGTCCCATCAAAATACCAAAAATTTTCTGAACCCTCTTGACTATTGGATCGCTCAACGACTTGACTACATGCAGAGGCTCTCTTACAACAATCTCAATAGTGGTTCTTATACATTGCACAATAATAAAATTCAGTACTAAAATTCTCTTAAGGCTTTTAAACACAAGTGCTTCTATGGAAAAATTTTAATAGAAAGTTTCAATTATGCAACAAGAACAATAAGAGCAATCTAAAAATCCAAAAATTACTTGTCAATGATGATACTATCTAAACCACTAGCTAAACAATTTAAACAAAATAAAGATAAAACATAACTCATAGGACTATGACAAAGAGGCTGAAATATTTTCTTTAGCAAGCCATCTTACAAGCAATCTTTCACAATTTCTTCTTTACAATGCTCTTCCCAAGACCCAAAGTGTGTCTCCAAGTGAGAGCCCAAGTGTGTGAGACCCAGTCGTCGCTTCCTTCTTACCCCTGAAGCCTTTTTATAGGGTTCAAAAGTTAGTTACATTCTAAAATATCTTAGCTAACTTTTCTCCCAAGTAAGGAAGTTAATTACTTGCCCAAAAAGTTAGGAGATCTTACTTGCCCAACAAGTTAGTAGATTATTTGCCCAAAAAGTTAGGAAAGTTAGGAGAAAATCATGCTAATATTGGCATCTATCTCTACAAATATTGCTTTTATAAGCAACAATAATAATTTTTTAAAAATAAATCCAAGAGCTCCATATAATTGTTATTTTTATTTTTATTTGATTAGAATATTTAAGTTTTAAATGTTAAATATTATTGAAGCCCTAGTAATTTTATAAACGGGTGGTAGAAAAAAGTTAATTTTGTATACACCTTAATGTAATGTTGGTTGAGGTGGATGTACGAGTCAATAAGGCCAACCCTTGCAAATTTGTATTTTAAATGCATAAAATTTGCTGCTGGCTTCTTGGCGCCGTTAGAACGTCTCCGAATGTGAAGGCCGAATGTGAAGGCACCAAGCCTGGAACTACTGGAAAATAGTTTCAAATTATCCCACCTTGCCAGAACCGTATATCAACTGCCACCACGAAAGAAGGCTTTGCCACCGCATTAAGTAATGTTTCCGTGTGTTCTGTAAAAACTATGGCTATTGTAACCTTTATTGTGTCTTCAAACAACAATTTTAATCTAGATAAACGGAATCCCAATCTACCTACAAAACCATAAGGATTGGAGATGAAAGGGAAGATATATGAATCATGATGAGCATCAAGCTCCTCGACGACACTCGGGAAGGTGAAGAGGCGGATCTGGGCATAGACGTCCTTATTCCAGTTGCGGGCAGTGATGGCCGATGCCTCCACCACGGCTTCAGCTAGGACAGTGTTGGCATCGGAGCAAAGGTGGTCCACAACGCCTTCAACAAAACCTCACTGACTGCCCGCGACATTAGTTTACTGCGAATGAGGGCCACCAGGCTTGCTGGCATTCACATGGCCAGATCCACCTCACTCATGTAAAGTACTGGACCACGTCAGCTATGGCCATGGCCGTCTAACATGAAACTGTAGTCATGTGTGAGGGCGAACATGAGACCGCCAGCCGCGGAGTGACCGCGTAGGGCCGCGATGGTGGGCATGCCCAGCTGCATGAAGGCCGCTAGCACATCCTCAAATTTGTGGTGAATTATTTTCAGGTTTTTTTTGGCCATCCTTTATCTGTGCTACTCACTTTAGATCTAGGGCATTCAAAAAATACCTTCCTTTGTTTGTTGTGACAAGTGCGACCACGTCAGGCGACTGTGCGATGGTGTGGAGAGCGGTGCTGATGCTTTCGAGCGTGGTAGGGTTAAATTAGTGGTCAAATTTGCCAGCGAGGGTCAGAATGAAGACGTCTCCATTCCTTTCCAAAGTGCACATCTTCCTTGATGTATCGGCACCCACGTGGATAGTCGCTCATCCTTGAAAAATAAAAATTTTCCCCTACATAGTAACAATACAAATTATCTTCCAAATATTAAGTTTGCTCTCTATTCGTCAGTTCTTGCAACCTGTTATTGTTCATGTCGCATAGCTACACCATCGCTGCTACATTGGATGATCGATCTCCTCGTGAGCTCCTCAGAGGATCATGGAGCATTCAGCAATCATAGTTGGGAAACAAATAGATCATGGATGAAATGAATGTTGATGAACACAAAATGATAAAAACACCAATAATTTTGCAGGCATGGTAGTTGTAGTGCAGGTTCCCAATTCATCATAAGATTTGTATTTACCGGCATCCTACATTTGGTATCTCTTTGCATTACTTTATTAAGAAATGAAATTTCCTTTGTTACTGTAGAGGCCTTCCTTCCTTAATTTATGTTACAAACAGAAATTTTTCTAACTACATAAACCTCTAATCATGCCAACCTATTCCATGACATGGCCAAATGTGCCAACATTTTTGCCCCCTTANATCTTCATTGGTTGGTTGCTCTTCACTTTTCTCCTATTCTTTGGTGCAATCTTGGTATTGCCCCCAAACATTGGACTCTATCTCCAAACCTCTTGTGAGGAAAGAAAATTCATCAGACAACCAAGCCATGAAAGGACACTCTTTTGGAGCTCCACATGATCTAGCTTTTAGGTAAGCCTTCAACACATGTTCAGGGCAACATCCCATCACATATGGAATAAAAGGCTTTCTCATTGCTCTCCCGAACTTCATCTCCTCTTTTAAAATTAGCTCTCTCTAACTTTCACTACTCAACTTGAATTGAAAGATGATGAAATCCTAGGCAACCCAATCCTCTTTTCATAGGTGCTAGAAATTGAAAATCCCCCCCAAGAGTCTTCAACCAAGTTTCCTTCTTTTTAGGAATTCTAACCATTTGTCACAATCCTTACTAAGTGATGGTTGAGTCACCTTCTCCATTTGTCACACTTGTAGAATTCCACTTGTTTCACTTGTAGGCTTCCACTTGCCTCACTTGAAGAAAAACTATTTCTAAATACATTTACTATTATAATATACTGATCTAATTATATATCAATAGCATAATTAAACATAATAATGAATACTATACGTAGTAATATTAGTAATATTATATCTAATAGTATATACATAAATTATTTTTTGCAAGGACATATTCAAGCTATATGCAGTTGTTCCAAATAATGTTTTATATGAAAATTGCAATTCTATGAGATCCAAAGTTGATAATTTGTAAGTATCCTATGATAATTGTTTTGTAATTTGAAAAGGACCAATCCATGTTGGTGTAAATTTATTTGGTTTCTTCATATTCCATAATAGGACAAGGTTCCCTATCTTAAAAGTTCTTTTCAGAGCTTTCCTATTGAACCATCTTTTAACTTGAGAGGTATTCTATAACAAATTATCCCTTGCTTTATCTACTTTAGCTTCTCTTTTAATAAGCAAAGTCATGAAACTTCTATCTTTATCAGTCTTTTCGCTATATCTTTCTACGAATTCGAAAGCTGAGCTTACAATCTTATTTGTAATTCTTGCTAGCAAACCATAAAATAAGTTATACGGTGATGTCCCAATAGCTCTCTTGAATCTAATTTGATCTGACCATAATGCCGATTGTAGATAATCAATCCAATTTCCTGGATTTCCATCTATCGATTTCTTGATAAAAGTGATAAGCTTTTTATTGGTGGATTCTGCTAGGCCATTTCCTTGAGGATAATAATTTGATGAGGAAAATAAGAAAATAGATTTTTCTAATGCGCATCTGATAAACTCTTCATATTTGAAGGCAGGTCCATTGTCTGACACTAACACTTTGGGTAGACCAAATCTACTTAGAATGTGGTCTTCTAGAAATTTAATCACATCTGATGCTGAACTTCCTCTTAGAGCCTTTGCTTCAGACCATTTAGTGAAATAATCAGTAGCCGTGAGAATAAACTTGTGTCTAGCTCTTGAAGGAGTAATTGTACCAATAAAATCCAAACCCCATTGCTGAAATGGTCTATCTGCAACTACTGGCTTTAAAGGGGCTCCAGCCCTTTTAATTTTGGGTCCATGAATTTGACATTTATAGAATTTTTGGATCTTTGAACTAATGTCATGATACATGGAAGGCCAGTAATATCCATATAGAAATTATATGTTGCATAGTCGACTTAGGGGATTCATAAAATAAATTCAAATGATCATGAAATTGTTCCAGAATGAAACTAATTTGATCATTATGAACACATTCCAATAAAACTCCTCAAAAATCCTTTCTATATCATCTTTAACAACGAATCTTCGTGCTCTTTTGAAGAAAGCTCTCTTTTGACTTGCACTTAAATTATTTGGGATTTTTCTTGTATTAAGAAATTTGAGAATTTCGTCATACCAATTCTCTTCATGGGTGTCAAGTGTACATACTTCACTCTCTCTAGCCATTAACTTGGCTAATCGCATTCCCTTAATTATTTTGCATATTTATAATGAAAATTTGAAACTTTGCAACTTTATAAGCCATTTTTCTCTGTTTAATACAATCTCATTTTGGGATAGGAATCGCTTGACTGCCAGTTCAATTAGCATAATGTGGACTAATGAACTTTCCAAATAATATTTAAAATGTTGAAGTGCTTTAATGACTGTGAAAGCTTGTTTCTCTAAGTCTGAATAATTTAATTCTGAACTCTTTAACTGATATCCAAAAAATCCAATTGGTTCATCTTGACCTTCACTATCCTTTTGTGTCAAAATAGTAGCGATAAAATCATTTGAAGCAAAAGAATATAACCAAAAATCTTCTTTAAGCCTAGGCTTCACCAAATATGGAGCCTCTTGTATTGGATTTTTAATTTCTGATAAAGCTATCTCTGATTCTGGTGTTTTCTCTACTTGGACATCCTTTTTTAGCATATGCATCAAAGGTTTGGTAATTTTAGTAAACTCGGGGATGAAATTTTTCACAAAGTTTATCTTCCCAAAGAAATATCTAAGAGATTTCTTACTTGTGGATGCTCAATATTTTGTACTTCTTGGATTTAGGAATTGTCTATGGAAATTCCTTCTTGACATATCACATGGCCTAATAAGCTTCCGGATTTAACCCCGAAGATACACTTCTTAGGATTTAATGAAATACCAAACTCATGACATCTGTCGAAAAATTGCTGGAGATGATTAATATGATCTTATTTTTTCCTTGAGAATATTGTAATATCCTTCAAATAAATCACCAAAAATTTTCCTAATAAATCTTTAAATGCTAAATCCATTGCTCTTTAGAAAGTAGCTCCAGCATTTGACAATCCAAATGGCATTCTTTGGTAAGCGAAAGTTCCCCATTTGATGATAAATGTTGTTTTGTATCTATCATTCTTATCTACCACGATTTGATTATAACCTGAGAAACCATCTAAGAAAGAATAGACTTGACAACTTGAGACTTTAATCAGCATCTCATCAATTCTTGGAAGTGGATACTTATCCCTTTTTGAGGCATCATTCAAATTTCTAAAGTCTACACAAAGCCTTATATCATCATTTTTTTTCACTAGAACAAGGTTAGCAAGCCATGTTGAATATCATACTAGATATATGATTCGTGCTTATAACAACTTCTTGATTTCAGCTTCCATAGCTGGTTCAAATGATGGATTAAATTTTCTTTGTTTTTGCTTGATTGTTTTGCAACCTTCTATTAAAGGAATTTTATGTGTCATCACATCTTATCTAAAAGCTTTAAGATCATCATAAGATCAAGCAAAATTATCCAAATTATTTCTTAGACATGTTAATAATTTTTGCTTGAAAGTTGAATCTCTTTCCTTTGTAATATTCAACATCTTTGGTATTCTGTCTAATCCAAAATTCACTACCTCAAAAGCCTAACTATCTGGGTTTTGTATATCCTTCCCAGTGAGTAAATTTTTCTTGAACTCTTGTTCCAAGTCAATCATCCTTTTTGGAATGAAATTAGCTTTGGAATTTGATGACGTTTCGGGTATTACTTGACCCTTAAATTCTTGTTTGTTTTTCATAAATCTTAGTACTTGATTATCATATTCAAATACTTGTAAATGTCTTATATTATCTAGTACTAATGGTTGATGTTCTTCTTAAATCATTACATCCTTGTAACTTTCTATTATTTGCATATCCAATGCTGAAGCTGCCTTTGCCAAATCATCTACTATAAGATTCTTTGCTCTATTTATATGCTCTATTTGGCAATGTTGAAACTGATCTAACATCTTACAAGTAAGTTGCTTATA
>MNCI01006420.1:151665-318596 GCA_015680685.1 Gnetum montanum
CACCAATAAAGCTTGGTTTCTTTATCCATTTATTAAAAGACTGATTTGGAGTGCTTTGCTCCACTTGATTGTCTTTACCTTTATTCTTATCTCTTCTATTTGGCTCAAAATTTTTTCTCTTAGTAGATGGATTAGTAATAACATTTAGGGGCCTAGAAGTAGTTAATCTTTCTTTTGATTGGAGATTATATCCATTTTTCTCATTGTTATTGAATTCCTCATCTGAAGACATATCTGCTTCAGAACTTGATAGAGAAGAAGTATTTCTAGATCCATTACTAGAAGATTTACTTACATAATGAACACTAGATAACTCATTATCAGATTCAATATCAAGAAAGTTGAACATAATAAGGTCACTTTCACCCTCATCTTCTACTAACTTAGTGTCTTGATGTTTATGCTTTCTATTTTTCCTTTCTTCCTTGATATTAACTCTTGCCAAGGATTTTTCAAGCTTCACTATTTTGTTAGACATATCTCTCATTAATTATCCTTTTCTAGATTCTACTCTTTCATGTCGTTGCTCTATCTTAACATGAGATGGACCTGGTAAAGCTTTAAATTGAGCAACATCTTGCATAGGATACGTAACTCTCTCTTCTCTTTTTTGAATTGAGATATTTTCTTCAGGATTCAAGTTCAACTATTTTTCTAACTATATAGCTTTACTAAAGTAGTCATTTAGTGTAGTTAAGTTTGGATTTATCCTTAACCAAATTGAAATGTTGGGGTTGAAAGCCTTAAGATAAGTTTCTCTAAGCATTTCTTCTGATGATCTATATTGTCTTTGAATGAGTCCACAAATTCATTGAAACTTGATGTTAAAATCTCTAATTGACTCCTTAACTCCTTACTTAGCTTGTATCAGCCCATAGTATAGTTGTTGTTGATCTAATTGATTACCAAACTAGGCTAAGAAAATATTCTTCATGTCATCCCAACTTATAATACTATTACTTGGTAAGTTCGAATACCAAATCTGAGTCATATCCTTTAGATTTGATACAAACAACCTAGAAGCTTGATCTTGGTGTTGAATATTTGCATGAGCTAAAGCTAACTCAAACATGTAAATATATTCTTCAGCTAAATAAGCTTTTCCAGGAATGAAAGGCTCAGGCAAATATTTGTAAACTACCTTAGGAATATCATTGTAATTTTGAAATCCTAATGGTGTAACTCTTTGCCAAGGATTTTCCATCCTATTCCTTTGGATAATTGAACTCTTAGACTTTCTAGATCTTCTCTTATAAATTGATAAACCAGATATAATGGGTGACCTTCTTGATCTTCTAGTTTTCACTCCACTACTTGTTCCCAATTCAAAAACCTTCTTTGACCATTCTTCTTCTAATAAAGAATCAATCTTAGAATCTAGAAAATCTTTTGAAACTTTCAAATTTTTCAAACTATCAATCTTCTTGGTCATGAACTGAAAATAGTATTTCTTAAGCCTTTATAGCAACAAAGAATTGTCGATGTGCTAAAATTATAAGGCTTATGAACTTAGAGGCTGAATTTTTAGCCCTCCTTCTAGCGTCAAAAGAACTGTTGGCGACCGTTTAGGACGCGACTGCCAACGAGTGTCCTTGAATAGGATTTAGGTGCTTGCTGGTCTCTAGCAACACCAAGGCCTAGATACCTCCAAATAAACTCCGTAGTTAATGTGAGTATGTGTGTGTGCTGTTGTGGTATGGGTTTGTGAAAAATGAAATGATTGCATTGTGTGTAACTACAAATGACATATCTTAAAGAGATTCAGCCAACTTTGCCAAGTACTGTGAGTTGTTGAGAGTTTCTATTTTGTTCAATTACCTAGTCTATGCGTCTTTATAATACCTACTTGTAACAAAGAAAATTTTGCAAAAGAAATTAAGCACAACTTTGCGAATATACTTCTAATTTTCTCCAGAGAAAGAGATAGTTCCACAAGAAAATTAGAAATAGAGCAAGATTTAATGGAAATAGATAGAAAAAAAGCAGATTTGTGTTAAGACCTCAAATATTTAAACAAGGTAAAATGATATGAGTAAACACTTTGCAATAAAGCTATCCCAAATTTAATAACTACGAATTTTTCAAACTTCCAAGGCTCCAATAAGAAAATTTTTCAAGACAATCCTACTATGTTACCAAAAAATTGTTGCGTAAACTATCACGTACGAGACTCCATTTTGGATAGATAATGGATGTCAACAATTGCATTCAACAGAACCTTCAAAAGACTTGACAATTTCTGATTGAAATACCACGGAGATTCACTTTAAAGATAAAAGAAGCTATTCTGGTCCCAACAAAATACCAAAGATTTTCTAAACCCTCTTGACTATTGGATCGTTCAACTGCTTGACTACACGTAGAGGCTCTCTTACAACAATCTCAATAGTGATTCTTATACATTGCACAATAATAAAATTCACTACTAAAATGCTCTTAAGGCTTTCAAACACAAGCGCTTCTATGGAAAAATTTTAATAGAAATTTTCAATTATGCAACAAGAACAATAAGAGCAATCTAAAAATCCCAAAATTACTTGACAAGGATGATACTATCTAAATCACTAGCTAAATAATTTAAACAAAATAAAGATAAAACATAACTCATAGGACTATGACAAAAAGGCTGAAATATTTTCTTTATCAAGCCATCTTACAAGCAATCTTTCACAATTTCTTCTTTACAATGCTCTTCCCAAGACCCAAAGTGTGTCTCCAAGTGAGAGCCCAAGTGTGTGAGACCCAGTTGTCTCTTCCTTCTTACCCCTAAAGCCTTTTTATAGGCTTCGAAAGGTAGTTACATTCTAAAATATCTTAGCTAACTTTTCTCCCAAGTAAGAAAGTTAATTACTTGCCCAACAAGTTAGGAGATCTTACTTGCCTAACAAGTTAGGAAAGTTAGGAGAAAATCATGCTAATATTGGCATGTGTCTTTACAACTATTGCTTTATAAGAAATAATAATAATTTTTTAAAAATAAATCCAAGAGCTCCATATAATTATTATTATTATTTTTATTTGATTAGAATTTTTAAGTTTTAAATGTTAAATATTATTGAAGCCCTAGTAATTTTATAAACTGGTGGTAGCAAAAAGTTAATTTTGTATACACATTAATGTAACGTTGGTTGAGGTGGATGTATAAGTCAATAAGGCCGACCCTTGTAAATTTGTATTTAAATGCATAAAATTTGCTGCTGGCTTCTTGGCACCGTTAGAATGTCTCTGAATGTGAAGGCTGAATGTGAAGGCGCCAGGCCTGGAACTGCCAAAAAATAGTTTCAAATTTTCCCACCCTGCCAGAACCGTATATCAACTGCCATCGCGAAAGAAGGCTCTGCCACCGCATTCGGTAATGTTGCCGTGTGTTCCGTAAAAACTGTAGCTATTGTAAGCTTTGCTATGTCTTTGAACAATAATTGTAATCCAGATAAATGGAATCTTGATTTGCCTACAAAACCCTAAAGATTGGAGATGGAAGAGAGGATATATGAATCACAATGAGCATCGACCTCCTCGATGACACCGGGGAAGGTGGAGAGGCGGATCTTGGCGTAGACGTCCTTATTTCGGTTGCAGGAAGTGAGGGCCTGTGCCTCCGCAATGGCTTCAACCAGGACAGTGTTGGCGTAAGAGCAAAGGAAGTCCACAACACCCTTCAACAAAACCTCTCCGACTGCCCGTAGTGTCAGTTTACTGCGGATGAGGGCCACCAGGCTCACCGGCATTCGCATGCCCAGATCCACCTCACTCATGTAAAGTACGGGACCATGTCAACCATGGCCATGGCCATCTAACACAAAATGGTAGTCATGTGTGAGGGCAAACATGAGACCGCCAGCCGCTCCATGACCGTGCAAGGCCACGATGGTGGGCATGCCTAGCCGCATGAAGGCTGTTAGCACATCCTCGAATTTGTGGCAAATTATTTTCAGATTTTTCTGGCCATGCTCTACCTCTGCTACCCACTTCAGATGTAGGTCGTTCAAAAAATACCTTCCTTCATTTGTTGTGACAAGCGTGACTGCGTCAGGTGACTATGCGATGGTGTGGAGAGTAGCGCTGATGCTTTCGAGCGTGGAAGGCTTAAATTAGTGGTCAGAGTTTCCAGTAAGGGTCAGAATGAAGACATCGCCATTCCTTTCCAAAGTGCACATCTTCCTCAGTGTATCGGCACCCACACGGATAGTTGCTCATCCTTGAAAAACAAAAATTTTTCCCTACGTAGTAACAACACAAATTATCTTCCAGATAATAAGTTTGCTCTCCATTTGTTGGTGCTTGCAACATGTTACTATTGATGCCACATAGCTACACCATCATTGCTACATCGGATGATCGATATCCTCATGAGCTCCTCAAAGGGTCATGGAGCATTGAACAATCATGGTTGGGAAACAAATGGATCATGGATGAAATGAATGACAATGAACATAAAATGATAAAAACACCAATAATTTTGCAAGCATGGTAGTTGTAGTGCAGGTTCCCAATTCATCATAAGATTTGTATTTACCAGCATCCTACATTTGGTATCTCTTTGCATTGCTTTATTAAGAAATGAAATTGCCTTTGTTACTGCAGAGTCGTTCCTTCCTTGATTTTTGTTACAAACAGAAATTTTTTAACTACATAAACCTTTAATCATGCCAACATGTTCCATAAAATGACCAAATGTGCCAACAGTCTTGACCAAGGATTGCAGTGTGTGTGTATTGAGTATTTTTTTTATTCCTATATTCATAAAATTTGTAAAAATCATAAAATATAAAATTATAAATATTTTCTCTATTTTCCACTATGACAACATGGATTTTACATTGTATGATATGTACTCTAATCTATTTTATATTTATTTAATGAGACAATATAAATGAGTATTCTGGGTAATCCACTTAAAGTTATCTTCAAAGCTTACAATTAAATCACACCACATTCTTTATAATATAATCCCATTGGTTATGGTGAGTGGGATCCCTATCACTATGATAGAAAATTCAACCACAAACATAAACATGAGCATCATGGAACTAGGTCTACTCTATCCTCTTTATTCTATGGTGAGAATAATAATATAGGAAAGATAACATTTCACATTAAGGAGATCCTAGTACCATTCCTTGAACACCATCAAATATAGACAACTATTTCAAGGACAAGTTCTATAACTATGTTTAGTAGATCCAATGAGATGACATCTAATTATGGCAATAGCACTATCATCTCTATATCCAAGATGGCTACAAGGGTAGATCAAAAAAGGACATTTGCCCTAAAAGATATCAAATCATGGTAGTTCCATGGTAGAGATCCAAATTAGTGAAAAGGATCATTGTCTAGCTCTTTGCAAGTTTTATTTGAAAATCAACATTATCTCATTATAATAGTATCTTGATTAGCTAATTTATTCTCTCAAAAGACTAACATTTAGCTAGAGTTGATAGACCAATCTTACATGTACCTCATAGGATAGGTGAAGAATGTGATGATAAAATTAGTAAGCTATTCATATCCTAAAAATTTCTTGATGATAATAATAGAAAATAAGGTGGAAAATAACTTCCTTGTCATCATGGGAAGGACCCAGTTAAGCACCATTGATGTCTAGTCTTATATGACCTTTACCTTAAAATTGGTAGGAGGGATGAGAGTGGAAGAATGTGCTACAACAAGATACATTGTAATTCTATATAATCATGTAGCATCATATGGATATGTCATTTAGATGAGTTAGATAGAATATTTCTCATTGATAGATAATACCTAAAGAATCACATAAAATATTGTTTATATTTATGTGTTCCTAATGCTTAATCTCTATATTATACTTAGATGTCTATTAGGCAATAGATATAGATTAGTCATAGGAGAGGAATCCTCCACACAATATCAAAATTTTCTTTTATTTCTACTATGTTTGTTTATGTGCTAAATAAAGTTGGGGTATTCAATTAGAATTTTTGTACTTTTTGACCCTAATGGATAATCATCTATAATATTTTCTTTTCTTTAAGTATGTTTTTGTATGTGGAAAATTCAATTAATGTGATTTATGAATGCTTACCTAGTAAGCCAATGGTGGATGAATGAGTTACAAATGCAATGATGATACAAGAGTATTAAATAGTTTCAAAGTAAAGCATTAATTAATGAAGTGTCCACAAGAAAAAATTCATCCATCCACTTTTCCTCTATCCATCATTAATAAACAAACTCAATTCAATAGGGATCGAGGACTCACACTATGAACGATTAAAGCTAATGATACTCGAATAATGGGTAGGTGGTGTATTCACATCTTAGGGTATGATCTCTAAAATCTTAGATCAGTGCTTGGTTGGTAGTAATGAAAGGATGTGTAACCAAGGATCCTTATGATCATTGAAATGGAATGATTAGTGAGAATGGATGAAGGTGCACATGCTTTCCATACTTAATTACCTTGATTAGAAGAGGCTTATGATATTATGAACCTAGGCATGTCAAGTTGTGAGGAATGAATTCTCATGTTCATGAAAGTTGAAGAGTCCAAGTGGTGATCTAGCACTCCAAACATTCCCATGATTCCTACACATCATTAAAAACCCTCTTCTCATGAAAATAAAGAAAAGGAAAATATGGTAAAAGATAAGAAGAAGAAAAAAATAAAAAATAAAAATAAAGAAAATAAGAAAAATAATAGTAAAAACAATGATAATAAAATGAGAAGGTAATGAAAAGAGTAATATAAGACCAACCTTATCAGCCCATAAAATTGATGCTCTCATCATCTAGGACTAATCTTATAATTATTTCTCAATTAAGATTAAAATAGAAGGTTAAACTAATATCCATGTAAATCTTATCTTATGTTTAACTTGTTGCGTAGATCACTTGACTTCCAAATGTATTAATCTAAGATAATCTCCTACTCCATCCCTACCCTACCCCATCCCTACCCATGACCATGAAGATCAACAAGTCTCTCTCTTAGTGAACTTTGGTAATGTCAAATGTTGCTTCTACCAAAATCTTGAATTCATTTTATCTTAGGGATTAAGATCATAAACCTTGATCCAAACCATGATCAAACCCTTCATGAAAATATAATTTCTTGGTCATGAGATCATAATCACTGCTAGGATTGGGATTGGTTAGCATAATTAAAGGGATCAACAAAAGGTTTCTAGTAAAGAAAAATTTAGAAAATATACTATGCCTAACTACATGAATGAAGGAAAACCAAACTAGAATTTTTACTTCTCGATGATCTATGGAAATTTGCCTTGATTTGGTTTCACCAATGTCTAGAGTATGAAATAATTAAGGCTAGATAACACTAGTAAGTGGTACATGCGACCTTGTGCTTGAAAGAAGGACTTAGAGATTGATTTCTATTTTGTGAATAAGCAGTAGTGTAGGGATGTAATAGTGGATTTTTTGTGGGATGTAGCAAATGCTTCATGCTTCCATGTGCTAATTGAATGATTTTTTGGAAATCTAGTGATGCTATACCTTTACCTTTTCTCTTTTCCATCTTTCATTTCTCATCTCTTCCCTTTTTATTCTATGCATTGTTATGTGTGATAGAAAGCCAATCAAGTGAAGAAAAGGATGAGATTTAATTATCCAAGGGGATAAACTTGTGTTTAATGTTGATATCTTAGTGATTTTTGAAAATTCACAAGTGTTCCATCAATAGGTTTCACAAGGTCAAGAAAGATATATGTTTACTATGGAAAGGATGCACTTCTGAATCCTTGGTGGCTTGGCATTGTATGCAAGTGAGCCTAAGCTTATATTTCATAATCGTGGTGGTTGCATAACATAAGATACTTGATTAAACTTTCACTTGTATGAGTGTTGACTCTACAAGCCTCAAGGTTTGATCATGACAAAATTTTCCAACTTGTAACTATATTTGATTATTTTGGGGTTCTAACCATTTTCCATTTTTAACCCATCTTTTATAATATTTAGTTTATGTAAATGAAAGAAATAAATAATATGATTTAATTTCCATTATTCTAGATATCATCTAAGGTAAGACTGTAATGTTTTGATCTTCTTGATCTTCTTGTTCCATTTTTAGTTTGATCTTGATGTTTTAGGAATGTTTTTGTTCATGGAGTTGTGGTTTAGAAGGTAAAATGCATGTCAACTTAAAATTTAGTGATTTTCTCACTTTGAAGGGTGAATTGATACACATCCTACATTAAGACATCCCCCTATACCAATGAACTCATATAAAGTGGAGGATGATCCAAAATTATTCCTCAAGTATTTTTCTTTCTTCTTGTTGTTTTTCTTACCTCCCATGACACAAATAAGAAAACTATACTAGATTTTCACTATACTATTGGATTTAGTATTTATTTTATACATCTTGCTTTTTATCCTTCCTATTGGTGGTATTGGTGTGGTTCAAGCATGATGTCTTGTAACTCAATTATGGGGGAGGAACATAAACCTTGATATGTATCTAATGAACTTGGTAGTTGTTTATTCATTATTACCTTAATTTATACTTACCCATGCATACTATGATTTTATAGTTTGAATAAATTTTTTTTCTAGTATTTTCTAAAATTGTGTTTATCATTGTTTAAATGCATATTTTTTGTAATTGTAGAATAATTCCTTGGAATCTTACTTGATTTTTAGTATCTTGCATAGCTTGTCATGTTAGGGTGATTATAGTCTAATTTTCATAAACTAAGGAGGCCAGAGATTGAAAAATCTCATTCCTTGATCTATGACCCCTACTTATGAACTACTAATCCCAAAGGAGGTGGATAAAGAACATTAATCCCTAGATCTTAAACCTATTTCTACAAGGCATTCATCAAGAAAGAGATCTAGAGGTAGATCATCACATTATTAATCTTTGATTTAACTACATGCTCAACAACAAGCTATCAAATCAATGCTAAAAGAGCTGGTGGATGATGAATTAGAAATTGGTGGCATATAAGAGGGTGTGAATGTGAAAGATATACAACAGTGACTAATCCATGATGAAAAGAACTATCATCAGTTTCTTCAACTTTATCCACTTGAGCTCAAGAAGTTACTATAGTGAATAGGCTTCTATGACTGTATCACCAAACCTTCATCTTGTAGTAACATGAGGTAGAGAAATTCTACCTCAAGTTTGAAACTGATGGTACCATGTCATTTTTAGGTGTAATCCCTGTGTCCATTTTAACATGGATAATTCTTACAGTTACATGATTTCCCAATGAGCTAGGGAATAATTAGTGGCCATAGACTTAAAGGACTAAGCCCAAGCTTAGAATGAAGGTCCTTCTTAAGGTTTTTAACATGGCTAATGTAGATGTAAAGATGTTCAAGCTTCCCCTAGTCTAGAATGTGATGTAAGAAATTGTCACTCATATTTTCTTGCCCATTAAAAGGCTATTAGGTATCTCAACTTGGAGGGCCAAAATTATGATGATTATGAGAAAAAGATATTCCATCAACATCTCTTATTTTCTTTTCAAGATCCTAATCTAGAAAGTTAAAGATATGGCTTGTGTTCTAGGGTTATTATGCAAAATTTGTCATGTGTGAAAGTATTCCACATATGGAGGAATGATAGATTAGGAAAATGTCATGATGGTTACCCCAAGATAATATCTTGAGGTTATGGGGCTAGCACCAATTTTGAACATAAAATTCTTTCCATAGAAGCATCATTCATCAAGTCATTAGACCAACTCTAGACATACTTCACAAAAGCACCAACTATATCTTAGACTTAATAACACACATAGGTACAACAACCTATTATATTACTCTTCCAACCAACTAGTTTCAATAATAGGCAAAGCTAGGAACCTCTTCCTAGCGGTGGATTTCAAACTATAATGCACATTGAAGGTAAGGAGCAAGGTGCTATAATTCATATTGAAGGAATGCAAGATCTTGGTATTGATTTCTTGACTATAATAGAAGTTATTATGGATGTGGATACTATAAGGGATGATCTCTTTACATTTTCTCCTCCATTGATGAGTAATCCATCAATGATCCATCATAAATCTCTTATTCAATCTTGTTCTTATGTTCCATCAAGAAGTTTTCTCATCATATAGGTCAAGGTGCAACATGCATAATGTCTAGCATGCTACAGAAGTCCTCAAGGCATCAACTAATCCATGTAGAGCTACTTGCTAGGTAGAAAAAAAGAAAAGGATAGATACATGTTTTCAACTTATATTGAGAAGCATCAATAGCACAGTGAAGACTAAACTTGTTAAAGTATGTGCTAAACTTGAAATTACTAATGCTAATCCAAATTTCTATCTAAGGGAGTTATAAAATAACTAGGCAAAGGTATGATGGTTGTAGGAGAAGTTAGAAATCACTACACCATTGGTATTCAAACCTTCTATAGTCACACATAAGATATGGATCAAGTGCATACAAGCTGAATTATTCAAGATGTAGTAGGTGGAAGATGAAGCCCTATTCATTAAAGGTGTCTTGGAGAGACAAGTTTGAATGTTAAAGTATCAATCCTAAAAAGGGCAAAAAATGAGTCAAGGAAAGAAAAAGTAGTTACTTTTCCTTTTTAATTAGGTACAAAGGCTTGAGTAAGACAGTTAGATCATGCCCTTATTTTGGAATAAATACCTTCATATAGAAAAATATGACTAAAGCTTATGATAAGAAATGATAGAAAAGATGAAAAAAGAAACTAATGAGATTAGAAAATTTCATCTAATCAAGTAGAAAAATTGAGATGTTAATATATAAAGATTACACAAACTTATGACTCTTATGAATGAATGTGTGACTAGAGAAAGGCATGAGATGAAAGAGAAATTTGACACCTTGTATGTCAAACTTTGTTCAATGGTTATAAATGAACCAATGCTAAAGGAGAAGATGGACCTCCATTAATTGGTACACTAATTGGAGGCCTACACTAAGTGGATGTCTTCTTTTCCATGTGCCCTCTCTATTGAGTATGACACAGAGACTCCTTTGATTTTGATTGTTGCATCAACCTATTTATTTTTGCCAAAATTGGTACATTATTCCTAGATGCCATTCACCACTATTAAATAGTGTAGGAAATAAGGGATATTCTTGGAGTTTCATCTTTACAACTTCTAGAAAAAATTCCATAAAAGAACCAAAACTCAATTCCACAATGACCATGGACATGATCAATTTCTCTTGGATGGCATGGAGGCATTCCAATGACAACATGAGGCACTATCCTTGTTCAAGTGCTTGTGGAAATTCTACCTCCCTTTAGGCTGAGTGCTCTATAGCAAGATTCTATTCATGAATGTTTTATGATTAAGCCTCCTGCTCTACATGTTCTACTTGTGGGATTTATTCTTCTACTTGATCGCTTCCATAGCCTCTTGGTTTTTTGCTCCTATGTTATGAAGTTCATCCTTTTGGTGGTCTCTTTAGGATCATTTGCAATCAACAAGGTTTGGAGATTATTAAAGTATTTATACTAGTTCTTAATAGTTCTTTACCTTACTCATACCCTTGGCTAGATTAAGTCCATATCTTATTACGATTGCAAAGTTAGAAAACTTTTCAAAATGGAACCCCTTAGTTGTTATATTATTTAATTACTTATGACCTTCCATAGTTATCATTTTTGTACTTATTATGGGTTAAATTAGTTGGTATCATCTATTAGGAGGATTAGCTATGTTTTTCTAGCTTGAGTTTGATCGATTAACTATAAAATTCTCATTATCTCTTATGCTTATTCTTTATGGTATCTTCTGGACGTTAGGAGTTTTTTGGCTCAAATGTTAGTTTTAGCACACAATGCACCCCCCTCCTCCATGACTCAATTGAGAAGTTCGAGATCAACAAGCTTCAAAAATTTTGAAAATCCAAGCTACAAGGGCAAAGTTATGGCCTTTGGAATCTAGTGTGCAAAAGCTTTAAGAAAAAAAAACTACAAAAATTCTCTTGTTGCAAAATGATGTGAAAACTTTCACTAACTCCCACATGTATATATACTATTTTTATATGCACAACATTATAGATATGACATCATAGCTATGATGTCACCATAAGAAATTTCAAATTTTTGATTATTTTTTTGGGGAAAAAATGAGTCAAATGGAAAGTCTAGAAAATGTAAAGCTTTTCTAGATGGTCTTAGGTCATTAATGATGCACAATTTTCAAAAATTTGGAATCCAAAGTTCATGAAGAAGGAATCTTAGGTAATGAAAGTTTATTGGATGGATAAGAGATGGGTAATGAATTATTGATGTACAGAAAAATTCTTAGATATTATGGAAATTTCATTACATGTTTTGGAAGGCATATGATTATGTGAAATTACTTACCAAATATGAAATACAAGATTTATATAAGTGGATCCTCCCCAAAACAGGCTCTAACCCTTAGTATCCTTGTATAACCATGCCTAAAAGTGTCCTTAGGAACTCAAGGAGTTGAATGTAATACATACCTATCTAGCAAAGCACACATGTTAGTATTTCTAGGTTGAGAAAATAATCCTATATTATACAAAACCATAAAGTTATGATTACATATATAGTGAGGTGAGATGGGTTGTAGAAGGGATTGTTGAACTTGGAATGTGAGGTGTCTTACCATTGGAATAATTAATCCTTGTGTGTAATTGATGGTTAAAGTAGTCATTAGCCCTTATTTTCAAGATTCAAACCTATTCCAAACCACTTTCTAGTGACATTACATTGTTTCATCTCTAAGATTTACAACTATAGGACTACCACTATTGCAAGGAGTATTACCACTTGGTGTATTGTCCAAGGGAGGAGTTTATTTATTGCACTTTTTATTTTTTAGATTCCTGAGAAGTCGTCTATCTTCAGACATGGGTAACATGTCTTTCTAGTAAAACCCAAGAAATTTATTCTGTGGAAGAATTTTATTTTTAACTATGTCAACCTTACCAAAGGACTACCTTTAGGCATGGGTAACATGTCTTTATAGTGACATGGTGATGAGTGGCGAGGTACCCCTACACTCAACCATACGAATACGAGCGTAACACGCACGATCTAGTCAAACTCCACAGAATAAGTGCCTACATACCTCATGGAACACTTAAGGTTAATTATTCATTTTTTTCCCAGACTTATTTTCATTTGTCATGGTGTATGGTTAAGTAAGTTTGAGGTATATGATTTTTATATCTTTTCTATTTTATCTTCTATGCTATTAAGGTGAAGGGTTGAGAGACTAATTGACTAACTTTAACTAACGAACTAAGTCTAAATTAAGCTAGCATCAGCATCTGTTCCCACTTACCATTCACACCCTGAACCAATGCAACCATGATTACCAAATGCTAGTTGTTGCTGGGATCACCATGCGTAACGCACGTGCTCGAAGCGGTCGTACGAAGGCACTTAACTAGGAGAGAAGGGTTGAGAAAGATTTAATGAATAATAAAGCATGTAAATGATAAATAGTAAATAACAATAAATAAAAATCCTAATTAGCCTATTCCATGCACTGCAAGGTTTATCCAAGAAGCTCATCTTTATTTCCATACACAAACTTGTGTTCAAGTACAATGTTTGCTTGAATAAAGATCCGTTCACTTTAGGACTCCTACTGCGGGCACATGGGAAAAATTCTATATCTGGAGAGATAAAAATACTAGATTTTCACTATGGTCTAAGCCTAGGATGAGAAACAAGGGAGAGCCACCTCTTATTTATAGATATGAAGGTACACCACAATATCGTGAGGGATGCGATTTCGTGGCCCATGCGATATCGCGTCCCATCATACCCCCATGACTAAATGAAAACTCATCCTCAAGTTTCTTACAAAATATTGGGAAGGTATGTGATTATTGACTCAAATGCAACTAATGGAATGACATGTGAATATATAATCATTACAAGACAACAAAACTAGTGTTCATGACAATAAGAGTGATCACCTTATTACATTGACATTAGGCCTTATTTGGCAACTTCAGAAAGAGAGAAAGAAAGAAATTTTGCTGCTACTAATGCCAAGATTGTGTCTTTCATTGTCCATCTGTAAGCATGCCATCGATCTTACTCCTTGCATAGCTGCTTTAGTACCACTCCATTCCTAGTGTTCTCTCTAGATCCATTCCATTGTTGCATGATTGTCATCTGCACACACAACACAGTCTTATATTAGCAAGGGTAAATGAATTTCAATGCAGTTGATACCTTGCTTCGGTGAAAGTTCCATTGGCTAGGTTGTGGTATGGCTGATTGCGGATCTAGAGATATAATATTGATGACTACCGAAGGTGTAGGGGTTAGGAGAAAATTGAAAAAATTGGGCCCCATACCCCCATGACTAATCGCAAACCTCCAATAGCGTTAGAATGGAGAAAGAAAAGGAATAAGAAAGATATATAAAAAGGGATAACTATGACATCGATAAAATGGATGTCAAGATGAAAATGAACAAAATAAAATAGATTGCAAAAATATTAGGGGAAATAATTTAACTCATGCACCAAATTAGTGGATCCTCCCCAAAGCAGACTCATGCCCTTAATGCCCTGACAAACCCACATTCAAAGAGTCCTAGGCTCTAGGAATGTCATTTGGAATAAGAATTAAAGTCTTAACCACAAGAATTAACTAAAAAGAAAATAATGCATCAACTAAAATATACACCAATGATACAACCAGTAATGAGGTGAACAATGGAGAGAAGGATGGAGAGAAGAGAATGGAATGGAATCTCAAGAACAAGGTGGTGTACAACCCCTTGTGTAGTTAATGATTAATGTGACTTAGTAAATCCCATTCCAAGTCTGGCCTTAAACAAACCACTTCTAGTGACTTCGCATTAATGCATTTAGCCAATCCATCCTCTTGAAGTGATAAGAATGCCTTCACTCAAGAGCCACCACCATTCCGACGAAACAAATTAGGAGAATGTGAAGCAAGAAGGGCCTTAGTTAGAGGGAACCTTTTATTGTAGTTCCATAACCAGTGCTTGTAGCCCAAATAATTATTTCATATAAGGGTGGTGCTTTGAATTCTCACTTTTTTTAATATATATATTATGTGTTTATGCATGAGAACCACACCATGCAAAGACTTTGTTATTTTTATTTTATCAGCTTCCCAATGATTGGGTGACATCGAAATGGTAAGAAAACTCAAGAAGAAAACATCCAAGCACCCAAGAGAACGGCCAACACAAATGCATCAAGTTCCCTTGAAGTCACACCCTTTTCAATCCTTGAGTCCTTCCTTAGTTTGAGAAATTCCTAGTCACCAATTCGTTATAGTCCTTATTTAGGAAGAGAATGTACATTTCCAAGTCAAGAGAGACCATAGAAACTGGTGGATGAATGGATGAAATGAACTCATTTCCTGCCATATCAAAAGAACCATACCTTAGTATCAACATCATGACTTAAAGATAGAAACCAAACATTAGCAATCAATAGGAGAACAGTTCATACCATCGTGAAGAACACTTATTGCGTGAGAAACTTACAAGGTGGATAACACACACAAAAAAAATGAAAAAGTATAACGATGTTGTAAAACAAAAACAAAAAAAGTTAAAGAACTTTGTAAAACAAAAATGTGTAAGAAAAACATGTAAAACAAAAAATTGTAAAACAAAAATGTGTAAGACAAAAATGTGTAAGAAAAAAATGTGTAAAACAAAAATGTGTAAAATAAAAACTTCTAAAACAAAAAGATGTAAAACAAAAACTTAAAAGAACTGAGGGCCTCCAATGATCAGCATAGGTTTCCATCTCTCCCATGACTAAATTGTAAGGGGGAGATCCAAAATAATGAACGTCTATTTGAATTTTGTAAAAGTGCCCAACTTCTCCCTACTGATGTTCTCAGATTAAGGGGAGGAAGTCGACGACACTCATATTCCAATGTATCTATGCCTTCGTTGTTGGCATGAGTTGTTCCCCTAATTTGTTCCATGCATATTGGGTTGCTCTTTTGACTAGCTGTCAACCATAGGAAGTCTACTACTGGTTGTGTGGTTGCTACATACAGGCATCTTTGTCTCATAGTATTAAGGGCACACCTATTACATGGAAGAGATGTTGTGCATTCCTCCATGTCATCACCCGATGAATCACTGTATGTGATGCATGGAACATTATTCTTCTTGATCTTTCCATAAATATTTACCTTATAAATCTCCAAGAAAAGATCATGGATCCCTAGGTATGCATCTATTGTACTTAGCCATTACCTTCCCATTATGATTGGGAAGTCCCCTTCATTGTTGTTGATGTCTATCACCAGGAAGTCAGCTAGGTAGGACCAACCACACATAGTGGTAACAATGTCCTCCACCAATCCCAAGGGAATGGTGATGGACTAGTCTGCCAACTCTAGTTGAATGTTGCTCTTCTTAAGTTGGGGTAGGTTCCAGGCTTGATACATCTCTCGTGATATTAGTCTGACTCTGGAACCTGAGTCAAGAAGAGCCTCGTGTTGTTTATTCCTGGTGACTTGGAGGTATATTAAGGAACTTCCAAGGTTAGTTAGCTTCCTGGGAAGGTGGCCTACCTTGATCCAGATGGTTACGATATGCGTTAACATAAGCATATGCGTGAAGCTCTGATTTTGGTTTGAAGGAAGCTCCGAAGCCTTGTATGTTGGAGGAGTGAAGACTCAATGACTTGTTGTTGTGAGAGCTTCTCTGAGATTTTGGTTCTAAAGAAAGGTTTTCTCTTTTTATGGTTGTCAAAACTAGCAACGAGTTGAATGTTTATAGCTCTCATAGAGTTACGTTGCTATGGTTGAGTGGAGAGTTCCCCTTGCATTGTTGGAGCAGGAGGTGTTCTGGGAACTACTAGTGAAGAGGTGTGGACAGATTAGAAGGATGGTATGGGTATGGAGCATCTCCTGGAGGAGAAGGAGTCCTTCTAAAGTACTCCCAAACTTGGTAGTGATGTTGGGGAGTTGTATGGCCCATGGAGTCACTTGGAGAAATCACCTGCTGCACATAATAGCCATAAGGATCAGGTTGCTGGTAAGGGTATTGATGTTTTGGTGGTGGCATCCCCCATGACTATGGGTATTGCCACTATTGATGTTGTCTGATGGGTTGTGGTGGAGTTCCACTTAGATAGTACATTAATGGTTGGTGGAACTATCTTGGGTTACCTTGAGGATAAGGTAACCTGTGGGGTGTCTACCATTGGTTAAGTCTCGAGTTGAGTGCATACACCCCAGACTCTTGTAGATGTGAGATGATTGGAAAACATCCCTTAGGATGGTCATAGTGGCATATCTCAAATCTATCATCATCGTCTGTGTTAGAATCTATAGCCTCATCGAAGATAGTTATTTTTCCTTTACCCTTGTCATGTGCAGGGCCTGAATCACTCTGCTTTTTCTTATCTTTGTCACTACTTCGTTCCTCCTTAGACTCCTCTACGATTTTTAGGACAAGTTCAAGTATACTATCCAAGGAGTCCTGTATCTAATCTACCTTAGCCACCACCTCTGTTGTTAACTTCTAAAGTGGCAAGGTTTTCCTGTTCACCAACTCTTCGAGTGGTGACTCATCCTCTTCATCGCAAAATCTCACTCCCTTCTTTTGAAGAGAGGGATCACGATTGTATTCTTCTGCACTTTCCCTTTTTGTAGCTCCCCTTCTTCTTTGGATACTTGTTCCAATAAGCGATGAATTTCATGGGATCTAAATTTTGATAATCTCCCTTGGGCATAATTCCTAAGGGTTATCCTAGTTTCATACCTTAGCCCATCTAAGATGTGGCGGAGTTGATCCCACTGTGCGTAACCATGACCTAGGCAACGATGTAAAAATGCGTAGTAGTAGGCCATGGCATCATCCAAGGGTTCATGAGTACCTTGCTTCCATCCTTGGATCTACTTATGCAAATTAGATACTATGGAGTACGTTTAATATTTATCGTTGAAGAGTTCTAACATCATACTCCACCTCCTGATAGTTTCTGGTTCTAAGGACTAGTACCAACTCTCTTCTTCCTTGATTAGTATCCTAGGAAACAACTTTAGTTTCTGCCACTCATTTCCTATGTTTTGCAAGGTGTAGGCATCGTGGAATGCTTGTAAATCATTTTTAGAATCCGCATTGTATCCCCCTTTGAATCGTGGGATGTTGTTCATGTCTAAACGCTTGATTTGACTATATTTTAAATTCCTTGTTGGCATTCTCACTACCTCCATTATATTTAGCATGCTTCAGGTGGCATGTAGGGGTTTTTCATAATCATCTCTTTCATGACATCTATGATGTCTACATTGTTCCCTACTTTTCCTTCATTCATGTCCTTGTCCTCTCTCTCTACTTTCTTGTCGAGATCTCTCGTTTTGCCTACTCCTATCCTCACCGTTATGCTCATGATGGCTACACCCAGATGTGGAAGGAGAGGGTGAATGATGTGAAGAAGGGAAAGAAGAAGGAGAACCATTTCCATGATGATGTTTCCTACCTTCTATTTTGTGGCTTCGGCCCTAATCGTGATGATGATCTGAGTGCCCGTCCTTGTCATGTGTTGTTGTTCCCTCAGTGAACAGCTATTCACGGGGATTAGAACCAGGGCTATCTATCATGAATCATAGGTTCTGATACCCTACCTTCTCACTATCATTAGGAGGAGGAACCTCTTTCGATAGAGAACCCATTATAAGTGGTTCACCATCTCCAATTTCACTTAGGACGTGCAGGACCTCTTTGCCCTTCAACAGTGTATGTTGGCTCTCCTGCCTTGAGTCCCTTAAAAATTGGATGACTATGGGATTGTACTCCCTCATGTCAAAATATCCTATAAGGTACTCAGCATAGAGCTGAGTCATGCTGATCTGTGCCAAAGCATGGAGGAGCATGTTAGGGACTGAACGATCTGGAGGTAACACGATGTTACCTTGCAAGTCTTTCCAGCCCATCTGTTCATCCTGATGAAGGATAAAACTAAAATTGGATATATACTCATCGGGATGAGTATATTCCACCCTATATTGTTGAGGAACTGGAAGATTTAGGTTATGTGTTTTAGACTGCCGATTGTTTTTTGTATGATCCCTAGGTGGTGAGTTACTCTTGTGAGAAGAAGAAGAAGACATTGTGACTTATTAGTGTGCTAATTAACTGTTATATAGTTTTTCTTTTAATTAACCCTAAGGGTTCTTTTAAGCTCCCAACAATGTGAGTGATTTCCTATGTTCTACTTGGCGCACAAACACTTAGTCCACAACAACGGTGCCAATGATGAGTGACAAGGTACCCCTACACTCAACCATACGAATACGAGTGTAACATGCACGATCTGGTCAAACTCTGCAGACTAAGTGCCTACACACCTCATGGAACACTTAAGGCTAATTATTCGTTGTCTTTCCAGACTTACTTGTATTTGTCATGGTGTATGGTTAAGTCTGAGGTATATGATTTTTATATCTTTTCTATTTTATCTCCTATGCTATTGAGGTGAAGGGTTGAGAGACTAATTGACTAACTCTAACTAATGAACTAAGTCTAAATTAACCTAGCATCAGCATCCATTTCCACCTACTGTTCTCACCCTGAACCAATGCAACTGTGGTTACCAAATGCTAGTCATTGTTGGGATCACCACGCGTAACGCACGTGCTCGAAGCAGTCGTACTGAGGCACTTAACTAGGAGGGAAGGCTTGAGAAATATTTAATGACTAATAAAGCATGTAAATTATAAATAGTAAATAACAATAAATAAAAGTCCTAATTAGCCTATTCCATGCACTGCAAGGTTTATCCAAGAAGCTCGTCTTTATTGCCGCACACAAACTTGTGTTTAGGTACAATGTTTGCTCGAATAAAGATCTGTTCACTTTAGGACTCCTACTGCAGGCACATGGAAAATATTCTATCTTTGGAGAAATCAAACTCCTAGAGTTTCACTATGGTTTAAGCCTAGGATGAGAAACAAGGGAGAGCCGCCTCTTATTTATAGATATGACAGTGCACCGCGATATCGTGTATGCGATATCGCGGGGGATGACACAATATCGCGAGGGATGTGATATCGAGACGACCACGATATTGGGTCCCATCACATGGTAAGGTAGCACTTATTGTACTCTTACTTCCATTTTTTGTTAGATCTACAAAGATATAGTACATCCTTAGCAATAAGATAGTACTCATAGTAGTGATCCAAGAGAATCCAAAAATCCCCTTGATGTCACACCCTTTGCATTCCCACTTGATTCTTTACTCTTTTGTCCAGGCATAATGATCACATGTTTATTCTTAGTTTTATTATGAGAAGAATGTCATTATGGCCATGGTAAGAACCTCTTTATTGTTGGACTGGGTGAATGGATGTTGTGGTCTCACTATATAGGTAATTTATCCCTTATGGTCGATAATATAGAGAAATCTTCACCTTATTGGAACTACATCTTGTCTTATTTGGTGTTTGATTGAAAATTAACAAAAATATATACAAGTGGAATGATGATAAAAATTATAAAATATGTCAAGAATTAAAAAGATAAAAAGAATGAAAATTATCAAAGAATATCAAAAATTCAAGAAATGAAAAAGTATAAAAGAATGAGAAGATATTAAAAAATGTGAGAAAAAGTATTAAGAAAAAAAAATTATAAAAAAAATTATCAATCACAAAAATTAAAAAATAACAAAAAAAATTAAAAATAACTTATTAATTCCTAAGCTAGGATAAGGCATATCCACCATGACTCAACTCATGGGTGAGTGTTCAAAAAATGGACCCTAGATCCCCTGGATCATACACTCTAGGTTTCTCACTTACTATCCTTAGTGATTTCGTTTTTTAGTTATTGTCCTAGGTAATCTTGATGGTAATCAAATTTTGATCTTCTGAGTATATAGATTTTGTTGGACTAGATGGTCCTTGCATCTCATAAGATCCAACTATACTCTATTTTTTATTTTTAAATTCAAATTTCAAGTCCTCAGTTCCCTTATCTACTAATGTATGATTATGGTTTAATATTTCCATTTATGAGCTCTTAGTTGGGATCATTTTCTTAGAATAGGAGTTAATAAGTGGATCAAATGTTTCCATGCATGTTGTAGAAAATTTATGTTCTTAATATTTTGGCCATGGGGTGTCTTTGATTTGGTGGTTCATGTTTCTTTTCACACACACACACACTTGTTTCTCACTTTTGTTGTGGCCTGATGTAAGGATTCTATTGACATTTTTGAAGTGTTAGTTGACAACTTCACTCATATTTATCATTGGTAATGCATGGAATACTTTGCATGTGTATGGCTTCTTGCATATCATGCTTGGAGATTTCTATAGATAAACATCTCATCCCTAAATTAGCGTCTATTGTGCTAAGCCATGCTCTTTCCATTATGATGGAAAATTCCTTGTCATTTCTCTGCATGTCAATCACCAAAAAGTCTACTGGATAGGGCCACCCATTGATAGTGATCATCACTTCTACCTATCCCAAAGGAATGATGACATATTGATCTATAAGCTCTAACCTTATGTTTTACTTTTTTAAAGGTGGTAAGTTCCATGACTTGTATGTTTCTTGAGATATCAAATTTACTCTGGAACTTGAGTCTAGGAGAGCCTTGCATGGTGAATTTCTAGCTACTTGTAAATAAATCAAAGGAACTCCTAGATCCATTCTTTTCTTAGGAAGTATCCATTCCTTTATCCAATTTGATACTATATCTATTATCATGATAGTTTTAAGTTCCTAATTCTATTTTTGTGGAAGCATGATGTTGTTAGGAGGATCTTTCGTAGGAGAAACTTATTGCAATGAAGTCCTAATTCTACAAGCCTTTTCTAGACTTGTCCTAAAGAAAAAACATTAATCATATTTTCCCCTACTATTGCTAATATGATACTCTATTTGTACATTCACTACCCTTGTGGCTTTTTTTGCTAAGGTTATGATGGCAGTTCCCTAGATGACAAGTGGTGGTAGAGGTAGTAAAGGATTAGGAGGTTGACTTGAAAAACTAGCTACTTATGGATGCACGTATGGATTGGAGTCCATCCTTAGAGGTGTAGGTCTATGGTATTCTGGTGGATAGTATTGAGGAGTCTAAACTATTGCATTTCTTAGAGAAATCAAATGCTAGACATAGTATCCATAAGGTTTTGGTTACCAATATGAGTACTGTTGTCATGGTGGTGGCATTTCCCATGATTATGGTTGCTACCAATGTCGGCGATTTTGCTTTTGTGGATACGGATAAGCTCCACTAGGGTAATAGGCTAGTTGGAAGGTCTATCGATAGTCACCTTGAGGATAAGGTAACCGTTTGGGCATTTTCTTCTTAATGAATTTTGGATTCAATGCATATGTCCTTGTTTCTTATAAATGTTCCATGACAAGGTAGTACCCCTTAGGGTGGTCATACTAGCACATAGAACATCCTTCCTCATCATCTAAGCTTGTATCTTAACATTCTGCCACTAAGCAACATTTCCTTTATATTTGAAGTTTCTTTTCTTCTTTTTCTCCTCACCTTTGCCGATGGCTTACTTGTTCTTTCCTTCATGATTTTCAAAGTTGTGAATTTTTTGTCCACCAAATCCCACATATTTTCTACCTTGCTTGCTATATTAGTAATAGATTTTTGAAAAGATAGTATCTTTTCTTGTATCATGTCTTCCAAGGTATCTTCCTCTCAATGATCACACGCTCATGCATCTCTCTTCCTAATAAATGGATCTCTATTGTACTCTTTGGCTAATTCTCTCTTCCTCAGTTAGTCATATTCCTTTTCCACTTGATCAATGAGTCTCTAAATGTGATGGACGGTCATTTCAAATAATATTCCTTAAACATAAACCCTATAGGTTTTCTTAGTTTTGTTTCATATCCCATCAATAATGTGCCTAAGTTGCTCCCTTTGGAAAAATCCATGGCCTAGGAACCTATGTAGAAGTAAATAGTATCTACTAATTACTAAATCAATGGATCCATGGATCTCCTACTTCCAATCTTGGATCTACTTCCTTAAGTTCAACACTTGTGAGTAGGTTTGGTATTTATCATTAAAAAGTTCAAGCATGGTACTTCATCTTCTGATTAATTAAGATTCCAATGATTTGTATCATCTTTTCACCTTTTTAATGCATTTCCTTAGGAAAAACTTTAGTTTTTTCCATTCACTCTCTATATTCTATAGGTTTTAAGCATCATGGAATGCTTGAAGGTGTTATTGTGGATCTACATTGTACTAACCTTCAAATCTCAATATGTTATTCATGTCTAACCACTTAATGTAGTTGTCCCTTACATGCCTAGTTGGAATGTAGATAGCTTTCCTTATATTTATCATGCTATGAATTATAAATAGGGTTTCTTCATGCTCATAGGGTTTTTATGCTCTATTATAGTGATTCCCCCATTAGTACTCATACCTCTCTCTCTCTACATGTCTATCCCTGTTTCTTCATTGTTTACATTCTTCATCTTCCTCATCAAAATGTCTTGGATAATAATCATGTTGATCATGAGTCTAGCGTCTCTCCCTATCATGATCTCTATACCTTTATTCCCTTAGATTAGTGTCCACCAATGATCATGAGGCTAAATGTAACTACACCTTGATAGGTTCTTCTAAGAGAATGATAGGATTTGGAAATGGACTTCATGATCTTGGTTTAGTTTCTCTACTACAAATGCATCACCATCAAGTTTCTCCAAGACAATAGGGGAGTTAATCTAATTTTTCTTGTTGTGCACATGTTTGGTCTCTATATCAGCATCTCTCCGCACTTATGCCTCTATGGATCGGTAGGGTCTTGTCATGTGTTTGGTCACATGATATCCTTAATACACATGGCTCAAATTCATCCCTCTTAAATTTGTTTGAAGCATTGTGGTTTTTGAACACTTTGGAGGAAAAATGATGTTATCCTATGGGTCTCTCCACTTTAACTATCCAACTTGGTGAAAGATGAATGCAATATCTAAATAGTAAAGATCACTGTCAGCATATAAGATTCTTATATGCATAGGCATACTCTAGTCTTCATCATCATTTTTTGTGTCATTGCCTCTTTTTATCTCTTTGGCAATTGATAGTTTTTCTATAATTGAAGCCATGCTATAAGTGTGATGCTTACTTGAGTGTTTGTTTTTAAAATTGGTTTAAAGATATAAAGGTTCATGTTAAAGTTCTTAATACAATGAACTTTGTAAAATCAATTACTCAGGACACATTAACACATCCCCAGCAATAGTGCCAGTGATGAGTAATGAAGTATCCCAACACTCTATCATACAAGTCAGAAGCACCAGCATGCAACCATATTATAATTTGTGGATGAACAATGTTATTATGCTAGTAATTGAGTTTAAGTTCAAGAATGGTGTCTTCACACTTTGAGCTAGTGAAGTACATGTGTATGGTTTAGCTCTTAGTGAGGTGTATGATTAGTTGATGTTTTTAGACCCATAATACTCCTAGTACTGAACATGATGAAAGTTGACAATAATAATCTAAATCTAAGTAATCACTATAAGATAAATCTACTATAGCCTCTAGTGATGAGCATCTAGTCCTAGCTTACTGTACACATCTTGGGCTCATGTAATTGTTACTAGGATTACCAAGTGAGTTTACTTGGTAAGCCATCTTAATTTGTATTAATTTTGATACAATCATCAAATTTTCTTTTTTCAAAGTTAAAATTTTATGATTCTTCATCAACATTTATTAAAAGTAACAAAATCATGAAATCAAATGTTTATATTTAAATTCATAAGTGATGTGGAAGGGGACATATCTCAAATAGCAGAGAATCACAATCATAAGTTCAAAGATAAGAGCATATTAAAAATAAAAACATTTGAAGCCATGGGCACATAAGCAATGAATTAATATTTTGGTAAAAATATTTATTTTTACTACCATTTTTTCTTTGAAATTACTCTAAAGAAAATTGCTATGATTTTCGTAAAATAGTTACAAAGAAAAAATTATTACTATGGATGGAAAATTCATTAAACATTCTCAAAAATCAACTAGACCATAGTTGGAAGATGTAATAACATAAATATATATATATATAAATAATTAAAATTTTTGAAGATTTAGCAATGTAGGACCAGTAGCAACAACTACATGAATTTTAAAATCCACCTAGAATTGATACAAGAAGAATCAAAATATCTTCGATGGAAGAAGTTTCTTTAAATAGTTCTAAAAAATATCAATAGAAGAAGAAGGAAAAGATAAAAAATGTTCAAAATACTGAGTGATAAATAATTATGAGGGTATTCTATATTTGTGAACATAAATGTAAGAAGGTAAATTGATAATTAAAACTTAAAAGTTTGATTATATGATTGTTGATGAGCAGTCGAGTACCCCTACACTCTACCATATGAATCACAAAGCGTTCATGTGCATTTTAGTAGAATTCCATGGACTCTATGTCTTCTAGTATACTAGTCTTCTAATAAGTGAACCTTGCCCTAACAATCATTCATTTTCTTCCCAATTACACTTATGATGTACAAAGGTATGGTTAAGTGTAATCGAGGCATATGATTTTTATTATTTCATGTCTTATGTCCTTGGTGCTTAAACATAGAGAAGTGAAGCAATTTAATGGCTAATTTAATCTAACTACTTAACTAATCTCTAACTAATCCTAACATAAGCATCCACTCCCACTTTCCATACATGTCCTAAATCCATGTATCCACTACTGGGATTATCAAGCACTATGCTACTAGGTGAACCAAGTAATAACACTACTGGGACTACCAAGTGAATACATGTTTACACTTGAAGTGCTTATACTTATGTGTTTAATATATTTAGCTTAATTAATTAACTAATCACTTGAAGTCTAATTTAGCTTAATTAATTGCATAATTAATGAAAATAATAAATGCATAAATAATTCACTAATTTTTTCTAAGTGCTGCAAGGTTTGATCAAAAAGCTCATCTTTATTGTCATTCACACTAGTGTGTTCAAATATAACAGTGCTCAAATAAAGATCTATACAAGTTCTAACTCCTACTGTGGGCACTCAAAAAAATATTCTAACTCTCAAATGATAAAATTACAAGATCTCTACTACAACTATTACTAGATATGCCATAAACACAATTATTAAGCATGTATTTATAGACTTTATTGCAGTGCTATGTTGATGAGGCCCCATAGATGTAGCAAATGCTACATCAATGTGGCCCCATTGATGGGACAATAACACATAGATGGGGTCCTGTCAATGAGGACATGTCAAAGGGGATCTATCGATGTGACACAATGACAATTCATCATACCCCCCACAACTAAATGAAAACTTGTCCTCAAGTTCCTTTACAAAATTAGAAAGCTATGAAATTATTAATTGACTCTTGTCATAGAAAACTGAATTGACAAAACTAAGTGCTAAAGTGTACAAATCAACACATTACAGAAATTGTGGTGTTCATAACTCAAAATTGAACACCATGACATGACTAGAAAAAATTGAATAGCACATCCTCTGATGACATGAAGGTGGTTGAGAAGATCAAACATTCCTAGGCAGTGGAGGCTCCTAAGGTTCTAAAGGACCTTCACTAGCTTTGAGCACGTGTGGTGGCTAAGGCAGCTATTGTTGTCCTACTATGGCTACAACCTCTAGTGGAAGGTGAAGGGCATCCAGTAATTTCGTCATCTTCTCCTGCTTACTTCAAGGATCATTCATAGTCCACACAACATTGCCAATGTGGGCTGGAATGGGGATATCCCATGGATAGGGAATTACTAGGAATAGCTCCTTAATGTTGCAATGAATTGTTTGCATTTTACATCAAATTCCTTTACTACCTTCTGCAACTTCTAGTAGTCATTTATCCTAAGATTAGATTATAAGTGAAAGTTAAACACTCATGGTTGTCATTCATCCTAAGATTATATTATAAGTGAAATCTAAAATAAATTCTAATTTTTCAATAGAAAGTTAGATTATTACACCATAGCCAAAACATCAAAATTTATTCATGATTTGAAAAATTACATTTTTATTTATGCATAATTGGCTTTTACGACCTATTGTGCTGAATCAAAATAGAAAATAATTTCTTATTTAAATACAAAAGTTAAATTAAATAGATTTGTAAAAAGTAAAAAGTGCATGTTTTACATGTGAATAAGTATGACTTTTCTTCCTTCATAGTTTAGACATCATACTAAAGTTTAGGCATTCCTATATAGCTTAGGTGCTCCATCATGTTTAGATATCCCACTATATTTTAGACACCATACCATGTTTTAGATGTTCAAATAGACTTTAGATGCTCTATCAAACTTCATATTCCATAGCATAGCTCATGCATCCCATCATGTTCAAGTGTACAAGTAAAGTTCAAATACCCCTATAAAGTTCAAGCACCCTAGCATAGCTTAAGCATCGCATCATGTTTATATGCTCCAACATATTTTAAGAACCCTATCATCTTCTCAAATATTAATAGATTTTAGGCATCTAATCATATTTCAAGTATCTTACCATGTTTAAGCTTCCAAGTAGAGTTTAGATGCCTTAATATGTCTAGAATGCCTAAGTATGCCTAGACTGCCTATGATGCTTGGAAACCTAATATAATGTGGAATGTTTGAAATAATTAATAGCACCTAAGATAAAGGTAGATACTTGAGAATCTTACACTTGTAATATTATAAGGTGTTTGAAATTTCTTGAGGTACTTGAGATTCTCGGACACTTGATATATTTTAAGGTATTTGTAATAGTTTGTGATGATTTAGTAGCTATTATACCCTTATTCTATGACATAGGAAGGATGCTTATTGAAACAAATTAGACTTGCTTCTAGGAATTATTTGGGGAATTTATTTTAAAATAATCATGTATGAGTAACTTCCACTCATTAAAGGATAAAAGAAATTTAAAACCCAAAAATTAATAGGTGGCAATTTGTAGTTGAACCTAAGTTGCTTTTTCAAAATGCAAGAAACATATCCTACTACAAGTACATAAAACATTCATGTTTTAGAAACATGTTCCATTTTGAAAATTTCAAGATTCAAAAATAAGTAGCCCCTAATTCTTTCATACTATTTTAATGGTGATAGTTTAGCACTAAGAAATTTCATGTTATAGTCCCTTTCTCATTGGGGATCCTAGCATTCCACAAAAAGCTATAGATAAAAAAACCTAAATAAAAGTATTTCTTAGTACATATAGTGTCTTGTAGTTTGAAAAAAATGAAAAAACCCAAGACCACCATCTTTTTCAATGTAGCCTCATATAAGATGCAACCTTCGTACTATACTACAACTAGTTGCAAGTTGCATCCCCCTCACAATACTAAATACTACTATAAACTTTAATGAAAATTAGTTTGAAGGTAACTAAAGGTGATTGAAATTCATACCAAATTTACAATTGTTTACTATGATTAACTACAAGTTGTAGTCACTAATAATAGCCTGACAAAGTAATAAAACATCATCAAATGTGTGATATCCCTAACCTATTCTTAGGGTATAAGTGTGAAACAATACAGATATGAAAATGGTAGAAAGATAAATTATGCAAACCTAATGAGGATACTAATCTACCTTCCTTAAGTAATCAGAATCCTCAAAATATATTAGAGTCATAGGAATTTTGTGTTTATGTTAATTTATGTCATTTATGTATGTTTTTATGGCTACGTAGTTAACTATGGGTTAACTATAAGTTGTAGTTACTCATAGTTTGTAATTATGGGCTACTGAAAGTCACTATTAACAAAAGTTTATAACAAAAGGTAAAATTTAAATTTTTTGAGCTTAGGTAGTGATTTGCAAGTTGATTCAATCATACAAGGTTATAATGATGAAAACATGAGTTGTAGTTGGTGGTAATTTAGTGAGAAACAAACAAAAAAAATATTTATATTTTATTAGTGTGAGTAAAGTACAAATTATAGTTTAGTTCTAGTATGCAATTTTTCATAGGCCTATAAGATGTAGTCACTCATAGTTTGTAAAAAATTGATTTTTTGAAAAGGGGATAATTTTTCATGAAAATACTAATAATTAAGGAAGTCCAAAGATCATTCGTAAGCTTGAAAAATGTTAAAGAAATCCTAAAGGAAGGTGACACATGTCATTTTTAATCTTGTATGTCTTGTAAGCTTGAGAAATTATGTGTGAGCTCTCTTTGAATATTATGATTGAGTAACCATCATCTTGATTATTCTTCTTAAATTTTGAATTTGGATTAAGTATTTGAATGATTGATTGCCTATCCTTGGGAGTAGTTGTCTTTTATTTATGCATTGATCCTTTTTCCTTTTGAGAAAGAATAAGGTTATTTTTCTTTTCTATACTAAATTATAAGATTACTTTGAATCTTTAACTTTTGATTGAGCTTGAGCATTTTTTTTTTGGAAGATAATTCATTTCAAGTGAAGAATCCTCATCACCAATACAAGGAATCACTTTTATAGATCATCATTTTGGTTTACAATATTTACTATTAATATTTTCATACTTTCTTAGGGTTTTGAAAGGTTATTTTATCATCCATTTGATCAATTATTTTGAATATTATAGAATAATTGTATATTATGATATCCATTTTTTTGAAATAGCTAGGGTTTCAATGTCTTGAGTTTATTTCAACTAATATTTAAGTAATCAATGAATTTTCATCTTTAAATATTCAAATTATTTTAGTAGATACTCTTCATCTTTTATTTTTCTTTGCGGATCTTTCTGAATCTTACCTTTTAGATCATTCTCATCAGGGCACCAAAGAAGAAAATAATCTAGGGTTTACCTAAAGACATGAAAGACATGAGAAATGCTTTTAAGTATATTCTTTAAAAACTTGAGGAATTAAAAGAAAACAAAGGACATCCTACATGACCAAGGGCATCTAGGTAAGAGAACAACTCAAGACAATCTTTACTAAGGACTTCTTGAAGGCATTTGTCCATGCCACCTCTTAAAGATGATATTCATCTTAAGAATCAATACTTTCAAAAGAATGAAAAAAAATAAGCAATTCTTCATGCCCCAAGTATTGAGAACAAATCTCTAGGATTCATATTTCTAAGGAAAAGAAGAAATATACTTCAAAGAGTCATGGGAATTCAAGTTATGGGTTTAAGCTACCAAATTACCTTAGGTTGGAATAAATACCTTTAATGGAATTGAAGGTGCTAAATCTTTTCTTTCTTGAATCAAAATGCTGAATACCTATTTTGAGCTTGAACATGTTAAAGATCATCAAAAATAATCATATGCTAAAATAAAGCTCGAAGATAGAACACAAGTTTTATGGGAGAATAAATGTCATTCTTATGTTGTGAGTAATGGTACTCTAGTTAAGGTGTTTTTTCTTATGCAATTTATGCTTAAAAAATCTAAAAGAACTCAGCATAGGTAAGAAGTTAGACAAGGTAATAAAATTTTAAAGAAATATTACATGGTTTCTTAAAAAGCATCAGAATCTAGGCAACATTTGCAACCAGGCTAGGCATGTTTGGAAGTGGCAATAGTATGAAATTTTTTGTCATGGGTGGTGTTCAATTCATTTCCATGGCCTATGAAGAGGGGCAGGCCAAGAGAAACATAGCATGGCCTACACAAGGTTAGCGAGGCCCGCAGAAGCCAAATCTACCCTCACAAGGGTTCATGCAACCCTCTTAGAGCCTACATAACCCTTTCTAGGATTCACACAACCCACTTTGTGGCCTCTGCAGCTCTTAACTAGGCCTGTCTAGCCTGTCACTAGGCTCATGTGGCCCTTCATAGGCCTGCATGGCCTCTATCAGAATCCACTACCAAATTGGGTTGGCATGGCATATCCTATCAAAATAGGTAATCATTGATGGTGGTAGGGGAGGTGATGATTGGTGACAAGGGAGGTGATGATCAACGACATGAGAGGTAATGATCTATAGTATGGAAGGTAATGATTTGCAACATGGAAGGAAATGATCAGTGGCAAGGGAGATGATGATCAGTGGCATGAGAGATGATGATCTATGACCTGGAAGATAATGATTAGCGACATGGGAGGTGATGACTGACAACATGGGAGATAATGATCTATAGCATGGAATATTGTGTACATAGGATGGTGTAGAAGAGTGACATAGCTATTGAATGGTAAGGTGCACATGACTATTGGTGCATGGTAACAAGGTATGGTGGTGAGGATAAATTGATGCAACGTGTGGTGGGCACAACAAGAGTGAAGGATGCCAGGCACAACATTGACTAAGAGATGCGATGTAGTGAGAGATGTTGGTGGCCTACATGTTGTGGTAGCCCTATTAGTGCCAACATAGCATCTAGCGCCAACATGGCTCTATTAGGTCCAATGTAGCCTGCAAGGCTAGCATGACCCTTGTAGGTCCTACATGGCCCTTGCGAGTACTATGCAACTTGCACAACCAACGTAGCCCTTGTAGGTATTGCATGGCCTACATGGTCAATGCAGCACTTGCAAGGTCAGCATGGCCTACAAAACCTATGTGGCTCTTGCTAGCCTATGTGGCCCTTGCAAGCCAATGTAGCCTACAAATTTTTTTTTAATTTTATTTTGTTATTTATATATATATATATAATAAAACTCAAGAGGGGAGCAGGCCTAGGTTTGAACCCATGACCTCCTGCTCTACACCTTCATCTCTCTCTTTTTTTCTTTTTTTAATTTTTTTTTATTATTTAATCCACCTTGCCTCAATGGTTGACATGGTGGTTCAACTGATGATAGGGTAGAGGTTTGGTGTTGGTAAATAGTAATTTCAAGTTAATTCCCAACACTAAAATTTTGACATTTTTTAAAAAATAATAATTTAATATTATTGTGATACATGTATAACGAGAAACTTTAAACATCAATATCTCTCAAACTATAAGTTTGATTGAGACAAAATTTGTACCATTCAAATCATCTCAACAAGTACTACACATTGGACATAGTCTTAGGGTTCAAAAATAAAGCTTATTTTTCAAGAATTAAAAGGACCAAAACATCTTATTTTTTTGAACTGACATTTCTAGGCTAACATATGGTAACTTGAGGTCTTCTAAATTACTTTGACAATGAATTTGAACAAAACAAGATCAATTTAGGTCACAGTTACTAACTTTTTTGAAAGAAATTTAACAATGACCCTAATCAATTAATAATTATAGTATTAAGATGGGTAAGAGTTACCTAGATTGATGTATCCTTGTCTTACCAACATCTCTTACCATTAATGAATCTTGATGAGGCATAGTTAGATATCTCAAATATATGATACATCCAGTTATGATCAATGATTTTCCCTATGTTTTGACTTCATGGTTCATCATCAAATTCATGTTGTAGTTAGCCCATGGTTCTGAATGGCCCTTGGGTCATGGTTTGCTCTAATACCAATTATGACATCCCATCCCTGGATGTCATGGTAAATGTCAAATATACAATATATTAGACATTATGCATACAATGATAATATACCAAATGCAAAATATATGTAACATTTAAGATTATGCATAAAGGGAATAATACAAAAATTTTAGAAAGAAAGAAAAAATAATGCTTTATGGATATAGAATAGAGTATCTAGATAATGCTCTAAGAGTGTTACTTGAGGTTTTCTTCCTTTAATATCTATTCCCTTAGAGTTAATTGAATGCTACCACCACAGTTGGGCCTATAACTAGTTAGAAGGGATGGCTAGTCAACTTTCTATCCCACTTCACCCAACTCCCATGACTTGCCTATATTGGTTCTGCCACTCCATGCTTGGCATGACCTCTAACCCTAGGTATAAATGCCTTAGGTTAAACCCCCAAAGGTCACCTTAAGAGACACTTCCATTATTACAAAATTCCCATTCAAATCTTAATTATAACTACCCTTTCAGGACTTTGTTAAGATAATAATAACGCTTTTTATGAAAAGGCACCATCTTCATTAGCCAGCAACATCATTTTGAAATGTGGATGTGATAGTCTACCCCCCTTAGGTTTCATTCGTCCTTGAAAGAGTCCACATTCTCTATCTTTTTCCAACTCCAATGCTTTCTTTCATGATCTTGTGCTCTAATTATTTTATTTCTTCTTTAAACTTCAAGTTATTTCTTGATTATTTTGCAAACAAGATATATGTGAGAAAAATATATATAATTTTTAAATATTACTTTATTAATATTTACTTCATTTTTTAAGAAAATGACAAGAGATGAATTAAAGATCTACCAACCACCAATCACTAGTACTAAATAGGGTCACACAAAGCGCAACTCATATCTGGTTATCCAAGTGAATGCAAGGCAAATTTTTTATTCCCAACTTTTCATTACCTTAGATATTTTACTTATCTAATTAAAACATAAATTGAATAATAAAAAATTATGAAAATAATAAATAAAAGTAAGGATGAGATACTTCCTGATCTTGATCAACCTTATAAATTGATGACAGTAATTGTAATTTTGTCATAAGTGGTATATGATCAGATGGTCTTATTCAAGATGGAAAGGCTTGATCTTGATTCTTCTTAACTTCTTCTTAGAAATTAACTATAGTAATTTGGTAACTTAGAATAATCTGACATCATACCAAATGTAGTCCAATGTTTTAATGAAGAATGTTGTTAATCCATCCTCATTAATCATAGTAGAGTAATTGGAAAACTAGGGTTCTTGATGAGTATTATCCATAAACATCATCTATTCCTGAATTCTAAAATCTAATTTATCTATTGAATATTCAAAGTAAGTAGAATATTCACTAGCCAATGGAATTGCACGTTGAATTTATGGAAAAATCTTCTTCAAATCAAATTCATCTTCCAAGGATTCTTTGACACATCCACATTTTAAGAATTGATAAACATCACTTCTAACTTTTGTATTGACATATCCACAAAAAATAAAGGAAACTAGATCATTATAACTCAGGAATAACTTATTCTTCAAACTTTCTTCTATTTATTTAATCAAGTATGCTCCTTGACATAGTCTAACATTTGAACATGTTGGTTTGGTAATTAAGTGTGTGCTAACCATGCATACAAATCTTCTTGATAGATGAACTTTTAGAATCACTACCAAGGCTATGTGATTTTTTTGAAATCTTGACTATTCTTTCATTTCCATTACTTGAATTTCTAGAATTTCAAAAATCATATTTTCTAAACTCCATTCAAATATTTGTACCAATTTAAATTTGGCTTCTTTATAAAATATTGCACAACCATCCATGTTGTGATTACTACAATAGGGTAATCTATATGGCTCAAAAGAAGAACTTCCATAAGAACCCTTTTTACTTGTAAATACCTCAATATCTCATCTTTTCCAAATCTTGTTGGAATTGATATAGAAACTCCCATGGAAAAACTTCTTGTAGGCATAAAACATTAGCATCCAAATCTTGTAACTCTACTAAAATGCATGGGTATCTATATTCATGCCAATCCAAGGCCCATGATGGACATAGCGGATGTTGCTTCTTACTCATTAGGGATCTTGTAAGGACATTGTATGTTGTAACTTTCTTTCTCATTCTTAGATTCTCTTCTAAATAATTTCTCTTCATGAGTATCGTACTCCTTGTCAAAACGAGATTTTGAGTCTCCATGTTCTTTTGTCATATGTTTTGATGGAAAGATTAATTAATATACCTTTGCTTGATGGCTAAAGATCATTTTGTTTCTTCAACTAATTCTCCAAGTGATACATTAATTAATCATTAACTAATACATCAAATAAATAACCAAATTATCTAATTTTAGTAATATATAATTAGATTACCTAATTTTTAGTAATAATTAACTATATTATCTAATTCCTAACAATCTTTCTATCCACCTTAAGAACAATCACTTCGACAATGTAACTAATGACATGCCATAGTGATATTAAGGTCACAAAAAGCTTAAATTCATAAAATAAAATTTATGATATCAATGAATTATTGAGTACCCATATTAAAAATTTTACCTCATCATTGAGTTCAAAAAAGAAAAAATGTTAGAGATGACTATTCATATGTTGAGAATGGACATCCTATGCTCAAATTATGATAAATTTAAGTTTTTGAGGATCTTTAGGTACTATATCGAGCAAGGAGTAAAAAACCAAATTTTTGGATTCCTTGGGATGGATACAACTTCATCATTATATCCAAAAGGTTGAAATATATAGGAAAAAACTCTTCATTTGTTGAAAAAGGCTTCTAAAATCAAAAGTTATGGCTTCTGAAGTTCAGAATCTTTTTGATGCAAAAAATGAGACTTCCCAAGAGCTCACCCATCCCATTAGTACTCTAGAATGATCCCATGTAATTACAAAATTCTCTCCAAGTTACTATCAAGCCACCAAATTCTAATTTTGAAAACTCTTTTTACACATTTCTTAATTTGGATTAATCATTTGATGATGAAATTTTGAATTGTTCATCAATTAATGAAAATTTCAATTTTTCTATCAATTGATAGGCAATTCAAAAAAAAATTTCAGGTGACAAAAAATTTACTATCTTATACTAATGGTAGAAATAGCCATGGTGATCCACCGACAGTGACCTAGGTGACTACTGGGTGATGTCAACTACTAGGCATGGCAGTGATGGACATAGCGGCTAGCCAACAAGGTGGCAAGATAGTGTGTGTAGCCATAGTGGTGAGAGCCTAGTGCATGGTTGGTATCATGGCCATTTTTAGGGCCTCCCTGGGGCATGCATGGCCTATTTTAGGATCCAAGAAGCCCTCCATTGGACCTATGCAGCCCTTTTTAGGGTTGGCACAACCCTTCATTAGGCTTGCATGGCCCTTACTAGAGCTTGTGTGGCCTCTATTGGCATTGATCACTTGTCTAGCCAATTGTTGTTTTCTAGAGTTTCTTTTCAGTGCAAGGAGAGGCGATGATTGGTGATGCTAGGAGGCCCCAAAAGAGATGATGATTAGTGGCATTGGAGGGAATGATCGATGGCATGGGAGGTGATGATCTATGGCAAGGGAGGTGATGATTGATGACATGGGAGGAGATGATCCATGGCATTGTTGATGTTTGATGGTGCCACAAAAAGTTAACATTGGAGGACACAATTCATAGAAAATTGGCACTATAGTAGACCAAATGATAGTGGTAGGTGAAGCCAAGATGGTAGCATGTGGTGGAGTGGCACTATGGCATACCGAACGATACTGGTAGGCAGAGCTAGGAGGGTAGCGCATAGCATGGCTAGATAGTGAAGAGGCATGTTTAGGGAGGCTAGGAGTAGCATAATGTGTACAAGGATGAGTAAACTAAGTTGCATTCATCCCTTGTAATCATTTTTCTATTTTGTTTTCCTACAAGGTTGATGTGCTTCTTACAAGAAGGCATCTTGCTTAAGCTTGTTGGGATCCTACAAGATTGAGTGTTGGTGTAGCACCACAACACTTTAGAGTGAAGCTCAAAGTTGTAAAGGTGGTAGGATCCTTAAAAACACATTTTAAGCTTGTTAGGACCTTGTAGGATTAAGTGGATTTATAGCATCAAATCACTTCAAAGTGTAGCTTAGAGCTTATATAGGGTATGGTAGCCTTCAAACCACAATTTGGAAGGAACAAAGTCCAAAGGTATGCTTGTGAACTATCCTCTAAGTGTGGACTACCCAAGTTGGAAAACCATTTGAAAATTTATGTATGCTTTATGTCCAAGAATTTTCCTGGGCAACTTATTCATCCCCTCATAAACACCCCAACACCCCCCTCCCCCCACCCTTTCTAGGTTCAAAAATCCTCAATTACTTTCTTGAAAAATACAAGATGATCTTACAAGCCCAAGGAAAACTACACATGTGTAGGGGAAAACTATTCCTCATTCTCTTTTTTCATCTTGGAGGTCACCAATGCAGGGGGAGTCTTTAGAGGCTTCTACCAAGAAACACTCAAGCAACAAAATATCACATGAAGAAAATGAGCAACAATTCATGTAAGTGTATGGTACAACATCCAAGCTAAAAGTAGAATTAAATCTTCGTTAAGATATCTTATAGACATTTTATCTTGTGATATTTTTTTGGTTAATCATGGTTACTATTTGAACATCTTGTTAAGAATCTACTTGGCTATTTCTGGGCATCAACTTGTTTTGATTTGGTATTTGTCCTTCTTTATGAGAATCTAATCTTACTTATACAATCATGTCCTTTCTCTCTTGCCATAAATTTAGTTTCATGAGGCTTTCAAAGAAGTTGAGTACTAATGGAATCATGAAATATTGGTTTAACTAATGACTTTATTGGTTCAAAAAGATAGGTAACTCGGTCCAAAATTCTTAGAATTTGAATTTCAATAAGGGGAAACTCCTATTTGTTTTGACATCATTAGCCCTATGACAATAATGCTAAGAGATGTTTTTTTCCTTCACTAAATGTTTACATCTCTATGCCAATATAGCTTGTTATGAATATATCTTCCCTTGAGTACTTCATATCCTCTCTTGTTAATATGGACTAAATGAAGTAAGAAGTACTTACATTTCTTTTATGAAAGGATATTAGGGAGTTTTTATAAATGATTAATAATATTCTTAAACTTTCCCAAGGTATCTACAATCAATATGGATTTCTTTGAAACTACTTTATTTGAAAAATGCTATCTCTTTAGAGACCAATTTATGTGCTTTATCCTTTTTGATGTTGTTCAAAAAGGGGAAGAGAATAGTCAAGGATTTTATGTATTTTTTTTTGTTTGAATATGAATAATCCATTTTCTTAAGTTTTGAACATCACCAAAAAGGGAAATATTGTTGACCTTTCAATATGTCAAAAATTTTAGGAAAATGATGTAATGCCTATATGGTTGTTATGATTATAGAATAGGTACAGAGAATTCACAAGAAGATGTTGTGATGACATCTACAAAGCAATATCAAGATGAAGCCTACAAGAAGACTCAAGGAATGAATGGATTAAGATAAAAGGAGGGCTCAAAGAAGAAGGACAAGATCGTGAATAAGGACTTCAAATTAGGAGCAAGAACAAAAGACTCAAGAACTCATAAGAAAAGTTAAAATCATCAAGAACTTTTAGAGCATGTAAAAGTTCAAGAGCAAGGAAAAGGAACAAAGATTTCAAGTACAAAGAAAACTAAAGACATCTCCAAAGAATAGCAGACATCTTAACCAAAGTTAAGGAAAGTTAGAAAGATGTCTTTAGAAAATAGTAGATGTTTTGGCTAAATTAAAGATTTCTTAGAAAAATATGTCTTCAAAAAACATCATATGTCTTTCTAGTGAGATAGAAATCTTCCTAAATACGTATCTACAAAGACGCTTTTCCTAAGGAAAAGATGTCTCTTCTGAATGAAGGTCTAATGTTAAAAGACATCTTAGCTTCAAAGAAGACATCTTCAGTGACCTTTAGATAGTTGTTGCATGAATTCTGAGATGATTTTGAAAACATATTGACTATAAGAAGATGTCACTCCATTGGGAAATGAGCAAGCATTATGTACTTTCAAGTGTAATTATCAAGAAATAATTGTAATCATCATTCTCTTGTTATTGATCTTCATTGTACTATCTTTTGTCTATTTTAACTAGTTAAAGTGAGCTATGCCTAAAAGTATAAGGATCAATGAACTTAGTTGCATTCATTCCTTATACTTGTTGTTCTCTTTTCTTACCTTATAGAGTTGATGTGCTCTTACAGGAATGCATCTTGCTTGAGCTTGTTAGGATCCTACAAGATTGAGTGTTGGTGTAGCACCATAACACTCCTGAGTAGAGCTCTCATGTTGTAAAGAATGTGGGATCCTAGAAACTACATTTCTATGCTTGTTGGGACCTTGTAGGGTTGAGTGGATTCATGGTATTGAATCACTTCAGAGTGGAGCTTAGAGCTTGTATAGGATGTGGTACCCTTCAAACGACATTTGAGAGCAACAAAGTCTAAAAATTTGCAAGTTATCTACCCTCTGAGTGTGGACTACCCATGTTGGAAAACCATGTTGAATTTGGTGTGTGCTTTAGCTAATTAATTTTTATTTTTATTTTTTTGGAAACTTATTCATCCCCCCTCTTCTAATTCAATGATTCTCATGATTGATCTACATGTAATTCATGATTAATAGTATTATTATTTTTGTCAATTTTTGAAATGAGCTTTATGAGAATTATACCAATGATTTTATGAGAATGAGTTTTACTACTTGATAGGTCTTTATCTATTACAATGAAATGTTTGGAGCTATCATAATTCTTATTTAGTATTATCTTGGATTTACAAAGAAAATATGGTTTGGTTTCATTTTATGAACATTTTGGAATATTAAGATTTTCTTTTCTTTTTAATATCTTACCTAGATTTGTTTTTCCCTTTATCAATCCTAAGATTTTATCAATGTGTTATTTTTATTTCTCTAATTTGGTGATTAATTGAATTAAATCCTTATTTCATTATTCATATCATTATCTTTCTTTCTAGTTCAAAACATAGCCACCAATTTGCACTGCCTCTTATCAAGGGTGGAGCAATATTATAGACTCTCAGGTTCCACTATTAATTGGAATAAATCCTCTGTTTATAGCTTTTTAGACAATTATAACCATGTGACCAGCTATAACTGGAAGCGGCTCCAGGATCAAGACATCATTAAGATTCTGGTGATCCCTTTCCGTTTTAGAGGTTCAACCTCTATTCTCTGGGATCAGGTTATTTTTTGGATTCAAAAGAAACCTGATAAATGGAATACTAAACCCCTCACACTTGTGGGTAAATACCTTATTTGTAAGTCCATATGTGCATCCACCCATGTGTATTACTCTTCATGTTGGGCCCCCTCCCAAGTTGCCTACCAGAAGCTTGAACGGTTATTTCACGACTTTATGTGGTCCTCCAAAGATTCTCAGAAAGGATTTCATCGAGTCGCTTGGAATATTGTTACTCTCTCCAAGAATAAAGGTGTCTTAGATCTTTTGAATTCCTATAAGCAGGGAATTACCCTGGTTGCTAAGTGGTTGTTTGAGCATTTAGATGCCGTAGACATCATTGGGACCCTCCTCCAATTAAGGCTTCATCAAGCATGTCCTAAAAACAAGCCCTTTTGGAAAGGCATCCATTTTTTCAATTGGATATTTTCCCCCCTCACTATCATTCTTCCAGGTTCTCATGTTTTCAAAATCATCTAGAGGGCCTAGCAAATTCTGCACAGTTACATTGACTGGACTAATGTTAAGATCCACCCTACTATCCTCTCTAGATTGTGTTCGTGGTGGTTACCTCTATCACCCACTCCCCTTGCCATGACAAAGGCTAAGGTGGCTACCTCATGGTATTGGAAAGGTGTTATCTCCTTGAATTATCTTAGGCTGGCTAGCCATTGGATTTCGGGGGTCGAGTTTAGCAATTTGTATGGGGAGTTGGCTGCAATGAACCATTTCCTAGTCCATATTTACTCCTTTCTCCACAGTCATTAGAACATTGATGCTATAGTGCAAATCCCTTTTCAAGGCCTTCAATGGCTTAATGGGGTTAAACACTTACTCTACCAGCCATCCATCCCCTTTCATCTTATGCATGACCCATCCAAGGTCATTGAACTCTACAATAAGCATTGGTACAAACATGAGTCAGTATCATTTTGGATCCCTCTCTTCCAAAATATTTGGAGCCTTTCAACCCTCCCAAAAATTAAGTAGTTCCTCTGGTGTCTCCTCCACCATGGTCTACCTATTGGTAAATGGTTAGAATATCTAGGAATTCCCACTCCCAATTTCCCTCTCTGTGGTGGACAAGATGACTTTATCCATGTATTTTGGCATTGTCCCTTTGCTTAACATGTGTGGAAGTGGGCTTCCATGGTTTTTCCTTAATACAAGCTATTTCAAGTGGATGTCATATTTGGCTTTTTAAACATTACTTATGCTAATCTCAAGTTTCTATGGAGAGTTATTAGGCCTACTATTTTATATTATATTTGGAAGCAAAGATGCAATGTTATATTTCAAAGGATAGATTATTCTAATAAATGTTTGCTCACCAGGTTGGAGAAGTTGTAGATCTTTAGCCTCATTCATTTCCAACTCACATCTCAAGCATCCAAGTTCAATATGGATAGACATCAGTTGGTTCATCTCTTGCAACTATGGGAGAGACTTGTGCATTCCAGTAACACTCAGCATCAGTAATCTCTGCAAGGAAGCTTTCCATTTCTGTTGTGAAGAGTCACCATTGGAACTCTCTCTATCCTTAACTGAGAATTTTTTTTCCTAATCTAATTCTATGTCCTTCTATCTTGTAATGAGTTAGCATGGCTGGACATTTGGTGGTGCCCCAATTCACGTTTCCTCCCTTAATACTTGTTTATTTATAAGGTTGGTCCCAAGTTTCATGCATAGTGCTCTCAGCTTCCCCCTTCCCCTTAACCCTATCGCTTGTTCAGGTTATTATAACTGATACATTGTTAATATCAATTGAATTTATTTTCAAGGTAAGACATCCCTCCCTTATAAATAAATAATTTTTATTGTAAAGATGGGTAAAGAGATGAATATTTTCATGAGAGTTACTATTGAATAACTTATATTGGTTTTAATATGTTCCTTCAATATGAAAATTAATTCTTGAAGCCTTGATTTAAGTTTTTAATAATTTAAAAAATTTAAAAGATTCTCTAGGCCAAATAATAGATATATGTCATAAATATATAGCTAAACTAGTAATATATATTATTGTACCCTATCTATTGTCTTGTCCTATGGTTTTATGTGTGCCCATTCTCTTCCTGATCTTGGAGGCTTATATTCTCTTCCACAAACTAGATGAAAAAAAATTAAAGATATTTGAAAACTTTTCACTAGTCAAAAAATTCAAATTTTTTTATTTTTTTTAATACATCAAAGTCTTTACGGTAGTAGTCATCTTCAATATATGGAAATTATCTATTCTTGATGGCTTGTTTGTAGAATTAAAAACTCTTTTTTACATGTTGTTTATGAGCTTCTAGTTATAGAACATGCTTGCAAATAAACATCTAAATATGTATCAACTTTTAACCAATTATAGGATACAAATAATACCTCCAATAGTTTAAACAAGGCTCCATGTCATGTCAATGCCCATTATAACTTAGGTTACATATGTAAACAAAAATGAACTTGATCTTTTAAATAACTCATCTATAGATTAGGTTAGGCTGTTAAGTTATTTTGGTTATTTTTTCCTTCTAATCTCTTTTTGTTTAAACAATTCAAATTAAAACTCAGTAAAGATGTCTTTTGTATATGAAATATTTTAAAATTAAAAGTGAAAAATTGAAACTTTATGCTTTACATTTAGAGAAAAAAATGATCAATATCACCAAAGATGTCCTTGAACAATGCAAATAATAGAATTCAAAACTCTACTTTTAAAATATGCATAAAATTGAAAATAATAGAATTTTAGTTTCATAAGTGGATCATATTATTAGCAAAATGGTATTGTTGAATAAATCCATGAATAAAAAAAAATTATTCCTTGAAAGTCATATGTTGAAGATTGTTCATGATCTTTATTAATTGTTTTCCATTGTCCAATTATTTTTATAAGTTTTTTTCAAGTATGATCCTCATTTATCCAAATGTGTTTCCCATTTTAACATTACTTCAAGTATCTTCAATGTCTCCAAATATGCACTCTATCTTTTACATCACAAAAATTAACAATTATATGTCAAGGCTTTTCACATCATTCACTTGGAACCTAAATTTTTTAAAAAAATTTAGATAATAATTACAAATATGTATTATGCCAAAAATTATTCAAAAAACATATAAGCTCATTAAGGTGAGATTTCTTAACATTAATGGTAGAATTGTAAATAAAGTTATTTCTTTCAATAGTATTAACTTCTTTGATAGCTTTGATAGTTTTGGTTATGTTGAAACTTAGCCAAATGTTGATTCTAAAGATTTTGTAGTTTATAGATTTATTAAATTTATTGCAAGAAATTCAAGATTAGTGAAGAGGTAGACTCTCTAGTGTCATTGTAGTGTTAGTAAGAAAATCTCTTGAAAGTTATATGATTCTAAAAAGAAATTGATGATTATAAACAATATGTTTACTTAAAATTAGTATGTCAACATAGTTCTGCATTTCTTGTCATATGCTAAAAAATAGAGGTATTGTATAGAGTTGTCTCATGATGATCCCTTTTAGTTCTTAGGCAAAGATATTATAACATTTTTAGAAAAAGGGCTCAATATTTATGTGTGGAGATTTTAATGCGAGGATAGGTTTACAACAAATAAAAATTTCTACCTATGGCACTATTAATAAGATTTGTCAAAAATTAATAAAATAGACAAAAAATTTTGATCTTCTAATTTGCAATAGCCTTGCTGAATTTCCTCAATGTTCATTATTTACTTTCACAAGATCATAAGATGACTCTTACATTGATTTTCTTTTATGTTCTTATGAAGATAAGGATTTAAAAGTTAAATAATATTTAATGAAGTCTTGGCATCAAAATGTAGAGTTTTTAGTGCAATTTCAAATTGTTTCTCAAACAATAAAAAAAAATTCAATATAGACTCATCCAATAAACCAAGGAAAAATATATGAATGCAACCTATAATAAATGAATTCTTGAAAGATGACATAAGGAGCTTGAACAAATATATATTTCTTATAACAACTAAACAAGTTATGCATTTATAACAACAAGGTGCCAAGAAGACTTGGTTTGGTAAGGATTGTATATAAGTTTAGAAAAATATTGAAAATGCAAATAAAAGTCACATACAAATTTTAATTAAGGCATATACAAGCTCGATTAGGATCAAAAGAAGGAAATTTATTAAGACATAGCAAGAATAAATTGTTTATGTCATTAAAAAGGAACTTAGATAATTTTGGAAATGTTTTTTTCATAAAGCCATTTCATCATTTAATTTTTCTTTTCATGATATTTACTCATTTTACAATAAGCTATTTACCCAAAAAAAATGATAATTCTATTACTATTGTATAGCAAGTACCTTGCCAAATTACACTTAAGGAAGTCACAAAGAATATTAAAAAGCTAGCATCTAGCAAAGCTATTGATTTAGATGGTTTATATGCAGAATTATTGAAGTGGGAATGATCTACTGTTCGTATATAAATTTGACACAAGTTAAATTCAACAATGGAGCAAGGATTAAATCAACATTGGAATACTAGTGAAGCTATATAAAAAAAGAGAGAAAAATAATTTGAAAATTTTTTATGATCATTGTGAGTAATATTTTTGCTAAGTTTTTGGGCACTTTAATGGAGAATCAGTTCTTAGGCTAAAGGTAACTAGATCAAGGCAAGGTATCAAGCAAGTTTCAAACAAAATCACTCCACTATTGATCACTTATGATTACTCTTAGACACTATATAGAGTTTGCAAAAATGTCTAATAAAATTTTTTTATTTGTTTTATTGATTTTGCAAAAATATATGATATAGTGATTCATACAATGCCCTTGTATAAAATTGGCTTTCCTTCATATTTGATTGTAGAAACTTAAAGATTATATGAGGAAGTGATTATTGAAATTACAAACAACACTTTGAAGAAAAAATTTTAATTTGAGAGCACAAGTGGAGTTAAGCAAGTAAAGTTATCCATTTTCTCCAACTCTTTATTGTATCTTTATTATTAAAATTCAAGAATGCTTATGCAAGATCACCATGCAATCCAAATTAGATCCCAAATAGTGAATCTGTTTTTTATATGCATATTATTCTACCTTGCTCTCTACTAATGCAAAAGGTATGCAAAATATGTTGCAAATATTAGAAAATTATTATCATTCATCTAGTTTCCAAGTGAATGTAGATAAAACCAAATTGATGATCTAGGGTATAAAAATACCTGTTATAACTTGCATTATGGATGTATGAATGTGCAAATACTAGATTATTTTAAATATTTGGGACTCATTTATATAGACAATCACAAGGGTGGGTCTATGGATGTAATAAAGCTTAATTTCATTTCATTTCATAATTTGCATTTATAATGATTTAACCACAAACACACACATTTATTAAACTAGTATTTATAAAGAAATTTGCCACATGGTGAAGACCACCTTACAGACCACTTTAATTACCTAGTAAAAACAATAATTGATAAAGAAAAAGTTACGGATTATTAACTTCAATGAGAAATTAGAAGTCATTTTGGCTAGCAAAATGATGCTTTTTAGGCATGGAAATTTTGAGAGAATAGTTTATTTGATGAGCAAACTAAAAATCCATAAAGAAGTTTAAATTCCCTTCCATTTATTTTAACTTTTCAAAAGGGTTCTACTACTCCCTAGGCTTAGCTACCTAGGTGATGGTTGGATCCTTTTTTAAAAAAAATGTTATAACAAATTCATTACATAATCTGAGGTTGCAAATTCAGTAAATTTTATAAAATAAAAGGTTCTAAGTTCAATTTTTGTGCAATATTATATTAAATTTAAATAAAGAAAACTATAGAAAATAAAAAAAGACATAAAGTGTAACAACGTTGCCCCAATGTTGTTTGACACCCCAAGGAATTCATGAAGATCCAATGGATCTAGGGCTGAAGACCTGGGGAATACGCCTCAAGCAAAAAAGCATCTCATGAGTGAATTCAAGAAGAAGCATAGCTTCTTAACACACATGACCATGCACCTCATGGAGGGTAACCAACTACAAAATAAGGACCAAGCAAACAAGCACACACACAAACTTATAGATAACATCAGTGGGAGGGGAGACGATGCACCTACAAGGGGAGGTGCCTCACCCCTAGATCCCTAACAATCTAGTACAAGGTGTGGCCTGGCACCGCAGCAAAACTATCTAGCCTTGGTCGCCTACATATCTACGACCGCCATAGAATCAAGGCCATGTAGTTCTCCATGGAGAAGAGGTCAATGAAGAGGAATTAGAAGAGAGTTGTAACAAGAGGGTGTCTTGTTGCTAGCTTGGTACCACCAAGCCGGGATGGGTTTTCTAACACTTGAGAGTCACCCGAGGGTGCCTCAGAGTGTTCCATGGTGCCCAAACCATGGGGAGAACCCAAGAGAACCATCACTCTGGGACATCTCTCACAATCCTCTTGCACACAAAGAAGAGATGTCCTCGAAGCAGAGCCTAGGATAGCTTTGAGTGTACACTTCTAAATGGGTTCGAAACTTTGTCAATTCCAGGGATCCGTCAACTTCTTAGATGCCAGGCTTGAAGGAAGGTACCAACCCCAACACTTGATGCATCCTTCCATCCAATGCCTTGCATGAAACACAAGGGCAATTGGAGGAAGCCCAAAGACATCCCTTCTCTATACGAGCGGGAGAGTCCAACCCAAAGGGCCAACGTCTCTAAGGCATTCCCTAGATCCATCCCTTTTGAAGGTCTAGAGACATATCTTCTTGTGTAAGCCCACACTTATGCAAGAAGACAGCTCCTCTTCCACAAGTTCCACCGAGTTCCTCTTTGAATGGCATCTCAGCACCCATTGATTTTTTTTATTTTTGAGGGCTCACCAGGGCCACTACCCATGGTGAGGGGCTTAGGAACATCACACCAAGAGGGAGGACATGCTTCAAAGATCCATGTCTCTGCAAGAAACTCATGCTTGCTAGAACTCCATGTTTTGCTACTCACATCGAGATCAGAACTCCATGTTCTGCAACTCACATCGAGATTAGAACTCCATGTTCTACTAATCGCATAGAGACCCATGGGGTCTCACCAGTGTAACCATCTAAGCACTGATTCCACATGCATCGGTACCATGCGCATTCTCTTTTTCTCATCATGTTTGTTCAAGTTGGTATGAAGGGAGTCAAGCATGTTCTCCCTTAAAAACAAGGTACAAGAGCAGATCTTTTGAGCTTGATCTTGCTGTCTGCAGACACTAGCATCACATACCTCAAATCAGCATTCATCATTTCATAGTATTCCAACGAGAGAGAAGATCCAAAAATATGTTTGGAAACTTCTCCAGGAGGCTAACATACAACAAGCCCCAACTATCATCAACACCTCTTGTGATTGTCCAACATCGAGAATGCCTGCTCGAATGTTAGAACAAGGGAGGGTTAATTGGGCAGCCAACCCCATGAAAATCCTCCATCACTTGTCTCATATCAGTCGTAAGCACATCATCGGATGCAACCATAATATCCCATTCATGGAGAAGGATCACCCACATTTGCCACATGCAAGCTATCCATCAACTCCAAGTTATGGGAAAAGCATCATTTTCTGAACACAAGGTCCAAGAATGATTATAGAGTCACCTCAAAGAGTAACCAAATCATGAATTCTCCAAGGAACACCAACATTCTCAGAATTTGCATTTCCCCACTATATCAAGAACAACTGCCAGCCTCACAATTCAACACCTTTCATTAGATTTTGCACTTGTAGGAAGGATCCTCTTTGGGAGATTTCTTCCATAGGTAAGTATAGTAGCCCAGCTACACCTTACCCATTATACATTCCCAAGTAGTCAATATAGCCAATAGATCCATATCATGGAACTATCACTAGCTGAGGGAAGACATGGGTTCACAAGTCTTACCCAATTTCAATTTTCCCCTTGAGAACAACTCAAGACACCAAGCAATTCATCCCTTTGATCAAGAGGGATTTCTATTTCATCTTGGGAGATCTAGGTTTTTGTTTCATACATCTCAGTCAAGCCCATTTACATCAATTTGTGGTGGACAAGGCCACACCACTACCTATTATCACTCAACCCAAACAACAAACACAAGTCAGCAACAACATCTTGCCCATAGGAGGACCAGGTGCTCAAGATAGTTTTACATGGAATGGGCTTTCATCAACATCATTTACAACTCAAACACCATGATTCATCCCCGAAGGGTTTACAATAAGGATGATCTACCAGAGAACCCGAACAAGGAAGTTCCTTTGAAGCCCCCAAAACTGAGTACACAATATCATGCCTTGCTTACATGAAGAGCAATATGTATCTTTAATCTACATCAATAACACAACCTCACAAAGAAGGTTTCATGAATTTCACCAGGGTAACAACATTTTGTCTCTGAGAACAAGACCCCACGAGTTCACGAACATGGGACCACAGCTAGGAACAAGTCCCAAACATCAATTGCTTATAGGAGACAACTGTCTAAATACCACCTACCTTATTATTTCAGGAACTGAAGAGGGCATCCATTGAAATGAAGAATGATCCCTCATAAAATTAAGGATTCACCAAGTAATATCCTGATCAACTCTTCTATCCCACCAGGGAGGTGAGAAAACCAACATGAATTAACATCACACCAGAGACATGGGATAATACATAAGCAAGGGACTATGTAATACATCAGTGTACATAAGGGATAGAGTACATGGGACAATTCAGTAAGACACCATAGCCTATTAGGCACAACAAGTCCCCTATCATGGAATCACACCATAGACCATGAAGGCACTAATCAGTCCCAATCTATGAGAGCTCATCCTAGCTATCCAAAGCACCAAAAGCAATTTGTCATAAGAGCCCACCAATATGCACAAATCATTAGAAGCCCCCAATCATGAGAGCATTGACTCAAGTGTTTTGAGCACATTCAAGCCCACCAAGCAAGGCCACCAAGAGAAATCACAATTTATGTATCTGTAATGTCATTTTTTCAAGGATGGACCACCATCCCAACATTTGGACTACTACTCCACGATTGCCTCCAACATAGAAGAGCAAGTCTAGGTGCCAATACCCAGAACTCAACTCAAATCCACCGCTAGACATCACATTGATTTGAATTTTAGTCACCATTGATCATCTGTGAATAAGATCTTTGCCAGTCCAAGAACACAAGAGAATGCATTCCCAAGACTTGTCCTGTCTCAAGGACGTTCACCAAGCACACACCATCCAGGCATGCCAACATTATCAAGAGCACATGACACCAATTTAATAGCACAATGGGATAGGACATGCCTTGGTCCATTCTTTGCAACATTGTATCCAACTAAAGAGTTTCCCATGAGGTTTTTAGTAGGATTTTACATCAAGGCACAATGGCCATTTACAACATATAGCAAGGGTGCTTCAAAACAAGCACCAGGAAGACACCATACAACAAGGTTGGCCTTGTCACAGTGTGTGGCATAGGCCTAAAACCAAGAGACAACTGAGTCACATAGGCAATACATCCAGCACTTTTGAGTGCATACAATCGAATTGAGAATATCACAAGGATACATTTTGCACACCCAAGGATCATATTACAGTCACATATGGGAAGATACATGGTATTTGAGAATGCTACCCAAGCCTAAAAGGCTATAGGAAAAACTACCCAAGCCCATCCTAGGCTAAAGGATTTAGGCCACCAAGAGCATACCATGAAGAACCATGTTGTTCTGAGAAAAACCTGTCTCTATCACAAGGCATAAAAAATCATCTATCATTGCACCATTGTCTCAAGAGATACATGATCTACTATCACACTAAACCCACTGTGCAAGTATCATCGAATGAAAATGATTCGAGACATGAATGCAACGATCGAATAACGAAACAAACCAACTGAGTATCCACCATCCTACCATAGTGGGACCTCATTGCATTGGCCACTCCTGGGCCGTCAGTATCCAGCATGGCCAAGGATACCCATTTCATGCCCTCTGCTAGTCCAATATCTGTAGGGTCTAGGACAAATCACCATCCTCTGTTAGTGCTCCCTTAGCACTAAGAGGCAACCAAATCATAATGTACCTGTTGATCCATCACAGCCAAGGTACTAATAAATCTACAACCCAATGTTGGGATTCTGAGACCAAATAATCAGTTCATGAAAGGTCTCAGGAGCACATATCTTCCCCATAGACATAGTGCTCACAGAATCAACTTAGGTCACCACTGGTTGCATCTTTGTACCCATGCTAACTGCAAACACTAAGACACCAGCTCAGAAACATAGAAGTTAGCAAGAACACGATTAGCACATCAGCCTCATACACAACCATCAAGCATGATCATATAACAAGGTCATACCACTCTTGCACATCATAAAAATCAAGGCCTCAGTAACATGCATAGAGATCAATCATGCAAAACATTAATGGATGAATTACATCCCCACTCAAACAAACAATTTCATCATGAGGCACACCAAGAGAGAGATATCACACTCTCAGAATTTCAAGATTCATACACAACAATCATTCCCAACAACTAACACTGGCCTCAACCAAGACCAAAATCTCAACACAATCATATGAGTCATGGGCAATAGACAATTGTCATCTCAACCCAAAAATAAGGTGGAAGACCAAGGTCTATCCAACAACAAGTCTACATCAAACCAATTCTCGCCATAACGAGCAACATCACGAAGGATGCATTCACAAGAAGACTCTCATCAAAAGAGGTGTGGTCTCAACAAGAACCAACAATAGGATGACCCACACCAGTAGTCTTCGAATCAGAGTGACTAAGAAATGTCACCAATCAAAATAGTGATGCCATGGGCCCAAGGGCAACACCACCATCTCAACAAAGGAGCACAACTCGTAAAGATCAACAGTAAGGGAAATCATGCCTCATGCATAAGAAGTTGTCAAACAAGACAACAACCATTTGGCTTTGGGATGACACAAACAACCACCGCATCCTCAACGTTCCCAACAATAAGTCATCATACCACATAAAACATTAAGCCTTGCGTTAAGAACGGTAGACATGACCAAAATAACATGCATGCAGAATTTGAAAGTGCAACCAAGAAGACACACACACACAAATAGACAAACATACAATCGCAAGCATGAATGTACGAAGTCTACTGGCAACGGTCTTAGTCCACCCAGAACAAGGCTCATCAAGAGCACATGTCCAAAGGACCTCCATCATGAGGTACTTGGGAACCATCTTGTCCGAATTTGTATTTTTCCATACTCATTGTATGTAGGATGAGTGGGAGTGCCAAGGATATCATATCCTACATGATTCAACAAATGCCATCTCAAAACATGTCATCTGGGCAGAAACTGAAGCCAAGACCGGGTCTGATTCATCCCAGATGAATCACTAGAGACCTGAGATGAGAGTTCCTTAAGCAACAAAATTCCTAAGTTGCCAGTAGAACTCCTCTTAATCATATCATATACAATCACTAGTCCAACCACAAGTAAACAAGTGGAGGACATCACCATAATGCCATTGTTTATATCCTCACGGAGCGCAACATACATCAATTGCTCATAATTTCAAAAACGCTTCGATACCATCTGTAACAACGTTACCCCGACATTGTTTGGCACCCCAAGGAATTTACGAAGATCGAATGGATCTGGGGCGGAAGACCTAGGGAATATGCCTCAAGAAAGCAAGCATCTCATGAGTGAGTGCAGGCAGAAGCACATCTTCGTAACGCACATGACCATGCACCTCATTGAGGGTAAACAACTCCAAAACGAGGACCAAGCAAACAAGCACACACACAACCTTGTAGAAAACATCAGTGGGAGGGGAGACGATGCACCTACAAGGGGAGGTGCCTCACCCTCAGACCCCTCACAATCTGGTACAAGGTGTGGCCTGGCACCACACCAAAACTATCCAGTCTTGGCTGCCTACATATCTATGACCGTCATAGAATCAGGGCCATGTAGTTCTCCACGGAGAAGAGGGGAATGAAGAGGACTTAGAAGAGAGTTGCAACAGGAGGGTGTCCTATTGCTAGCTTGGTACCACCAAGCCGGGGTGGGTTTTCTAACACTTGAGAGTTACCCGAGGATGCCTTAGAGTGTTCCATGGCCCCTGAACCATGGGGAGAGCCCAAGAGAACCACCACTCTGGGACATCTCTCACATAAAGTCACCCTAGAAAACCATCAAGGTGAAAACCCCTAGCAAAGAATTGGCTCTTGGACACTCAACAGCATAGCTTTAGAAGATTGAAGCTCAAGTAGAATTTTCTCAAGCTATGCCATGAAAATATGGTGTATTGGATACTCCCTGTTGAGCTCCTTATATATTGTCATGGAACCCAAAATAAGAAAGGGATAAGGTAGTTTATTTTGGTGGGATAGGTACGGGATCAATTATAAAATAGACACAAATAAAAATAAAATAAAGCAGGGCAGAAATACCAGAGAAAATCAAGGCAGATTTGCCTTCATCAACCTCACACTTTCAAAGTGGATATAATGTGCTGGAGTTGGCCAAGCTAGATTTCAAGGTGCCTCCAACTCCTAAGTAGACTTGAGCGTGATTCAGCACCTTGAAAATCTTGCTTGGCCAACTCCAACATGTTTGTCTCGCAAGGAAATGCTAAGAGCAATAACATTTCTTTAGAATTTGGAGAATATTTGTTTTGCAAAAAGGAAGATGGTATTTGGACAGGAGATGCCGAGGCAATGGAGCTTGTCCAGCAAAGAAAGTAATCTTCAGAGATTGCATTTCAAGATTAGGATTGCTCGTCGCAGCATTTTCCTAATTTCAGAGACAAGAAATTCCAAGCTTTCAATCTTGCAAGTTCAAAGCCAAGAAGCAAACATCTGCCAAAGAAAAACTTTAGGACAATCAAAGAAAAGGCAAAGCAAAAAAGAGTTTAATCCTAAATTTTGTGACCGATATTGTTGCTTGAAGAAAAGTGCTGAGCTCTGACGCAGAAGCAAATGCTTGGAAGAAGACTGCTAAGCCTTGTTTGCTGCATCATGCAAGATTTGAGATCTTTAGTTCTTGTACACTATGAGGGAAAGGTACTGAACTATTAATATAGAAGCAAAGTGCAGACATGAAATCTTCCAAAGAATTTCAATGTTAGACGCTGTTATCTGTACCAGACAAAGACAAAGGAAAGTGCAGACATGAAATCTTCCAAAGAATCTGAATGTTACACGTTGTTATCTGTTAATCGAGCACGTTTTCTTCACCATTTGATTCTGTACCAGACAATAATCGAGAACGTTTTCTTCACCATTCGACATGAAATCTTGCAAAGAATTTCAATGTTACACGTTGTTATCTTTACCAGACAATAATCGAGCACGTTTCTTTCACCATTCGATTCCTGACTTTACAGCAATGCAGAGTCTGGGTGCAATGAATGCGGCAGACACGGAAACTGAATTAATGACTCGGCTCTCTTTTATATTTAGAATGTTTTGTTTTTTTACATGTTTTGGGGTCTGTGATTAACTTTTTTTCTCATGTTTTTTTTAACATGTGCGGGTGGTCCTTGCTAAATATCATTGTTTCCGCCGCTTTGTCGGCTTATGGATATACTGCTGTTTGGTTTATTGAGCAACAAATTTTCGTAGAGTTTTAGGGAAAAGTCCCACAGTCTCCGTTAAAGAGAGGAGGTATACATATTACTTCACTGAATGTCTATAATTTTAAACCCACCCACTATGTCAAATAGGAGCAGAAATGAGACGTCTAGCATTTTAACTTTCGTTTCCGAAAACATAAATGGATCATTATTAGTTGATACCCGTCTAGATCAAGTACGTGCTTGCACACAAACAGTAGTTCGATTGGGCGATCTTCTACCGTCCACATTCTTTCCTCCACGTCGGTGATTGTGTTCATTTTTTAATGGACAATGGTTCCCACCAGCGCTGGAAATTGATGGTTTATCCTTGTTTTATCGGGTTTATAGTCATAAAATAAGGTCTTGAATAATTGTCCAACTAAAGGAGTATTTACTAATGGTACTTGTGTTTAGTAGCTATTAATAGAAGAAGTATATTTAGCTCTATATCATTCGTAAAGTATTTTGGAATTTCTCTTTTTTGAATTTGATTTTAGCCGAGAGTTCAACTTGTCTCATAGGATAGAGGGGAGGTGGGAGTGGATTTCTCACCCTTTAAGTAATGCCCTCCACATCATGCATTACGTAAGATTTCACAAAATGGGAAAAATCATGAATCAAAGAGCCACACCTTTTCATATTCCCGTTGCGCAAAATGTGAATCAAAGAGCCATAGCTTTTCGTATTCCCGCTACACACATAAAAAGGCCAAATGCAACAAATGCAAAATGGGAATAGGATTGGGAATGAGAATTCCATTTCCATTCTATCTTTGTCTCCATCTGCAACTGTTGCTACAGGCTGCCTAGCCCAACTGAACCAGCTTCGATGACACTAGCTTTGGAGCTCCGTTGGAGTGCAAGAAAGGTAGCTACAATGGTGGCCCATGCTTCAACTGCAATAACAAGTTCATCAGCATGTGCTTCTTCAACCAAGGTAGCAATAAGGTAGTAGGCCAATCAACCCTTGCTATATCCTTGCTTAACATCGAGGGCCACGACATGCACACATTATCAACAATCGCCGACAACATTGTGGTTGACATCAGCGTGCTTAGCTATGCCAACGAAACTACCTACGACATGGCCTGGCTTGCACGGATCACCATCTACAAGGTTTGGTGGCACTATGGCTAGTTTATCTTTGACATCCTTGTGGCCATGGATGCCACTCTGTCTAATGGCATTGACATGCTTTGGATTTTGCTTGGTGACAACCTATTGCAATACTACACCAACAACATCGCCATTGGTGCCTTCACTACTGTAGTCCACTGCCATGTCTTTGTCACTTGGTCAACCGAAAACTCTAGACACAGTGCTAACATCACCTCAAATCTCATGCCCTGGATCATGACCATCGTTGTTAGCACCCTAGACCATGACTTCTTGACCATCATGATGCTCGCCAATGGTAGCGAGTATGTCAAAACCTCACTCTACTTTGGGGAACTACTACTGGAAGATCCAAATCTCACACTCATCTATGTTGGAAACACCAGCCTCGATGGTGACAGAAATACAAACTTCTACACCTGTGGTACCTTAGACCCTAGAGGTAGAGGAGGTGTGAATCATAATACAATTTTTGTTATAATAGCTAAAAGATCTCTTCCTTTAGGTTTCTTTTTTTTTTATAAAATTTATATATGAATTAGGCCAATATGTTTCTTGAGTAGCTTTGTCTAAATATATGTTTTAAACATAAAATTTTGCAAGCATGGGCAAGATGAGGGGTAGAGCCAGAGACATTTGAGGAAGGACAGTAATGGTTACAGTTGAAGTTGTAACCTGAAGGGAAGGGTCTTCTAAAGATTCTGTGTCAACAATAGCCTTTGGTTATTGGAATCTCTTTTTAGAAACAAACTTTCTACCAGTCTTTTTATGTGTGCTTTTGTTAATTTTTTATAGTGAATTGTAATGTGTTAAACATTACATTTTGATAATTTTGTGCAATTTTCATGGTTTCACTTGAAGTTGAGCTCTTCTGTCATTAGTACTTAGTATGCTTTCCTATACATTTGCATTTCCAATGCAAAAACATTCCAAAGTTTGATTCCGTTCTTTTTTCAATACTTTTTGGAGTTGCAGGGAATTCTGAAATTGTAATTTTTTGCTACTAGCTTAAGTAATCTTCTTTTGCTACACCTTTTTTTAATGTAAAGGAACATTTGTAAGTTCATGTTCTCTTTATCTCTTTGTATATTCTGTGTAGGTTTTATCATTTCTATGGCTGTGCTTTGAAATTCAGTAGTTACCATGGAGTAGATGCATTTAATTGTTAAAATTGTGACTACTTTTTCATTTGCAATATGCATTCTAATAAAATGCAAAAGTGTTAGCATTTTTGCTGGCACATGAAAATTATTAGCCAATTTGAGATGTTAGCCTGACTTTGGTCATACTTTTAACAATTTTTCCTGCTTATTGGGAGAACTTAAAGAGTTCAAATTTGGTAATTTCTTCTTACCTTCTCACATGGAGTGAGGCCTTTTCTTTATGTACATTTTCTTTGATTAATAAAATCTAATGGATGATATGGTTGTTAACCTGGTAAATTTTAAAAATGAGAACTTCTGCACCCCTGGCAGCCTAGACCTTGGGAAGATCTCCAACAAGATCATGTTGTGATGATCCTAGCCAATGCCGAGGAAAACAGCAACAAGCTCTCCATCGACACACATGTCTTTCCATAATCATAAATAACCAGTTATTTATAAATCTCCCCTAGCCAAAGAGTCACTACAAAGAAGCCAATGATTATATTTATATTGGTTATTTATAATCTTGGTTATATATAATGATATATTTATAATCATAAACATAAATGATTATATATAATGCTTATAAACACTTCATCATAAATAAAGTCAGTTAGCATTATGAATAATCATTATATACATCATCATTATATATAATGCTTATAAACACTTCATCATTATATAATGCTTATAATCATTTCATTATATATATCTTATGGATAATGCTAACTGAAATATAATCATTATGAGTTAGCATTATGAATGAATGAATAAATACTATCTCTAACATTATGGATTATGAGTAATATTTCATCATATCTTGGCTTTATTTATTATGAAATGTTTACCGTTCAAATGAATCTTATAATCCGTAATATCTCAAATTATAATTATGGATTATTGCTCTAATTATAATAATCTCATAACATTTATTAAATTTCATAATAATTATAATATAATAATTATGAATGAGGTGTTAACAACATTCATATCTTGTCTATTGTAACAATAATGTCAATATACAAAAGCCTATGATATAATAATAGCATTATTTATGCATTTGTAATATGATTTTTTATATTTCCATGAACGAATATGCATTACAAATATATGTTGCAATGCCAATTTAGTTTGATCTCTTCATATTCCTTCACACGCATGCGAGACATGCATGGGAGCTAAAGAACCAATGCAATGCAGGGGAGTTGAATCTCTACTCCATTAATGTTTCCTAACCCCTAAGCTTCTCATTCATCTCTTTGTATTCCTTCACATACATGCACCACATGCAAGGGAGCCAAAGAGTTACTACAGGGGAGCTAAATCTCTATTCAATTGATGCCCGCTGGCCCTTGGGTTCCCCATTCATCTCTTCGTATTCCCTCATGTGTAGGGCTTGATGTGGGTAATAATGGATATTTATTATCATAAATGGTGGGTAATATTGAATATTTATTATTATTATAAATGGTGATGATTACGATTACAGTAATAATGAATATTTATTATTATTATAAATGGTGATGATTATGATTACAGTGACAGTTACGATCATGACAATAGTTAAGGTGATGACAGTTACGTTTGTTGCATTATCTGGAGTCAAGACCATTGATTCTTTAAACATTTATCCTCCTTTTCATGTTCAAAGATATAGAAAGATTTCAAATGCTAATCATCTGCAAAGTAAAATTGCACAAGAAGTTCATTTTTGTCAGTTGGAGAATTAGGCATATTGAGTTCACACTTATCATTGTATTTTGCCTTTTGCTCAATCCTATTATATAACTCTGTAATGTTTGTTGCAATAATTGTGCAATGTATTCCTTCATGAACATATACAAAATATATAAACTTTTATTTTAACCAATTTATGTTTTACAGTATATATTATTTGGAATGCAAATAGTGATGATAACTTAAAAAATAAAAAAAATAATTAAATTCTACTCATAGCCCATAAAACCACTACACAAGAGAACTTACGGGTCTTATGTTTGTTGCATTATCTAGAGTCAAGACCATTGATTCTTTAAAGATTCATCCTCTTTCTCATGTGCAAATATACAGAATGATTTCAGATGCTAAACATCTCCAAAGTAAAATTGCACAAGAAGTTCATTTTGCTCAGTTGGAGAATTAGGCATATTGAGTTCACAATTATCATTGTATTTTGCCTTTTGTTCAATCCTATTATACAACTCTGTAATTTTTGTTGCAATAATTATGCAATGTATTCCTTCATCAACATATACGAAATATATAAGCTTTTATTTTAACCAATTTATGTTTACCAATATATATTATTTGGAATGCAAATAGTGATGATAACTTAAAAAATAAAAAGAATAATTAAATTCTACTCATAGCCCACAAAACCACTCCACTAGTTTATATATATATATATAAATTGGCCGAGATGATTTTAGAAAAAAATGATGTTAATGAAGCCTGACTACTGGATGAGGTAACAAGATAACTAAAAATGAAATCACTCACCCCTTCTCTGTTTCTCTACCACTTACCCAATTTAGTTTTACCCTCTCGGTCAAGTTTGCTTTTTCTTTGTTTGTTCATGGTGTTTTGAGCATTATTTATGCAAGAGATTTATTTCTCAAAAATGCCATAAATAAACAAAGAAAGAGCAAACTTGACTGAGAAAGTAAAACTAAATTGGGTAAGTGATAGAGAAATAGAGGAGGGGTGAGTGATTCTATTTTTAGTTATCTTATTACCTCATCCAATAACATCATTTGTTTTAAAATCATCTCGACCAATATATATATATATCTAAGCTAGTATATATTGTCAACCTACATAAACTAGGTTAATGTTAATATAGCTTTCTACTATTATTTAGTGTCTTTAGGTGTATTTGTTTGCCTCTATGATAGCTTCAACCCAAATGAAAAATCAAATGATGGCTTTAACCCAAAAGAAAAATAGAGTTTGTTCATTAGATTTTAATTTGTAATTCAAAGTTCTTGAGTTTCTAAATTTTCATTATGTTTGTTTTAAAATTTTTGTCTCTATGTACATTGAAATAATTGAATGTACATTAAAAAATAATATTTGAAAAGAAATTTTTAAATTTACTTCTAACATAATTTTTGATGGACAAGAACCCTTTAAGGGCTTCTACCAAAGCCATAGCAAGAACAATCTTCATAGAGCAATTGTCATTACTTATGGACTTGGCCATCAATTTTGAACCTTAGTCTTAACCACTATTTTTTGAACCCAAGTGCAACTAGTGATAAGTGGCCACATCAAGAATTCTCCTGACCAATGTGACTTATTATTATCATGGTGTTATTTTCTATTCTTTAACTCTACTATGATTCTCTAGCCCCTTTAAGTTGACAAATTTACAAATTTTTTCTAACTCCTAAACATCATGTAGGGTTTTGATGAGGTAGCAAAACAAGGATTTCGTACATCATAATCATCATTTAAGCCTTAGTACTAATAGTATGGGATTGGGTGCCTCAAGTATGTTATGTTATGTCATTTTATCAAAAGGTAAAACTAAATTCCTCATTTCTCTAGATCAAATCATCTTTACTCTAACAAAAAATTGTGCCCTAAACATCTATGATATTGACTTATTAAAACTTTCTAGATTTCACATTACATTGGAGTAATCTGGTTATATATATTATATATCTTTATAGTTTGGTCAAAAAGATTTGCATTCAAACACAACCATTGGGTAAGGAACAAGACTAATGTATGAATCATTTAAAACTTATGGACAAGTAATAAGGGGATTTTACTTTGAGGGTAACTTCAACTTGCTCTTGCTTCTTCTACCCTATCTCCATTTTCGAACATTCTTTCAACTAAATTTGTTCAAGAAGATATGCTATGAAATGCAAAGAACAAATTTGACTAAGAGAACACTCAAAAAATGAAAATAGGGTAGAGGAAGCAAGAGCATATTGAAGTTACTTTGAAAGTAAGATTTCCTTGTTCCTTGTCTATACTTTATGTATGATTCAAATATTAGTCTTGTTATTTGCTTAATTGTTGTGTTTAAATGTTGATCCTCTTAGCTAAACTATAGATATATATATATATATATAATATCTAAGCAAGTGGTGTTGAATGGCATTCTATCATAAGAAATTATGTATTAAAATTAGAATTTCCACTATCTTTTAAAATCCAAGTAATAGTTAAAGGACCATTCAAATAGTAATAAAAACTATATTGTATAACACTAGAATAGGTTAAAGATTTAAAGTTGCGTATGAAAAAATTGAACAATATAATAAAGGAAAAGATAGGAATAAAAAATGTAATTAATGAATGAAAAGGAGGAAGAACTTTCTTTATACAAAAGAACAATTTATAATTATGTTTTACAATAGAAGATTGTATGCCTATGAAGAAAAAAAAAAGATATAAACAATCTCTTTTTCTTCTAATTCAAAAAAATGTCTCTTCTACACAAGTCTAGATTGAAGATTTTTCATGGCTAAAATTTTTTTGTATCACTATAAAAAAATAACTAAAAAAGAAAAATAGGTGAGTCCTTAAAGAATCTATGATCCTCATTCTTAATAGCATCGCAAAAGGTATACCTATTATTTCATTCAATCTAATATCAATAAATTTCTTATCTAAAGTCATTCCTTGTGATTTATGGACTATTACTACCTATAAAAATCATAATGACCATACTAATAAATATATATTAAAGATCACAGTAATCAAATATGCAACTAATGTAGGAAACAAAATTCACAATAACATAGAAAGGTAAGTTTGATGGATTTTATCTTGGACACTATAAAATGTTCCATGAGAGTCAATGGAACACTATTTGTTTAATGTTATACCATGAAAAACTTCTCTCCAATTGTTCAAGAATATTTAGGACTAATTTGAAAACCTTATAACATTAGAAGTATAAGGATATGGTTAAATAATTGAACACAGGGGTTAGAGCCTTCCATCCTAGATAATAATTTCTTCTTTCATTTAGAAAGTTTATGAAAAGCTTTATGCACTAGCTCATCACAAATAGAAAGCTTCATTCAACCAATAAATAAATTAATTTCCAATTATTTGGATGAATTTTATTTTCTTGATATTGTATCATATTGCAAAAGGATTAAAAAATAGGTTTAAGAGTCCTAATATTAGAAATTTTACTCTTGTTAAATTAATTCTACAATTCATAGGCATGCACAAATTGACTCAAACAAAGAAATATGATCTTGTTGTTAAAAAATGAATTAAAAAAAACCAAAAAATAAAAAAATATTAGACTAAGTATTGCTAATTTCGGTGATTTGGCAATTTGGTGATTTTGATGATTTGGTGATTCAACAGTTTGTGTAATTTGGTAGATCACAAATCTAATTTGGACTTTTAGCATTTTAGTGATTTGGAATTTGGCATTTTGTATACCAAGGTCAAGAAAGAAACATAATCCATTTCAAGTAGTTTGGGGAAGTATAAGAAGAACGGTTTCAATGGCAGGATTTATGATTTCTTGAAAGGAGTGATATAACATGGCTACAACTTTGAACTCCATGGCATCTAGCATTGTGCAATTGGAATCCACGGTTAAAGCTATGGTCAAAAAGATACAAACCATTCTAACCACTATAGAGTTGAAAGATTCATTATCAAATATTGAAGCAATTGAAGTTCACACAAATATGGATACTCTATAGTTAAATTTGGATTTTCTTGAGTTAAAAATAACAATTCCTTAGGCTTAGAAGCAGTTACTAAGAAAATGTGTGAAGATGAATAAAAATGTGATAAATTTAGAATCTTCATATTGTGGAAAGTTTTGAAGAATAGGATGAGGATCTTTTGCAAGTCATGCTAGACTTCTTTAGAAACCAAAAGCACATTTCTCCTACCCTAAATAAGTAGTGCAAATAGACTTGGTCCTAAGGGGGATAAACCTTGATAGATTATTGTTAAGTTTAATAATTGGCATGGAAAAGATAAGGTCTAGAATAATAGAAGTATCTTGAAAGGGAAAAAAAACTTGGATTAGTGAAGACCTAACTAAAAAAAAGTATGCAAAATAGTAGGAAGAATGATAGAAAGTTAAACAAGCTCATGCTGATGGTAAAATTGCTTACTTAAACTATAAATATATTGTAGACATCAAAGAGAGGACAAATTCCCAAAATAGGTATTTTCTTCTATTACATATGGTTTACTTAATGTTTAATGTTTATTGGCTAATAAAGTTTCAAGTTTAGATACTAGTCATTTATTTAGTGATTTTGATCTATTTATTTTTGTCAAGACTTGGGAAGAAGAAAATTATCTAATTTTATCTATTATAGACTTTCATATCATTTTTTTTAGAAATAACCATTCCAAGATGAGGGGTAGACCTTTTGGTTGTATTTCTTGTTTAATTAAAAAGTCTAGAGATGATTTCATTGAGGTGCACATAGTTGATGATAATAACTAATATTTTTGGATCCAAGTTCAAGGCATTTCAAAAGTTCTTTATATTACTTTTTGTTATTTTTATGTGAGAGATTCTTCTATCTAAAACTCTTCTAATATATCATGAGAGCATTATTTTTAGTACCTAGGTCAAGATGTTATAGAATTCTCTAGGCTTGGTAAATTTTTTCTTTTTGTAGATTTTGATGCTTATGTTAGACAAAGTTAGATTTAAAGGCTTGCTTGAAATTCTCAATTAAAATTTAGTGAAGAGATCTATTTAGCTCACAAAATATCATCCACTAATCATAATACAAATCAGAGAGGTATTCATTTCTTAGAGTGGGATCATTCCTTTGATTTTTAAATCCTTAATAGTATTAGAAAATTTTCTACCTCCTCTCATTTGACCTTTACTAGACATCAACATAACTCTTGAATTGATCTTCTTTTATATACTCATGATAATATAGATGTAGTGAAAAACTTTCACATAGAAGAAAAAATCCTAGAATCTCATTGTCATGATCTAAAATTCACTATTCTTACTCCAATTCATCATATTCATTATAAGAAATGTCAAACTTATCATCTCATATAATACTTCATCAAGATTTTCAAATAAGAGTGGCTAATATGTTGGTAAAAAATGATAATGAGGTAGATTTGACTAATGTTCTTTTATCTATAGCTACTTAGGTGAAGATTAAGAAGAGGCCCATTTATAGAAAACCTTGATTTAATGTGGATTATTTGATAGTCCATAAATATATTATAACTTAACATTTTGATTGATGAGTTTTAGTTTGTCGCATCAATTGGGCCCCATTGATGAGGGCTTGTTGATGTAGTCTATTACATTGATGAGGCCCCGTTGACATAGTCTATTTGATCAATGAGGCCCCATCGACTAGGCCCCATTGATAAGGCCTTGTCGATGTAGTCAATTACATCGACATGGCCCTATCAATGTAAGGGTCTATACTGATCCATAAATACGAGCCACTAGTTTCATTTATGGAAATCATTTCTCATTAAAGCTCTTGTATTTTATCTATTTGAATGTCATAATATTTTTCCCAAGTGCTTGCAACAAGAGTCATTGAGTGTATAGATCTTTATTCACCATCTTACCTTCTTAGTCATCCATCTATGCTACCATAACTCACCTCACTGGTGGTTTCTATGTTATGTTCAATGTATTAGTTTGATGTGTTGGAATTCTTAGATTGATTTTTTTTGGTTAGTCCTTAACTTTTCATCATCATTAATCAACTATGGAGCACATGAACTTCTTAGTTGGGGTTATGCAAGGGTAACAAGGGCATGAACCTGCTATGGGGAGGACCCACTTGCATATCTCTTGGTTTGATTAGTTAAGTCCCTTATCTTTGACATCATTATAATCCTATCTTTCACATATTTCATTTCACACACCACTCTGTGCTCCTTGAACTCTCATTTTTTATCCCATTTTTATCATTTTTCCAAATTTTCTTAATTTTTGAAACTTCAACACATCATCATGTTCATGGCTATTTGGGCTTTCATTTGACCCTAATTTCATTCAAAATATATTTGTAATTTTGAAGTTTTGACAAAAGTAAATGGTGGTCAACAACTACATTAATGAGGTCCCATTGACGTAGTAGACCATGTCAACTAGGCCCCATTGACGCAATAGACCATGTCAACTAGGCCCCATCAATGAGGCCCATCAATGTAGTATAAAAATACTATAAATACTACTAAACACTTAGGAATGTTTCACATTTTGTCGATAACGCCCAAGGATGTTTTGCAATTTTCAAAGCCCCAAACCTTCTCTAGCGTATAACTCTCACATTGTTTATCCAAATCATCCCATTCTTCAATCTTGCAATTACCAAAGGTAAGCTCCTAGTCATAGGGGTAGCAAACCCCAAGGTTTTCATGATAATGTTTTCAAAATTTTTTCTAACTCCCCTAAAGTCTTAAGTGATAAATTCTATTCAATCATTAATTCTTGAGAATTTAACCCTTCCAACAACTTCGGTAAACCACAGATTAAATTAATAATTAACTACTTAATCTATCTAGGCATAATCACACCTTAGCCAAATGTAACCCCCTCATGACAAGGTATTCCAATCATTCTAGGTTACATAATAATTACTAATCTGTTGTTATGTGTGATTATAGATGGAACCAAAACTAAATAGACCATAGAAGGAGCGACCATCACAACCATGGAAGAAGCAACCTAGAGGAGGAAGAGGCCAAGAAGGACCTGGCCAAAAGAATGAATGACTATCAGGTGTTGTAGGATACTTCAAGCATTCAACATTAATGCAAGTAATTCATAGCATAGTTTGTTAATGTGAAAGAGCTCTTTTCCATTTTTTCTTGTCCTTGGGATGTTCTAGCCTTGGCCCACATCAGTGAAGCTTTGTGGATCGTGAATGATCCCAAGAGAAAAGAAGAGAAAATGAAGACATTATTGGATGCTTTTAGCCTTCCACCTAAAGTAGTAGCAATAGTAGGATAGCCACAGTCACCTCTACCACCACATGTGCCTAAAGTCAGTGAAGGTCCCTCAGAACCTCAGGAGTAATCACCACCTAGGACTATTTAGTCTTTTCCATCAACTTCATGTCATCAAAGAGAACGTGTTGTCTAGTTTTGAAGAATCATGTCATGGTGTTTAGTGGATACATGGATTTAAGATATGTACAAAAGTGGGACTAGATACTCATGTTAGGATCAGCTAGAGGCCAATAGGTTAGCTACATTGAATTAGCCATTAAATTACCTTGTCTTTATCGCTATTCAAGAACCAAGACTATAAAACATTAAACTATAAAAATTGTATGCCTCAATTATAGTTAACCATACAATGTGCTTAACAAGTGTAATTGGGAAGAAAATGAATGACCTTAAGGTAAGGTTCACTACCTAAAAGACTAGTGCATTGGAAACTATAAAGTTCATAGAATTAGACCAAATCCCATGTGAATGCTTGTGATTCATATGGTTGGGTGCAGGGGGTACCTCATTGCTCATCATTGGCATCATTGCTGGGGACTTGTTTTGTTGAAATGTCTGCTATTTAGGTTTGGTGAATACCATTAATATCATTGTACAAATGTCAAGGTCAATATCATTCATACTATACATAGAATTATGAAAGGACATTGATGTTTTATTTCATATTGAAAAATGTCTTCTTCTTCTCACAACACGAAGATGTCCAACCACCAATCCTGTAGGAGTGCAAAGTGGTATACACTCATCTATATGAGTATGTAATAGACATTACCTTCATCCTACATTAGGATGAATAGTTACAATGGCATGATATGGAGGGCAACATCATCTTGCCCCCTAATCGATTTGTGCCTAGGATGTTGTTTCAAACCCTTAAAAGGTTAGGCATCTCATATCTTCACAAGGAATACGTTGTGAATGGTTATGATACTTGGGACTATCATCCCATTAAAACACAATGCAAGAAAGATCAACATCAAGAAAATCATCATGAGGCTACAAAGGTGAAACATTTTACTAATCCCTTGTTCCTATCAAGATGACAATGAGGATCCTCCCTTTGAAGGTTCTCAACATGAAGATTCTCCATCCCTTGTTATTGGTAATGAGGGTGTGCCCTAAACCTATGGTCAACTATTCATAAAATAGGTTTGGGGAAAAGTGATAGTTAAGGCAGGGACTTGGGCAAACATCAAAATAGTAAGGGATCTAAGGATGGTGGTTGTACTGACTAGAATCATGGTGGTGGACACTGTGGTGGCAGTAGTGGTCCACCTTCCTCTCCATCCTCTTCATCCAATTCTAAAAATGCCTCTTCATCTACTAGTTATCATAGAAGATTCCATTGAAATAATCATGATAAGGGAGATCAACGAAAAAACAATGACCATCAAGTCCATTAAGAATGTAGAGGTGGCAAGAACCATCGTCAACATCATCAACACAATCATTATGAGGAAGCTATATTCATGACTAGAAGTATTCTTAACATCATAGAAGTAGTTATAATTATAACCAAGCATATGAAATATAGTCAGATCAAGTGGTTAGACATGAATAATATCCCAAGATTTGAAGGGGGAAACAACTCTGATTCATAGACACATCTACAAGCTTTCCATGATGCTTGTGCCTTAAAGAACATAGAAAATGAATGGAAAAAACTCAAGATCTTCCCTAGAACACTCATCAGGGAAGTTGAAAGCTAGTGCTAGTCCTTGGAGTTGGAATCTATTCATAGATGGAGTATCATACTGGAGCTATTCAACAACAAATATCAAATGTACTCCTAAGTGTCTAATCCAAGTAGGCAAATCCAAGGATGGAAATAAGCAAAACATGAACCCTTGGATGTCACTATGCATAGATATTATTCACTCTTACATCGATGCCCTAGCCATGGTGATTCTTAGAAGAAATAACTTCACCACATTATAGATGAACTCATAGTGGAAACTAGAAGAACTCTTGGGGTATATGCCTAAGGGATACTATATGAACTAAAAGCTCATCAGATCCAAATGTTGATAGAGTAGGTATCAATAGAAGAAGGTAAGTTTCAAAAAAGGAAAAGTTCAAAAGAGTATAATAGGGGATCCTTCCATCGAGAAACAAGAGGTTTGATTTTGGGACGAGGAGTCACCACTCGATTAAGTGGTGAACAGAAAGACCTTACCCATTGAAACACCACAAAATTTTGAGCATGGTACTTCTCTAGCAAGAAGTAGGTCCCCGGGGCCCACAGACAACCACAACCACATTCGGTATCAAACATGACAACTTCAGAGATCAGAGGCTTAATTTTTTCTAAGTATGTAGTTCCAGCGTATACACCCAGCGTATAAGCCCAAGTGCACATTCCCAGCGTATACGCTCAGCACATCTAGCGTATACGCCTAGCGTACGTGCCCAGCGTACACGCCTCACATGTATGCTCAGTAGGAACAACAGATGCATACGCCCAGCATGAAACCTACAGAGATGGCATGAAAACAGCATTGCAGAGCAAGAATTGGCACAAGACAACAATCGTCAACGTATACGCCCGACGTATACGCCCAACCATCATCAGTGTATACGCCCAACGTATACACCCAAGTTCACATACGCCTAGCACATCCAGCGTATACGTCCGATGTATACGCCTGACGTATATGCCCAGAGTCCATGCCTGCTTGATGTAGCGTATATGCCCAGAAGATGTAAAATATTGTATATTTGTAAATCTTATGCACTCAGTCAACGCGCCACGTGTCGCCCAACCTGAGTCTAGCGTAACAACCGATATAAAAGCCCCAATTTTCCACTTGAATGAGAGTCGGCTAGCAAAAAATCTGAAATCATACCAAAGAGAAATTACGTTGAGAGCCAAAGCACAAAACCTCTTACGCTGGACAACCCTGTATGCTGAGCAGACATCCTCTACGCTGTGCTTATAGTGTGATCCAGCTGCAGTCATCCTTAGATCCATTGGGCTTTTCGTCCGCCTTGTGTTCTATTCACAACTGCGTTAGACTGGTGCATTGTACTTTCATTCTGTAATGCCATTGTTACATTTTCTTCCCATAATCGTTTACAGTTTGCATTAATTTTTTTACGTATTTTGTTTACGTCTGTTTATGTTTACGCTTTGTTTGCATTGTTTACATTGTCTACGCTCTGTTTACGCCCGCTACACTATTTACGTATAACCCAGCGTATAGCACTTCGGTGTATGTTCGGGGAAATCCTTGTCTGATCCGCGTGTGGACCACCCAAGGTACTCTACCTTCGTTCATTCCAGCTTGCCCTCAGGTGAAGGTAGGGTCTTTTGTGCACGTCCTGGGATCCCACGGCCTCTGTTTCCTTCTAGCCGAAGACCGATGATTTCGGACGGTACAGAAATTGGTGCTAGAAGGAGGGCCTCTACCTAAAACCTTGCTCACAAACTTCCCAGCGTTTATGCTGCTGAGCGTTTACATCGTCGACCATACGCCGATTCCTGCTGAAACCCTCCATGCGTTTACGCTAGGTAATCTAAAGCCTCATTTTTGAACTGTCCAGTGTCTACACTGATCAGCGTTTACGCTGCCCTATTCAAAACTCATCCTTTGCAAGTCTTCCAGGATCTACACTGTCAACCCTACATGGACTCTGTCCATAGAGACCCCAGCGTCTATGCTACCACACGTACACTACACGCTTCATGCCGCAGATTTTCCTTATGCCACACACAACTGATAAAGTTCACCCTGCACATTTTTACGCCGTAGGTTTTTTTTACGTTGCATACTCTTTGCGATTCTATTTACGCTATTCTCTTTACGCTGCAAACTAGTTCATGCTACTATTCATTTATACCACTCTGTACGCTACACATTGACATTGTATACGCTGCTTAGCGTATACACTGCTCTACTTATGCTGTGGACTTTGTCTACACCACTTTCCAGTTTACACTGCAGTTTGTATGCTGCAATCCTGTTTTACGCTGCACCTTGACGCTGTATACGCTTCCTAGCGTATACACTGCACTCTTTACGTTGTATACGCTGTCTATGCTGACGTTATACGCTGAACATTGAAGCATATATGCTGCACTTTGCCACCTAGTTTACGCTGTACTAAGTACACTAATTTCGCACCTCTACCTCGTGTCATACCCTCAACAGGTCATCATGAACCCCGTAAAAACCACTGCTACAACCGCTCAAGTCACCGACGTCGTGGGCACCATGGCTGTCCAACAGCCCGCGGCACAACCCACAACGGGGCCTCATCAGTCCCTAAGGTTTCAAGGGAGGGACCCAACCTCTAACATTATAACCCAGGACCAGTATAACTTCATATGTATGAAGATACAAGCTGGTCTGGCAGTAGATCGAGCTGAAATGGAGGGAAAGAGGAAGTATGAACTCTTCTATAGGGGGGGACGTGAGTTCATTCCTTCCCCGTATGATATAATCCCTGTTCCAGAATAATACTCAGAGCTTGTCACATGACTCCTCCTACAAAGGAGCCAGTCATTGGATCAGCCTACGATAGATTTCCAACTGGAAGAGGAGGACGAGTTCGCTGCCCAGTCTGAGCACGAAGACTCCTATCATACCCTTAGCTCACAAAACCACATCAATCCCATGTTTCATCCAGGCACAGGAGAGATCATGCCCCTCCAACACCCCAGGTTCACCCAAGCACAAGTACCCCCACCAGAAACATCAGCATTGGTTCAAGTCCTGAATGATCCACAAGTCAACACACTCCCCCTCACTATCATCCCCGCTGCAGCTACCGGCCCGTCCTCGCAAGCACCACCCCCGCACAATAATATGGGAGCAACCTTCGCGCCTCGAGTGATAGGGATGCCACATGTGATACCAGCATCCACATTCGCCCATTACATCCCCCGCATCCAAACGCACGGGGTCCCTTCCACCGCCGTAACCCAACAGGGAGTCCCTTCACAAAACGTAGCTGGGCAATGGGCAGCGATGAGTATGCCATCACATCAACCCTCTTACCACCACGTGCCACCCCATACGATTCCACCAGCCAACTTTCCCCAAGTACAACCCCAACCATAGCAACAACAGCCCTTCCCTTATAACGTGCCATCCTTATTGCCACCCACTATAAACATCCCACAAGCACAACCGCTGACCGCACAGCTTTCGGTCTTTCAACCCATCATCAAACAATCTAACCTGTATAATATACCACAACCTCAAGTTTCCTTGTCACCTAGTGCCCAAGACTGGGCAGATTCCAAAAAACTGATGCAAGAATTAACTGACGAGGTAAAACGCCTCAAAACAGCTGCCGACGGAGAGCTGAAGGTAGTGGACTTCTACCACGATGACCCCATTAGTCCTTCCGTCCCACCTCTAACCTTGCCCAAAGGCATTTTTTTGCTAACACTAACCAAATATAACAGGGAGACGAACCCCAATGCACATCTCATAACATTTAGATTAGAATGCACGTTACTCCAGGCATGGCCCCATGCCATCTTGCGAGTGTTCCCTATGTCCCTTACCGGGAGAGCACTCGATTGGTACTGGGCCTTGCCAAGGAACTCTATATTCTCCTTGGAAGAGTTGCTACACTAGTTCATAACCAGGTTCAAATATAACTTGAAACATGAAGCAACGTTGGACAGCCTCATACAAGTTAAACAAGCACCGCTTGAACCTGTACAGAAATTCATTCAGAGGTGGAGTGCCGCTCTTAATGAGCTACATGAGCCAATTCCCCAGACATACCTGCTCACAATTCTGAAAGGGGTTATTAATGACTTCTTTAAATCCAAACTATACTATCTTAACACACGTAACCTTAACCAAGCTTTTGTGCAAATCAAAAATATAGAAGAGGCAGCTCAAAACAGCCATGACCCTGCATTCCTAGCCTTTAAAAATTAACACACTAAAAAAGATAAAGAGAAGGCTAAGGCAACTATAGTGGAAATAGAGGGAATGCAACAACAAAACAAACTACCAGTAACCCCTACTAACTATAATAAACCTACTCCCACAACAACGCCGGAATCATCATCGCAGAACCCAACAACAAACTGTACGTGAAATTTCGAGAGGAAAGAACCCTCTCAATACACGCCTTTGCCAATGAAGCCATCCTAGCTCTTCGATCAACTCCTAAAGGCTGGGTTGATGAAACATAAATAGTTATCCCCTGCGGCCATCCAGAGACATGACTGGTTCTGTCAACTCATTCAGAACCCAAGCTTAGCAACACCGGATGAGCCTCCAGTGCCAAAAGGTTTTAGAATGGATCGCTTTTGCAATTATCACCAACGCAACAGGCACGGTACAGATTACTGTTTTACCTTGAAGCAGGATATACAACGAAAGATCAATGAAGGCCAAATAACCTTTGACGAGGCCAACCTGCTCCAACCACAGAATCATGCTATGGGGGTGTATAAAGTCCCTTTGAACACCAAAGAGGCACCGTACATTATCAATACAATCTACCTTGATGATGATTCTGAGACACCCAACATTAACACCGTCTATCCTGAGTGTAAACAACAAACACCTAACAGGTCATTTATAGTTTGTGTTCTTGCTCCTGCGGCCACATCCATGCCCCAACCACCACGTGCCCCACATCGGTCATATGTTGTTCAGGTGCCCCCAACTATAGCAACTTCTAACACCATGACACACGACAAACCATACATGGTGTGTGTCCCTCCCGTCATTCCCTCAAATGCATCAACCCCTTCTACTCGGCCTACCCCTTTCGTAGTCCGAGTATCACTAGCAGCCACAACAGCGAAGGTCCAACCTTTGCCGAAACCAACCCCATATGTCGTTAGGATACCCAAAAGTCCTAATAATTACCAAGCCTCCACCTCACAAACGCAAGGTGAACCTAGCCCCTACATCATTAGGGTACCTGGCCAGCCTTCCGCCCAACCACACCCGGCTGTTCAAACACAACCTCGCCTGGCTCCATATGTGGTAAGGATCCCAAGGCAACCTAAGGCTCCAAGACCAACTCCACCTCCATGCCACACATGAGAATGCTTAGCAGATAGACTTACGCGTGAACACTTGGAGAAGGAGCGTCAACGGTTAGTCGTAGGGCCACCTAAATCCACTCCACTTAACGCCATACCCATGACACCTCCTAACAATCAACCAAATGTAGGACATGAAGGTGAACCATCTAACAAGCATGATACGACTAAGAAAACATCTCTGAGCAAAAACGATAAACCAACGAAACATGAAATCAAACTGTTGGGCCCAATGGACCCAGTCACCACTAATGCAAACCCGCCCAACAGTAGAAACTTGGCAACAGCTTTGACACAAGTCACCCAAGCATTGAAGTAAAAGAACACTTCACTAAGCTTGTATGACTTGGTTCTAACATCCCAAACACATCGAGAAGCTTTGGTACGTATGTTAACGTCGATCCCGGTAAGCGAGGACTTGCCCCAAAATGAACCCTCCATTCATGCGGTAATGTACTCACCTCACGGGGCAACTCCTAAACCATTAAGCTTCCATAACGACAATATTAAGGTGGACAAGAAAACAGGGGAGATAAAAAAATCCCCCATGTTCATAATGATACGTATAAACCAGTTCAGGATACATAGGGTCCAAGTAGACGATGGAGCTGCTACGAATGTGGTACCATACCCCATCGTTGAACAACTAGGGATAACGAAGTTAATTAAACCAACTGCAACTACATGTTTAAAATCATTCAGCAGGTCATGCGTGATGGTCAAAGGCATAATAACCTTAGAATTCATAGCGGGGGACCAGTTTCCCACATCTGCCGACTTCGTGGTGGTCGATGAAATGCCAAGATTAAACCTGATACTAGGAAGACCCTGGTTGGCCCAATTGAATACAGTCTCCTCCCCTATACATCAAGAAATTCACCTACCTTATGAGGGTGGTGAAATCATCATACGCGGGGAAGCGGCTACACCTATTATTTCATCACATGTAGACATAGACCAAGGTTCAGAGGTCGAGCTCGAAGAGCCTAAACGAAATGATAAAAATGTGCAACAACTGGTAAGCGGTAAAACTTTGGACACGAAATAAGATTCACCTAAAGCAGAAACACCTGTGTCTGACATTGTACAAGCACCATCTCGATTAGAAATTAACACAGAACCCCCGCCAACTACCGCAACATCTGAAAACATTAACACAGAAGCCATTCCATCAGACGTCCCTTGGGCTGAATTACCATTCAACATAATCAGCGAAGGGGATGCTGAATACAGAATCGTACCCGTTGACACATCGCCTAACATTAAAAAGAAAAAGATTAAAAAATTCTTAAAATAATACCATCTCAACCATTTCGAAACGACGTTAAACTACAACCCATCCGAAATGACGTTAAACTACAACAAATCAAAAACGTTAAGCTACACTCCAAGTCCGAAATGACGTTAAACTATCATGTCCGCAAAGACGTAAAACTAGCCATGATCAGAAATGATCGATCAACAGAAAAATCCACTTGTGTCATCTGAAATGTCCTTTGCCTATATTGGGGCCCGAAATGGCCTTAAACTAGTTCCTACACTTATACTTTGTTTTCCTTTTTGCGTATCATTTATAATTACCCTGGTGCATTGCACTTAAAACAAAAAAAAAAGTAAACCAAAAAAATTTTACATTGTCATGTCGTATGTGCAAATAAACTCAAAATCAACAAAAATATTATATATATATGTAATGACATGCAATTACAAGAGTTAACTATTTTCGACCATCTTTTTAAAATACCTCAAAGTTTTCAATTTACAATTCCCGTATCAATTTGAATCAGAATAGTCCCATAAAACAGAAAACTAAAAACAAAATTAGAAACTAAGCATCTGGGATGGGAGCATTGTCCCCTTTAGATCCACCGGCGTCAGGGGCCCCTGCTCCGCTAGGGCCAGCCTCTTGAGCATCGTCACCACCTTCATCCTGAAAGTACAAAATGAGACAACCAATATAAGAACAAGGAAGCGTCAAAGTTTCAAACATTCTTTAGCACATCAGGTTCACAATGACAAAATACTTACCATAGGAGACCTCCCCAAACCAAACTCCAATCGACGAAGGATTTCCTCCTCCGAAACACTAGCCCAATCTGTTTCACTGAGGCCTAGGTTGATGTCTGCCAAGGCCTTTCCCTTATCAACAGCCGACCAGACAGGACACTTCAGAGGAAATTCACCCACAGTAACTTCCCTAGAAGCAGTGGTAATGACCCTCTTAGGAGATTCCATCTCAACTATGGTGTTCTCCACAAAAGTATCTAACGCAGAACGTAAGCCCAAACCCTCTACAAACATTTCAAGTTGCTGTTTCTCTATAGAAACTTCTTTCAATGATTTCTTATAGTGGTGCTTATGATTCTTCTCATCTTGGCCCCACTTATGCACCTTGGAGGCAAATGCCTTCCAATCTTGGCACTTTAGATTCAATAAGTATATCTAGGCTTTGTGCTCCGCGAACCTTCGAGTTAGTGATGCATGGTGATTTAACAAGTTCCAATATTGATTGTACGTAATCTTGGACGTTCACCAAGAACTCTCACTTGCTAAAAGAGCCGAAGCAAATTCATAACGAGCTTTGAGGTCATCGCGTTCGGCTGATAACTCAGAGACTTCCTTCTCCTTTGTCTGGATCTGCAACCATAGTTGTTCAATGGATCGCCTACAGGTCCACACCGACTTGGTGTTATGGACAAGGCTTTCTGCCACCTCGTCATAAACCGACCTTGGTAATTGTTCCACTTCTGGGGGCAGTGTAGGAAAACTATCAATGCCAATCACCTCGGAGGGATCCCACCTCAACTTGGCACCTATGTGTACGAAGAGACTAGATGTTAAGACAACAGACATAGGGCGTGATACTCTAAAAGGGCAAACCATTTAAAAACATTATACCTATTTTGGGGTGGGTCTCCTAAATTCGTTCGACAACTTCTTCCGTGATTCCGGCCACAAAATCCATCTTACTTGGCATTCCTGACCAAGTGAATAGCTCACGGGTGCAAGAACTAACCTCAGCGGTCCTCTCGGGGGGAACCGTCTTCATAGGTACATCTAGGCGCACTGTCCTGGTTTCGCTCCCTTCGTCTGAGAAAAAATGAAAAAATGAAAATAAAATATCGTAGAAATAACACCTAACAGGGAAAGTTGAAATAAGATAAAAAGAAAACATACCACGCTCCTCATCACCTTCTAGGGGAGCGCCTAAATCTAGATCTCCCTAAAGAAACCTGCGGAACATTTGATCAACACCACCCTGGTCATCTAACGGCTCAGTTTTCGTGATGTTCTCCTTTAATTTCTCAGTTCCTCCTCCCTGATCCTTATCCAGATTTTCCTCTTCGTTGTTCCGCTCCATGTTGGTCTCCTCCTCCTTCATAATGGTTTCTAGCACCTACTTTCTCACTTCTCAAACCAAGCTAAAGACATCAGTGACATGTAAGCGATTGAAAAAAAGTATGGACAAAACGAAAACATTGAAATAATAAATGAGCGAAGTCTACATACTGGGCATCTTGAATCTTATGCGCTTTACTCATGGCTCCCTCGCGTTAGTAGCATCCTAAGCTAGGCGTTCGTGTTTCTTCAGCTTTGTTTTGGCCTGGCCCACGGTTTCTTTGATAACCCACTCAAGCCTTCTTGCAGTGAGGGGCACATTATCTAGCTCTAACCCCAAACTATCACGAGTATGAATGGAGGTACCCGATGATCCCCCAGTCGTAATAGTCATGGACTCCTCGATGCCTTCAAGCGCATCTTGGGATTTGGCTGTGTTGTATAAATGATTGATCCACGGGCGGGATAGTTGACCACGATCCTGTAGAACAAACTTGTTACCTGTGTGGACTACCAAAAACTCAGCGAAGCGACGAAGGTAACCAACGAACAATGCAAAGGTGAAGTGGGATTGTGCCTCGACGTTCGAGCGCAATTGCACTATCTCCTTGTGCATGCCCGACAATAGAAATTCAGCCCAGTTATAGTGCATGCCAGTTTCCAGGATAGTTCTCATAATGCACAAAGCCTCAACCCCAAGGCTCTTCACCTAGGAAAGGATTTTGGGGAATACCCACACCCTAAATAGGGGGTACAGTTCATTCACCTCTTCAACCTTTGCCTTCCCCTACATCGGGAATCCGTTGGCACCCTTGGCCAGGCCCAACCAGTCCTCCAACTCAAGCACCGTATGAAGCTCTTTGTGAGCTCTGTCTAAAACCACATTTATGCAATTTGCCGGTACCCCAAATAAATTTGAAAAGAATTCTGGTGACCGATGGAAAACTACCTTGACACCCTTAATCCGAGTGCTATAGTATGAGATAGACTCATTAAAAGAATCAATGATCCCAATCATTTCCCCTATTGATACATCAGGACTTAGGGTCATGAAGAGCTCCATCAGGCCGACATTATCTAAGCAGCAAAAAATAGATGGCGAAGCATGATTGCGTAACCATTTTTGAGCCTTAGTCACCTCCCTGAACTTCATTGACAGTGTGGTCTCAGTTCGCCCGATCGTGATAGGATCCCCACCAGGAGGTGCATCAACTGCAAACGCAATGTAAAATTGTCATATCAATATAACTTTCGGTAGTTAAAAAATGTTAGCACACCCAAAAGAGATTGTCATTTACCTCCCGTAGTAGACTTGGATGTGCTACCTGGACCAGAGTCACGGGGAAAAACTAGCCCCTGGTCCGACACATCTTTATCCAGCCATCCACGAGCTTGGCACAATGCCAACGATCTAGAGAATCATTAGTGAAAATAGATGATATCCCCCTTCATTAGACCTAATACAGTTTTACGAAGGGTAGGACCCACCATAAATGCCTCTAGAGCTGTACGAGTTAAGGCAAGTCCATCATCTTCGACACATATCCCGTCCACATTAGTTTTAGGCCTACAAACGAACGAATGTCAAAACTGAGACACATGCCAAACGACAAAAAGAAGCAATAGACTTGAACTATCCTACCTGCCCACTCGGTACACTATGCCGGAAGGGTTCTGGAATAATGTAAGTACACGCGTGGCTAAAAATAAGGTATTATCGAGGTAGTTCTTCCCTCATGGTAATCGGGCCCACACGCGCGCTAATGAGCATGTGGACTTAGGCCCGCGGGAAGAACCATCCTAATTCATAAATGGCCCCTCGTCGATGTCTTCCATAAAGATAACGACACCCTCCGCGGCTCCTGGCAACATTGCCTCAACTATGCTCCATGCCACCAATTCATCCTGGTGCGACTAGAAAAGTACTTCAAAGTTGTCTAGTATGAAGGACAGGAATTCAGATGCACCTTCTCTGAACCAAACCCCGTTGTGTTCCATAGTTAGGTCTGAGGTAGGCTCATTCACCTCCATGGGGCCAAACCATGTTAGCACCCCAACAAGCTCAACCACGAGAAAAGGCTTGCTATCCCTGCAAACAACCAGAGTACCAACATAAAATCATCCATGCTTCAAAATAGCGCGAAGAACCAAAGTTCACATCGTAGACTGACACTTAGAAAAATTTTCTAACTGTTTACGCCCGGCATATACATTGCCTAACCCAACGTATATGCTGCCAAAATTTGTTTACGCCCGGCATATACGCTGCCTGACCCAGCGTATACACTAACAACTAACTATTTACATTGACGCCCAAACCTCCTACGCTCAGCGTATACATTGAAGAAACCCTCAGCGTATACGTCGCAACAGCGTAAACCGTCTACGCTGATAAAATAGAAAGCTTACGTCGTATAGCCTTCAGTAAGAAAACGTAATTACATTGTGCACTGGAAACAGATTACGCTATGACAGTTGACACTAACCTGACTTTACGCTACGACCTTATGCTCGGTGTATACGCCGACGTCTCTACACTAAGCCTTACGCTCGGCATATACGCCGAAACCCCCTACGACACTGTCTACGCTACAAAGCACGTACAAACAAAAATAACTAATAGAGAAAGGATCAAAGCCTACCTGTGTGATGTTCCAGGCCATGATGGAAACCTTGGCCGGGGCAGGCACTGCAGCATGGCTTTGCTCTCCTCCGTGAAGGTCAAGTTAGGACTCTTCCTCCCCTGCCCTTCCACCTCCTTGCCCTTCCCCATCTTGGCATCTACGTTGGGACAAATGGCTCATGCTGAGGGTTAAAACTCTATACACCTATGCTCGGCCTTCTACGCTTGGCATCTACACTGGGGTTTTAGTCGGCGTCTATGCTGGGTTTGATCGTTCGGCGTCTACGCTGTAGTTTGGGTTTACGCTTACGCTAGGTTCTGCAGTTTACGCTTACGCTCGCTCAATCTCTTACGCTTGGAATGCAATGTAATAAATGAAGCTTCCCCCCCTTTATATAGTGCTCCGTTGACGCTGACGTCGCCGCTTATGCCGTCGTTGCTCCTTTTTTGCCATTTCATGTTTTTTTAGTTATTTTTCGCTAAAATTTGCCCAGAATAATAATAAAAAATATAAAAAAATAGAAATTACTACATCCTGGTTCCCCCATGGACCCCATTTCATACATTTACGCCAAACATTCTAGCGTAAACTGCCACCCAAGGCCTGGTATGGTCTTAAACTACCATTACGGCCCGGTACGGCCTTAAACTACTGCATACAAACCCATGCAGCCATGTATGGCCTTAAACTGCCATGACAGCCCGGTATGGCCTTAAATTGCCATGACGGCCCGATGTGACGATAATCCACCATGCATGTACACATATCTAAAATTACCAAAGAACATAGAACAATACCCATTAGCTCATTCAGCTCTCTGTTTATTGGCAGGAGTAAGCCTGATGGATTGCCAACACTTAACCGAACCATTAATTATCGATGGACCATACAGCAAAATTGGAAGGGACATCAACATAAAAATCATCCACTTAAGTTCATCAACGGACGATGCAGTCATAGCCTCAACACAGCAAAAGACAGATAACTACACGGGTATGGCAAAATCCCTTGACATAGAGGCCGAAAATATCACCAAAGATCCATTGGCAGAAACCCCCATCACCATGCCCGATGGGGAAATCAAAATATTGAAATTAAGCACATTGCTACAACCACAATTAGCCAAAGACATTGAGAACGTGCTTAGGAAAAATATAAAAGCATTCGCTTGGTCCTACATAGACATGCCCAGGCTAGACCCCTGAATTATCCAACACAACATTATCCTTGATCCAAAATTGAGACCAGTAAAACAAAAGGCACGAAAGGTTAAACCCGAAGTGGCATTAGCAGTTCGCAATGAGATCACCAAGCTTTATCAAGCTAGCTTCATTCGAGCTGTTGATTACGCCGAGTGGGTATCCAACATGGTCATTGTTCCGAAGAAGAACGGAAGCATTCACTTATGCATTGACTTTCAGGATTTAAATGTTGCAACCATAAAAGATGATTTTCCTCTACCCAGCATCGATCAACTTGTTGACTCGACCGCTGGGCATGCACTATTATCTTTTATGGATGACTTCTCGGGATACAATCAAATACGCATCAACATGGAGCATCAGCTTCGGACAACCTTTATGACACCATGGGGAATCTTTTGTTACACAATGATGCCCTTTAGTCTCAAGAACGCTGGGGCCACGTATCAAAAAGCAATGACATTCATCTTTAGTGATTACATATTACACTCGCTCAATGACTACGTGGATGACATTGTGGTTAAATCAAAAACAGAGGAACAACATGTACAAGATCTCGACTTAGTATTAAAACGTTGTTTGAAGTATGAATTGAGACTCAACCCGAAAAAATGTGTCTTCAGCATCAAGAAAGGCAAAATGCTTGGATTTATAGCCTCAGAAGCAGGGATACGAGTAGACCCCGATAAGGTTAAGGCCATAACAAACCTGAAACCACCAGGCAACCTTATCGAACTTCGAGGTATACAAGGTAGACTACAGTTTATCAGGCGCTTCATAGAAAAACTGACAGACAAGTTGAAACCTATGAACCACCTGTTACGCAAAAATGTCCATTTTGAATGGACTTCACAGTGTTAAGAGGCATTCAATTACATTAAAGCGGCACTTGCCCGATTACCCATGATTTATCCACCTCAAAACGATAAACCATTTTACATCTACCTCGCTACTTCGGATTCGTCAATCGCATCTATGCTTTGCCAGAAACGAGATAACGGAACCGAAGTCCCTGTATATTACCTAAGCCATGCATTAGTCACCCACAAGAAAAAGTATAATGACGTGGAGAGGTTTTGTTTAGCTTTTGTCTTCTCTTTGAGAAAGTGGCAACATTACCTCTTCTGCAACCAAGTTAATATAATTTGCAAGGATAATGTGCTAAGGGCCATAACAAGAAACATTTACGAAACGAGTCGGATAGCCCACTGGAAAGCCATGATAGTAGAGTTTGACCTGCGGTACATAACGCAATCATCAGTCAAGGGTCAAGCCATAGCAAGTCAAATGGCCACGTCACCAACGCACGATCAAGCGATAATAGAGCCAGAATTCTCAGATGAGGATATAAGTGCAATAGACATAGTGCCCAATGACTACGATGCCATTCTAAACTTTGATGGAGCATCCACCTCTCGAGGAGGAAGTGCAGCCATTGTCATTACTTATCCCTCAGGGGAGATCCGACCCTTTGCCTATCATTTCAACTTTCATTGTACAAACAACATAGCAGAGTACGAAGGTCTCCTTAGAGGTCTCGCGGCAGCATTGGCTTTAGACATCACACGGCTGGTAGTCAGAGGTGACTCACAGCTAGTCTTAAACCAAATCACAGATGTTTATACATGTAAAGCCCAACACTTGCAACCATACTGCGACTTGGCCAAACACCTAATGATGCGATTTGAAAACATCGATGTGCAACACATTTCTAGGAATGATAATACCATCGCAGACGCGTTAGCAACATTGGCATTAAACATAGTGCCAGACATGTTCCATGCATTACCGAGCTCCATGACCAGTTGTGCCAAACCAATAACCAATACTCTTGACACATTACTGATTGCATCCGTTAGTACAACACATGTGATAGAATGGTATGATGACATAAAAGAATACCTTCTACGTGGAAAAACACCATGACATCTAACAAATGCACAAAAGGATGTAGTACGAAAACGTTCTAAGCAGTATACCCTAGTAGGAGATACGTTATGCCGTAGATCCTACGAAGGCATACTGCTAACATGCGTCAATAGTATCGATGCCCAAAATATTGTCGAACAAGTACACAACGGACTATGCAGAGGACACATAGCACCAAAAGCCATGGCAACGAAAATTAGACCCTTAGGTTATTATTGGCTACACATGGAATACGAATATCTCTCCAAAGTCAAAACATGTAGTACTTGTCAAAAACATAGCAATCTAATACATGTCCCACCAAATGAGTTGCATACAGTGCAAATCATGTGGCCCTTTCAAAAGTGGGGGTTGGACCTCATTGGCCCGATAACCCCCTCATCTTCCACGGGCCATAGTTTCATTATAACTGTAACAGAAGACTTCACGAAGTGGGTAGAAGCTGCTCCCCTTTGAAAAACTACATACAAACACATATGCAATTTCATTCTCGAAAACATTGTAACCCGCTTTGGTATTCCCATGATAATCATCACTGACAACAGGCCACAATTTAGTAGTGCCGAGACCAAAACCTTTTGTGAAAGTCTAGGGATCAAACACTTGTTTTCATCCCCTTACTATCCTCAGAGCAATGGGCAAGCAAAGGTGATGAACAAAACGATTATTGCAATACTCAAAAGGATGCTCACCCAAAGCAAGCAAAGATGGCATGAACAATTGATATACACACTATGGACATACCGTACTACACATCGAACTTCAATAGGTAAAACACCATATAGTCTTGTTTACAGTTCAGAAGCTGTTTTACCTTTGGAATTACAGGTACCATCTTTAAGGATCACACTTTCTGGACTCCTCGACGATGGGAAAAACAATGATCTGCGCATCATTGACCTTGACTCGGTGGAGGAAGAATGCATATGTGCACTCGATCAGATCGGATGGTACCAAAAACAACAACGACAGTGACATTGGCATGACATCAATAAACGCCCTATCAAAGAAGGTGATCTTGTGCTTAAGGCTGTTCGCGAACACGTGGACAAGTTCTCAGCCAATTGGGAAGGACCTTACTTGGTCACCAAAGCATTTGACAACGGAGCCTTTAAGCTAGCAAATATGGAAGGAAATGAACTCGCCAATCCAACCAATCACTTGTTCCTGAAACCATTCTACGTTTGAGTACAAGCTCAGGTACGTGCAAGTCCTAGAATCATGACTAGAAACTGATACCACAGCTCGTCCTGGAATCATGACGGTAAACTGATATCACAGAGTGTCTGCAATGATGATAAACTAGCACCCATCCGGCATGATAGTAAACTATCACCGTCACAACCATCAGAGTCCGCTAAGACTATAAACTGGTTTACCTCTTCACGGTTTGCTAAGACTAGAAACTGGCAATGCAACGTCCGCCACAACGTTAAACGGGCAATGTCCAATGGGTTACGACATAAAACTAACCCATCATAGTCTGCCAAGACTATAAACTGGCAAGTTCATCTCTGGTTCATCAGTCTGCCACCACATTTAAGCTTCATCACTACATTGCTTGCCATCAGAAGATCCTACCAATGCTGCTACCATTGACATATAGTGCCTAAAATATCCTTTAGCATCTTTGATCCATTTGTAGCTGTGTAAGTCTAAGCTCGCGTATTCACTCATGGTTTTCTTGTCTCCTTGGAGTTATGTTTGCAGGATGACATCCAGAGGTTTTCGCACAAGAATGCACTTCGTCACAAGCAGCAAGATGGGACCCTGTTCATAGCACACATGGCAAAACTAAATCAAAACCATTCGTTAGTACACCCCCATCTCTCGATGCATTCTCTATCTGTTCACCGACACACTCTACTCAGTCACACCTTTGATACACCTAGTACATCCAAAACCTTAAGCACGTTGTTGCACACTGTAACACTTTGAGGCAGTTGCAACACAAGACATAGCACTTGCACATGAGTACAAAATCAATGCAAAGTTTCTTCCAAAAAAAAAAACAACAACCTCTGGCACTTCCCATACAAGCCCCAGGCGGGAAGGCAGTTTTCTTGAAACCAAGTACTCATGCCTAAAACAATCTGGAAACCTACAATTACATGGCTTTGGCTCCCTGTCAACAGGCTTCCCCTAAAAACTAAACAAGGGCCCTGTTCCTCCAAAGAGTATAACAAATCCTCCCGTGGCTTTGGCCTTGCCAGCAAGTTCTCTTGAACATTACCCAAGAGTCTTGTTCCGCCAAAGGACGCACATCACATGTCTAAATTCTGAGTCCGCTAAATCATGGCCATTGACAAGGATAAGCATGACACACCAGAGCATCCCCTTTTCATCAAGAAAAAATCCCTTGAGCAGTTACTAGTCCCCTTACAACCCATTCTCCTACCAGCTACAGAATCTCATTGTCCCAATCCCTTGTACTACCGAACATGGTGCGATGATGTCTAGTCAAGTGGCAACGGACAAGGTCTCTATCAAGCTGCTTGTGGTGTTTTGTACTTTTTTGTCGATGCTTCTCGGGTTGATTCCTCCAAGCATCAACAAAGAGGGACCAATGAAACACCACAAAATTTTGAGCCTCGTACTTCTCCAGTAAGAAGCAGGTCCTCGGGGCCCATAGACAACCACAGCCACATTTGGTGTCAAACATGACAACTTCGGAGATCAGAGGCTTAATGTTTTCTAAGTATGTAGTTGCAGCGTATACGCCCAAGTGCACATCCCCAGCATATACGCCTAGCATATATGCTCAGCACATCCAACGTATACGCCCAACGTATGTGCCCAGCATACATGCCTCACATGTACGCTCAGCAGGAACAATAGATGCATACGCCCGGTATGAAACCTATAGAGACGTCATGAAAACAGCACTGTAGAGCAAGAATTGGCAGAAGACAGCAATCGTCAGCGTATATGCCCAACCATCATCAGTGAATATGCCCAGCATCCACAACATCGCCCAAGTTCGCATACGCCTAGCACATCTAGTGTATATGCCCGACGTATACGGCCAGAGTCCATGCCTGCCTAATGCAGTGTATACGCCCAGTAGATGTAAAATATTGTATATTTGTAAATCTTATGCACCCGATCAATGCACCACATGTCGCCGGACCCGAGTCTAGCGTAACAACCAGTATAAAAGCCCCAATTTTCCACTTGAATGAGGGTCGGCTGGCAAAAAATCTGAAATCATACCAAAGAGCAATTACGTTGAGAGCCAAAGCACAAAACCTCTTACGCTGGACAACCGTGTACGCTAAGCAGACAGCCTCTACGCTGTGCTTATAGTGTGATCTAACTGTAGTCATCCTTGGATCCACTGGGGCTTTTCGTCCACCTTGTGTTCTATTCACAACTGCATTAGACCGGTGCATTGTACTTTCATTCTGTAATGTCATTGTTACATTTTCTTCCCATAATAATTTACAGTTTGCATTAATTGTTGTACATATTCTATTTATTTCTATTTATGTTTACGCTCTGTTTGCATTGTTTACATTGTTTATGCTCTGTTTACGCCCGCTACGCTATTTACGTATAACCCAACGTATAGCACTTCGGTGTACGTTTGGGGAAATCCTTGTTTGATCCGCGTGTGGACCACCCAAGGTACTCTACCTTCATTCATTCCAACTCGCCCTCAGGTGAAGGTAGGGTCTTTTGTGCGCGTCTTGGGATCCCATGGCCTCTGTTTCCTTCCAGCCGGAGACCGATGATTTCGGACGGTACACCCATCCAAATATCTATTTATGATATTTCAACAAAGGTTGATAAATTATGGGATTCTTTGGATGAAAAATTCCAAACTACTATGAAGATTGCTAAAGAATCAAAAGAGCAAAATAGTGATCGTAATCACTGGAGGCGAAAAGAAGCTAAATGTGCTTGCCAAAGAGGTAAGGGCAAAGTTTTTGCCATAGAAGAAGTTGTGGAGATAGACTTCAAAGATGATGTTGGCTATGACATTTATCAATATGAACATCCAAAGGGATGTTTCCCTATGGTGTCACAATTACAAGAGTTTTGGATGTATGCATTAAATCCTCAACTAGCATGTAGGCAAGCACCCAGATAATTTCCTTATCCTCAAGGCAATCCAAGATAGATCCACTAACAACAATAAGCTTATTACCAAACTGGAGCTCCACCACAACCATATAAATAATACTAGTAGTGGCATCAATCATAATTGTGAGGAATGACACCACCAAGCTAGTAGCATCCTTATAGGTAACTAGATGCATACGAGTATTATGTTCAACAACCTATCTCTCCAAGAAGTTCTACAAGTCATGCCTCAATTTAATAGCATTATTACTTTCTAGAATACCATCGAACACATTCACCATCCACTCAAAGGGAGAACCCATATTCATACCATTCTCTACATCAGTCTACACATGTCCCTTCATCCTCTACTTAGTTACCTTCTACTCTCCATCGATGTAGGGTGAAATCCCTCCATAGTCATAGCAATGAAATTCCACGAGGGTTATACATTCACATCCAACCTTTCAGCGATGTGGTTTAGATAATTGATCTAGGAAATGACCTTTTTTCTAATCCAATAGTCCTCCTAAACCCTCACAACCTCATGTGGCTAGTTTTGCTACATCTTCAACACCCTCATCTTTTGCATCCAAAACCTTCGAGTATCCTTCAAACCAAACACCACCTCGAATCCACATTGTGATGTTAACTTATGCTATTTCAAATTGGATCAAGGTTGTCCATCTTCCCATTAAATGATCTGAGCTAAGAAGTCCACTCATTTACTTGTAGATCATTGGACATGAAACATGCAAGGCTTTTCTTAATTCTGGTTCTAGTGTCAACCTCATCTCCCATGACATGTACAAAACCTAGAAACTACCACCTCTCAAGAAGAGAAACATTCATTTTGAATTGATAGACTAGTCAATTATTGTCCTTTTGGGGTTAGTAGAGGACATTATGATCATAGTTTGTTGGTGGTCCTATCCTATCAATTTTCTAGTTATCAAGGTTTAGAATTGCAAAGGTGACTTCCCCAGCATTATGGGAAGATCTTGGTTAAGTATAGTTGATGCATCAATGGGCATAAGGGACCTCTCCTTGGAAATCTCTAAGAAAAATGAATTTGAATGATTGGAGAAGAAGCATATTCTATGCATCATGTATAGTGATAATAAGTGCAGTTGTGTGCAAAAGATTTGGTCCATCATAAGTACACACATTAAAGCATGCAATCAATGTGCACAAGAAATAGATATTCAATGGTGTCTGTATGCAGTAGCCACAAAACAAGAGGGTACCCAGTGGTTGATAACTAACTTAGGAAGTAGCACATTATGTATGGAACCAATTGAAAGCTTAACATGTGCTTACGTTGAAGGCATGGATGAACTTGAACAAGTTCATCACCAACTCTTTGATGATGAAAATAATGATACTTATTGAAAAGAGTTGGAAATCCCTGATAACTTCAAGTAGGAGCCCCTAGAGTTGAAAACTCTACCAACCAGCATGAAGTATGCATTTTTAAACAATGGTAAGCTAGTCATAATTAGTACCAAACTTTCTCCTAAAGAAAAATAAAGGTTGTTAGAGGTGGTTAACAAATGGTCAACAACCTTTGCTTGGTCATATTTCAAGTTGACAGGAATCGATCCAAGGATATGCTAACATTGCATTTACACTGACCTAGCCATGAAGCCAAGAAGGTAGTCGTAGAGATGGCTAAACCCAAAATTAAAATAGATTATCAGGGAGGAAATAGAGTAAATCTTGAAGGAAGGGTTTATCTATCACATCATGGATAGTGAGTGGGTTAGCCCACTAGTAATCATGCTAAAGAAAGGTGACAAGTGGTGGGTTTTCATCAACTTTAGGTTGTTGAACATGGCAACATTTGAAGATAATTTTCCATTTCCATTTGTGAACCAAGTGTTGGACACTATCTCTAGGCATTGCTATTATAGCTTCTTAGATGGTTATAGTGGCTATAACCAAATCCAAATTTCACTAGAAGATCAAGCCAATACAACATTCACAAGTCCCTAGGGGACTTTTGCATATTGTAAGATGCCATTTAGTCTATGCAATGCCCCTGCAACATCTCAATGCCTAGTCCTTAGCATCTTCCAGTAGTAGATTGGTAGTGGTATGAAATACTTTATGGATAACTTCTATGGAGCTATGTTTGAGCAAGTCTTGGATAGCCTTGAGCAAGTACTAAAAGGATGTGTGGAAACAAATTTACAACTCAACTGGCCAAAGAGTCACCTCATGGTCCAAGAAGGCATTATATTGGGGCATAGAATTACTCAAAAATGGATTAAGATAGACCTTGAGAAAATAAGGATCATCCAAGGAATTACAAATCAACCAAAGATAGTTAAAGATGTTAGATCATTCCTTGGACATAGTGGCTACTAACGAAAATTCATAGATAATTTATCTAAGATCGCAAACCATTGATAGAACTTACAAAGAATGATGAACCTTTCATCAGGACTAGGAAATGTGAATAAGCATTCCAATAGTTAAAGAAGAAACTCATAGAAACACCAATTCTATAGGTACCAAACTAGTCCAAACCATTCCACATCATGACAGATGCTTCTAACTACACCTTGAAAGCTAAGCTCACATAGTTGGACTATAAGAATTGTCCATAATACATCCACTACATGAGCCAAAGCATTGTGGGGGCATAATTAAATTACACCACCATGGGGAAGGAACTAATGGTAGTGGTGTATGCTCTTGAAAAGTTCAAGCACTATGTGCTTGGCTACAAAGTATTTGTGCACATGGATCATAGTGCAATCTACTTCCTCATGAACAAGCCAATAGTGAGCACTTGTATCATATGGTGGCTTGTGATCATGTAGGAATTCAATCTCACAATGGTAGACAGAAAAGTGACTAAGAATTTCATCGCTACTCGCCTCTCTCTCTTAAGAAGGGATAATAAAGATGAGGTAAGTTTTCTCTCTAATCAGTTTCTAGATGAACTTCTCTTTATAGGAGCACCAAATAACCAAACATCCATAAAAATAATATGGTATAATGGCATCCTCACCTATATTCTCACTTAGGAGATGCCACAAGATCTTGACTTTAGAAATAAGCAATAATTTCTTCATTGGGCCAAATACTTCATGGAAATTAATAGACACCTTACGAAGTGTGTGTTGATGGTCTAATTTGTTGGTATGTCCCTGATGAAGATCAATTGTGTGTTCTCTAGGATTATCACAAAGGGCCTTGTAGAGGCCACTATGTAGGGAGATCCATAGCCATAAAAATCGTGATGGTAGGATACTATTGGCCTACAATCTTTAGGGATGCCTACTAGTTTGTCCAATCTTGTGAATGTTGTCAATGAGATGGTGGGATGACTGCTCAAATGGAAGGTTCTCAATAGTGGATTCAACCAATAGAGCCTTTTGACATATGAAGAATTGACTTCATGGATCCCATCACACCCATGTCCAATGGAAATATGTATATCATCATAGTAGTGATTAGTGCATAAAATGGGTAGAAGAAATAGTCATTACTAATTGTACATCATCCATTGCTACTAGATTTATACAAAAAAATTTTGTAAATAGGTTTGGGATGCCACATGCACTAATTTCTAACAATGGAACTAATTTCATACGTGCCACTTTTAGAAAATTGATGCAACACTTGGGGGTTGAACATAAATTAACAACACCCTACCACCCCAAGCCAACAGGCAAGTAGAAGTAACTAACCAAGAGATCATAAAGATCTTAACAAGAACCATAAGCAAATAAAGGAGAGATTGGACCACCAAACTCAACGATGCCCTCTAGGCATATCGCTCAACATGGAAAATCTCTATTGGCTACTCTCCCTACAAGTTAGTGTATAGAAAACTTCTAATGCTCCTAATCCAGTCTAAGCTTCATACACTCTCAACAGCCTGTGATATGGATATTGACCTAAGTCTAGCATAGAAAGAAATATTGATCAACCTAAATGTGCTAGATGAAATTGATTGGTGGCCCTGTCTTTGAATGAGATGCACAAGGCATTCAACAAGCAATGTCATGACCTTAAAATATAGAAAGTAACATTTCAACCAGGTGATAAGATTCTCTATTGGAACCCCACACATGTACCCCAGAAGAAAAAATTCCAAACATTGTGGAAGGGACCATATATAATTCATCAAATTGTTTCCTTTGGGGCCATGTTAATCTACAAACCTAAAAGCCCAAATAAAAAGTTTTTGGTCAACATCCAACAAGTGAAACCTTTCCTAGAGCAAAGACAATCTAGTGCAACTACCACTTTGATGAATGGACAATCATGTTCCATTTTTTGGATCTCCTCCTTCTAACTTAATCATGTGAGAGATGGCCATCTATTCTAACAATCCATATTTCTTCNGTGACTATGACATGGTTTATTTTTCATGGAATAGGTAGTGAGTCCATGTCATCCACCCACCCAATAAACTCTATAATTTTTCTTGTTCTGGAAGTTTGAGGTTCCTTCCATTAAAGAAACTTTCAATGAATTGGTGACCTTGGTAGTTCCAAAATTGGGAAAGATTCAATGGTTTGTAAAGGATGTGACTTCAAGGGGACTCAATACTCCTTGTACTCTTCTACTTACTTGAGTGCTTGGTTGTCTTTCATAAAATTATTATTGTTACATTACAACCACTAATAGGAAGCCAAAAAGTATTTGCATGGTGTGGTTTCCATTTCTAAAAACAATTATGGAAATTCAAAGCACATCCCTTAGACAAGTAAATAGGCTACAAGCACTGGTTATGGGATTAGAAAGACATGTAGCCATGCCTGAAGGTCCCCTCTAACTAAGGCCCTCTCTCTTTCTCACTTCCTACTTCTTTTTTCTTCTCTTTTTGGAATGGATATTGTTTTATGGAAGTATTCTTGTGTCTTGAGTGGGTTGATCAGTCTTGGAGTGGCGATGCAAAGTCATTGAAAGAGGTTGGTTATGGTATGGACTAAGGATGGATCTTCTTAGGCCATTTTAAACACATATTCCATAAGGGACTTCTTATGACCTTAATTTTGGATTTCATCTCACCTTCTTAGTCATCCATCTATGCTACCATAACTCACCTCACAATTGATTTCTATGTTATGCTTGATGTCTTAGTTTAACTTGTTTGAATTCTTAAATAGATTCTTTTTGGTTGGTCCTTAACTTTTCATGATGATTAATCAACTCTGGGGCCCATGGACTCCTTAGTTGGGGTTATGCAAGGGCAATAAGGACATGAGCCTGCTATGGGGAGGATCCACTTACATATCTCTTGGTTTGGTTAGTTAAGTCTCTTACATTTGACATCATTACAATTCTATCTTTCACATACTCCATTGTGCACAACACTCTGTACTTCTTGAACTCTCATTTTTCATCTCATTTTTACCATTTTTCCTAATTTTCTTAATTTTTGGGACTTCAATACCCTCTTCTCAGATTTTCATCATATTCGTGGCTATTTGGGCTTCCATTCAACCATAATTTTGTTCAAAATCTCTATGTAATTTTCAATTTTTAACCAAGTTAATGGAAGCCAATAGTGGTTAACAACGATGTTGACAAGGCCTCATTAACACAATGGACCATGTTGACTAGGCCCCATCGATGTTGTACAAAAATACTATAAATACCATTGAATAGTTAGGAAATTTTCACATTTGGTCCATAAAGCCCAAGGAGATTTTACAATTTTTAGAGCCCCAAATCTTCCTAAGCCTATAACTCTCACACCATTTATCCAAATCATCTAATTCTTCAATTCTGCAATTACTAAAGGTAAGCTCTTAGTCATGGGGGTAGCAAACCCTAAGGTTTTGATGATAATTTTTTCCAAATATTTTCTAACTCCCCTAAAAGATTAATTCATAAATGCTATTCAATCATTAATTTTTGAGAATTTAACCCTTCCAACAACTTTGGTAAACCAAAGATTAAATTAATAATTAACTACTTAATCTATCCAACCATAATCACACCTTAGCCAAATGTTAACCCCCTCATGAGACAAGGTATTCCAATCATTCTAAGTTACATAGTAATTACTAATTTTTTGCTATGTGTGATTATAGATGACACCAAAACTAAAGAGATCGTAGGAAGAGGGACCATCACAACTATGGGAGAAGTGACCTAGAGGAGGAAGAGGCTATGAAGAACCTAGCTAAAAGAATGAAAGACTACTAGGCACTACAGGACATACTTCAAGCATTCTACATTGAGTACAAGCAATTCATGACCTAGTTTTTCAATGTGAATGGTGTCTTTCACATTTTTCCTTATCCTTAGGATGTTCCAACCTAGGCCCACATCGGTGAAGCTATGTGGACCATGAATGATCCTAGGAGTAAAGAAGAGAAAATGAAGGTGTTATTGGATGCTTTTCACCTTCCACCTAAAGTAGTAACAATAGCAGGACAACCACAACTACCTTTGCCACCACACATGCCTAAAGCCAGTGAAGGTCCCTAAGAACCTTAGAAGCCACCATTTCCTAGGACTATCTAACCATCTCCATCAACTTCATGCCATCAAAGAGAACATGCTATTCAATTTTGAAGAATCATATCATGGTGTTTAATTTTGTGTCATGAACACTATAATTTTTGTAATGTGTCAATCCATACACTGGGCACTCAATTATTATGTCCATTTTTTCTTGTTTTGTTTTGTTATGTCAAAGTTAGTCAATAATTCCATACCTTTCCAATTTTGTAAACAACTTGAGGACAAGTTTTTATTTAGTGATGGGGGTATGATAATGTTAGTTTGTTGTGTCAATTGGGCCCCATTGACGAGGCCCCGTCGACATAGTTTTTTGCATCGACAAGGCCTCTTTGACTAGGTCCCATTGATGAGGCCTTGTTAATGTAGTCAATTGTGTTGACGTGGCCCTATCGATGTAGGGGTATATCCCAGTCTATAAATACAAGCCACTAGCCACATTTATGGTAATAAATTCTCATAGTAGTAGTAGATCTCTTGTAGTTTTTCTGTTCAAAAGTTAGAATAATTTTCCCAAGTGCCCATTGCAGGGTTCATTGTGTATAGATGTTTATTCAAGCATTGTTGTACCTAAGCATGACAATGTGTGCCACAATAAAATGAGCTTTTTAATAAACCTTCTGGCATTCTAGATATATTAAATATTTTATTTACGCATTTAATGTTTTCAATTACTTATTCAATATTTTCCAGTAATTAAGCTAATTAACATAATTGAGTAAGATAAGTTAGATAGATTAAATACATAAGTATTACCACTTTGAGCATAACAAGTATTCACTTGGTAATCCTAATAACGTTATTACTTGGTACACCTAGTAGTGTAGTGCTTGGTAACCCAACAATGGATACATGGGTTCAAGATGTGTATAGAAGGTGGGACCAAATACTTATGTTAAGATTAGTTAGAGGCCAGTAGGTTAGTTACATTGAATTAGCCATTAAATTGTCTTGTCTTTATCTCTATTCAAGTACTAAGACTATAATACATACAACTATAAAAATTGTATGCCTCAATTACACTTAACCATACCATGTGCTTCACAAGTGTAATTGGAAAGACAAAAAATGACCTTAGGGCAAGGTTCACTACCTAGAAGTCTAGTGTATTGCAAACTATAAAGTCGATATAATTTGATTGGATTTTGTGTGAACACTTGTGATTTGTATGGTTGGGTGTATGGGGTACCTCATCGCTCATCATTGATGCTTTAATGTTGAAGAATTATATAATGCTTATTCATTTTAAAAAGAAAAAGTTCATTAAAGAAGAATGAGAAAGAATGATTCATGAGCTTCACTCAAATCCAAAAAGCTTTTGGAATTTATTCTAAGATAGACAACAACATGGTTAGGATTTTTCCTTATCAACTATTTAAACTTTCTTCATTGACCTATTTAATCAAGAGTCTCTCCTAACTATGCAAGATAACGGTTATGTTCTTGAGATATCCCTTGATGAAATTTTCATAGGAATCCAAAGATTATCTCTTGGGAAAGCTGCTAATGTTAATATATTATATGTAGAGCTTCTTAAGTAAAATAGTCCATCGATGTAAAAAGCAACCTGAAATCTTCTTAATAAAAGACTTAAACATGATTTGGATAACTCTTGATACTCTAGTCAAGTAGTATTACTTTTAGAAAGGGAGATGAAACAAATCTTAATAATTACCAATTAATTGCAAATAATTCAATTTTTACTAAGCCTTTGGATATTATTTTGGAGAATAAAATTAGTTCATAGGTAGAAATGTGAAGTCTTCATGCTTAGTCACAAGTAGGCTTTAGGAAGAATCATTTGACCATAGACCATATTATAACTTTTCATTATTGTGTAGAGAAAGCAAAAAGGCCTAACCATTTAACTTTTATCTATTTGATTGATGTCTCCAAAACTTATGATTTTTTTTATTAAGATAAACTTTGAAAGAAACTAGACAGCATTAACATTCCACAAGATCTCCTTTTTGATGCTAAAAGAATCTTTAAGATGGTTAACATTATTATTGAAGATAATCTTACTAGATAAGGAACAACTATCAATAGATCAATTGTATTTAAATAAATATTTCCTTTTTCCTTACCCTTTTTAGCATATATATAGATGAATTAGAAGAATGAATGTAAAATGCCTCTGATCATGGTATGTCAGTGAATGGATTATTTTTAAACATGATTCTCTTTATAGATGATGTGGCCTTGATTGCAAAATTTTCTACAAGATTAAATAATATGCTTTAAATTCTCCATGACTACCACAACCATTCTTGTATAAAAGTTAATATTGATAAGACAAAAATTCTAGTTTGTAATATAAGAAATAGAAATTACAATTTTTTCCTCAGAGAAAAAATATTTAATATATGTAAATATTATAAATATTTGGGAGTTTAATTTTTCAATAATTATAGTAAAAATACCCTTATTAATCAAAGAGTTTCAAATGGCATGCAAGCTCTATTTACTCTAAGAAATAAATTTTGGGATGGGAGATTAGAAGGAAACTTTTTCATAGTCCTATTAAACCTATATTATTATATGGTTGTGTTGCTAGGAGGACTTTATCTATTCACACATAATTAAAAAAATTATAGCATGTTCAAAAATAGATCTAATATGTGAATTTCAAGTGAGAATGCAAAATTCGTATGATATCTTACTTTTAGAAGCAAATTTTCTTCTCAGGATCAAGAACTTGGAAGGGAGGTTAAATAAGTTTCCCAAATAAAACAAGTTGTGGGCACAAAATTAAACATAAAATATACATGGTTCTCTAACTTGGGTAGTCCACACTCAAAGGGTAGATTTGTTGCACACCTCCAAACTTTGTTTATTCAAAAATGTGGTTTAAAGGACATATCAATCTTTACAAGATTTGAGCAATGCTACAGAGAGTTTCATTGCTACAAAATATCTTTACCCTGCAAGGTCCCAATAAGATCAAATGTAGTTTGAAGGATATCATAGTATATTAAAGCTTTGAGGTTCACTCTAGAGTGTTTCATCACTATGAAATCATTGATCCTCGCAAGGTGAGCATCATAGAACTTAGAAAGGGGGATGAGTAAGTTCCCCAAATTAAAAATAAATAGCCACAAAAATCACAAATTTAGTAGTTCATACACAAAGGGTAGATCCCTTGCACACCTCTAAACTTTATTTCTCTAAAACAACCTTTACAAAGCTTGAGCTTTGCTAAGGAGATTTTTGTCACTATGACAACTCTCAACCTTGCAAGGTTTCAACAAGTTCAAGAGTGGTTTGAAGGGCACCACATCTCATACAAGCTCTAAGCTTTGCTCTAAGGTGTTTCATCACTATGAAACCACTCCATCCCATAGGGTCCCAACAAAACTTAGAAAGTGGTTTAAAGGATACCACAACCTTTACAAAATTGAGCTCTACTTTGGAGTGTTCTAATGCTACAAAAATACTTAATCCCATAGGATCCCAAAAAGCTTAATAACAATGCCTTTCCACAAGAAGCACATCAACCCTAAAAGGTAACAAGAAAAATAAAATTACACAAGGAAGGAATGTAACTAACTTTACAAGGTCCTTGTAGTTGAATCTCACTTCAATACAACATGTAATACTACAAGGAAATGATAGTTCAATGAAGAAACAATTATAATTTCATAGAATAGATAATTAGGAGGTTGAATATCAATAGTTCTTACTCAATACCTACATAATATCCAAGAATATGAAGTCTTCTTATAGCCTTGAAGTTTCCAAAATCTCCTCAAAATTCATGCAACCACTATCTAATGACTAGTGTAGATGTATTGATGAATCATGATATTGGGGTTGCAATGTCGCATCCGCGATATTGGGTTCGTGCTATCAGAACCTTCTAAGCAATATTGGACATCTGATGTCAGAACCTATCTCATTGCCTATAAATAAGAGGTGGGTCCACCGGGTTTTGGCAATTAGTCTTAGTCCCTTACCCGAACTCTTGCCTTCTTTCCTTTCTAGAGATAGAATTATTTTTGAGTGCCTGCAATAGGAGTCATAAAGTGAACAGATCTTTATTAGAGCATTGTGTACTTGAGCATTCCTTGTGGTCGAAAATAAAGATGAACTTTGTGATAAACCTTGTAGCATTCAGAATAGCTTATTTAATGTGATTTACAATTATTTAATGCTTTTCTTAGTTAATTAATATTTTCTCTCTCTCACCTTATTAACACTTCCAAGTAAGCACGCTCAGTACAACCACTTCAAGCATGTGTAGAACACTTGGTACCCTAGTAACAATTAGTGTTTGGTAATCCCAGTAGTGGTACACTGCTTCAGGATGTGTACAACAAGTGGGAATGGATGCTAGTGTGAGGACTAGTTAGAGCATAGTTGAATAGTTAAATTAAATTAGTTACTTAATTAGTTCACTTCTCCCTATGTAGCACTAGGACATAAAACATAAAAATATATAAAAATCGTATACCTCAAGTTTACTTAACCATACAATCGCACCATACAGGTAAGCTTAGGAAGACAATGATTGACTAACTTGTCCTTATTTTGTAGTGGTTCATAAGCACTTAGTCCTTGGAATTCAACTAAATCGTGTGTGTAGGGTCGTATTTGCATGGTTGAGCATAGGGATATCTTGCCGCTCATCATTGGCACCATTGCTGATGACATTGTTGTTTGTGTGCTAATTAGAACTTAGAAAATCTATCCATTGTTGGAACAAACCCTTAGGGTTGGTTATTTTACAATCATCAAGATTAATATTGCACACTAAATAGATAATTATGTCTCCTTCTTCTTACAAGAGTGTCTCACTGCCTAGGTCTAATACAGGGAACAATTGGAGGCATAGTACACATGACAACCTACTGGTACCCCAATAGTTTCATGTAGTATATGTTCATCCTAATGAGTATATACTAGAATTTATCTTTATCCTCAACTAGGATGGCAATATTTAGAAGGTAACATAGTATTACCTCCCAATCGCTTAGTTCCAAGCATGCTTCTTTGTGCTCTCACACAAATTGGCATGCAACACTTACAGGCAGAATACGTTGTGAATGCACATGACTTGAAGAGTATCAACCCATGGAGGAACAATGTCAAAAGGACCTACAATAGGAGATACATCAAAAATATATGAATGGTAAGTGGTCTCAGAATGTCCCACATGTCCCAAGTGAAAATGAGCGTGGTGAACCTACCTTAGGAGGTTTTTGCATGAAACGACGTTCCTCTCGTTGACTTTGGTCAAGGGGTTGTGTATCAAAACCTTCACTTGACCATCCATAAACTAGGTTCTAAAACCAATGGATACAAAGGATCTGAAAAAGAACACAAACACATGATAAAGATAGACATTTTCATTGTAATTGTGACTAAGGCCATGATCATTGAAGAGAAGGTAGCAGGCACTGTCATGGTACCAATCCTCCTTCTTCTTTACCTTCATCATCTTCTTCATCATATCCTTCAAGATATAGACATAGTCACAGAGGAAAAGATCCTAAGGATAATGGTAGGCAAAATAGAGATCACAAATGAAATAGTAGAGAAAGGGGATGAGGAAATTCTAGAGAAACACACCATGAAAGAAGGGAAAGTAGGGAACAACATAGGCATCATAGATGACATAGATAGTATGATCATGATGAACCCCTACTTGCTACTTGAAATATGCTAGATATCACTGAGTTTGTTAGAATCCCAAAAATGCACCAAAAAGATAGTAGGATCAAAAGATTGGACATAAACAATATCCCACAATTTGAAGGGAGGTACAATGTTGATTCTCAAAATCATCTACAAGAATTTCATGATGCATGTGCCTTACAAAACATAGAAAATGAGTGGAAAAAACTCAATTTTTTTCTATGGACATTAATCAAAGAAGTAGAGAGCTGGTATCGATCCTTAGAATCAGAATCCATTCATCGGTGGAGTACCATGTTAGAATTATTCAACGATAAGTATTAGGCATACTCACTAGTGTCCAACCTGCGAAAGAAAATACAAGGATGGAAACAAGGAGGATATGAACACTTGGATGCTGCCATGGGCTGATATTATGCACTATTACATCATTGCCTAGGCCATGGTTACTTGTAGAGGGAACAACTACACCATATTGTAGTTGGGCCTAGGCATGAAACATGAAGAATCCTTGGGACTTATGCCTAGGGAAGACTATCTAAGATTAGGGAACATCAAGTACAAAGACTATTGAAGCAAGTTACTAAAGAGGAAGGTGAATTAAGGAAAAGAGAGAGTGCAGAGGAATATAACAGAGATCCTTCCCTCTGAAAGAAGGAAGTTAGATTTTGTGAGGATGAAGAAGAGTCACCACTTGAAGAGATGGTGAATAGGAAAAATTTGCCCATATAAAAACTTGCATTAGAAGTATCAACAAAGGTAGATAAAATGTGAGACTCCCTAGATAATAGATTTCAAACCATTGTCAAAATAGTAGAGGAGTTTAGAGAGGAAGGTAGTGACTGAGAAAGGAGAAAAAAAAGAGAAGTGAAAGATGCATGTAACAAAGGTAAGGGCAAAGTTTCCATCATTGAAGAGGTTGTGGATTTGGATACAGAAAATGATGGTGAATGCTAGATATGCCAATATGACCATCCTAAGGGATGTTTCCCTGTAGTCTTAGATCTATAGGAGTCTGGGGTTTATGCACTCAACTCACAATTAAATAGAAGGAAAACACCCCAAATATTACCTTATCCTCAAGGTAACCCAAGGCAGTTCCACCAACCCTTGATGTATTATCCAAGTGTAACTTCACCACAACCAAATGAATAGAATCAACAGTGGTAGCACCCATAGTCATGGGGAATGCCACCACCATGTCAATAATACCCTTACCATCAACCTGACCCGTATGGATACTACGTGTAGCAGCCAATCTCTCCATGTGACTCCACTAGTCATGTCACTCCCCAACCTCACTACCAAGCCCATGAGTATTATAGAACTCCTTCTCCTAGGGGTGATGTTTCACAAACACACTATCCTTCTCATTCGGTTGCATCTCTTCCATCCTTAGCTCTATTACCACCTACTCCATCTATGCAAGGTGAGATCCCTACCTAGCCATAGCAACGTAATGCTACAAGGGCTATTAATCCTCACCCTACTTTTAGTTTGAAAAACTGTGTAAAGAAGAGACCTTTCTTTAGGACCGACAGTCCAACCAAGTCCTTGCAGTCACAAATGGCTAACTCTCCAAAGGCCTCACCATCATTCAAAACTTTGGAACTCCCTTTAAACCAAAGGCCACATTCAACACACATGGTCATGTTGACGCATGGCATTATTGATTGGATTAAAGCTGGCCATATTCCTAGGAAATTCTATAATTTTTCAAGTCCTCTTATATATTTACAAATCGCTAGGAATGAACCTTGCAAAGCTGTTTTGGATTTAGGTTTTAGTGTCAACTTAATCTCTCAAGAAATGTACAAAGCCTAGAACCTGCCTCCACTAAAAAAGTGTAACATTTGTTTAGAGCTGGCTAATTAGTCCATTACTATCCCATTGGGACTAGTGGAGGACATTGTTATCACTATTTATGGATACTCGTATCTAGCCAATTTCCTAATGATTCAAGTCAACAACTACAAGGGGGACTTTCCAATCATAATGGGAAGAGCATGGTTAAGAAAAATTGATGTGCACCTAGGAATACATGATATTTCCTTAGAAATATCAAAGGAAAATACGTTTGAAAAGATTGAAAAGAAGAAAGTTCCATGCATCACATACATTGACACAAGGTGTAATTTCATGTAGAATTCCTTGTTTGTATAATGTTTAACATTGCCTACATGCAACCAGTGCACAAGTAAATAATATACAAAGGTGCCTATATGTAGTAGCCATAAGACAAGAAGGCATCTAGTGGCTCATAGCTGACCAAGAGAGCATCTCAACTATATGCATGGAACCAACTGAGGGTTTGACTTATGCTTACATTGATAGCATAGACACATTAGAGCAAGTCTGTTGCCAACTTCCCTATCTCAACATTGAAAATATCAATTGATAGAAATTGGAAATCCCTGAAAAATTTAAGAAAGAGCCCCTTGAGTTAAAACTATTGCCCATCGGTATGGAGTATGCATTTCTCAAAAATGGAAAACTAGTAATTATTAATGCTAAGCTCACCCCTCAACAAAAGGAGAGACTGCTAAAAATGATAAAAAAATGGTTGAAAACCTTTACTTAGTCATATTCCAAATTAATTGGAATAGACCCTAGGATATTCCAACATAGGATTTACACTGACACCTCAATGAAACCTTGATAATAACTGCAAAGGTGATTGAACCCAAAGCTTAAGCAAGTGGTCAAAGAAGAAATTGAACAGCTTCTAAAAGTTGGGTTCATCTACCCCATTACTGATAGTGAATGGGTTATTCCCTTAGTCATTGTGCCAAAAAGGGAGGTAAATGGAGGGTGTGTATAGATTTTAGGCTACTGAACATGACAACGTTCAAAGATCACTTCTCATTGCCATTCATCAACCAAGTCTTAGACACCATTGTAGAGCATCACTACTATAGTTTTCTGGATGGGTACAGTGGATATAACCAAATTCAAATAGCATTAGAAGACCAAGCCAAGACCATGTTCATGAGTCCTTGGGTGATGTTTTCATACAAATAGATTTCGTTTGGCTTGTGCAATGCTCCTGTAATGTTTCAACATTTGGTTCTAAGTATCTTTCAGCAGCAAATAGGGAATGATGTAAAGGTCTTCATGGATGATTTCTCCACCTATGGAGTGGACTTTGAACAAGCACTAGATTGATTAGAGCAAGTACTAAGATGATGTATTGAAACCAATTTAAGGCTCAACTAGCAAAAAATCCATTTAATGGTCCAAGAAGACATTGTATTAGGGCATAAGATTTCACAAATAGGGATACAGGTAGACCCCAAAAAGATCAAAGTCATCCAAGGAATCATGCGCCAACCTAAAACTGTAAAAGACATCTGATCATTCCTTGGACACACTAGATATTATAGAAGATTCATAGAGAACTTTTCAAAGGTTGAAAAACCATTGGTTGAATTAACAAAAAAGGATGTGCCCTTTGAATGCACCAAGAAATGTGAACTAGCCTTCCAAACCTTAAAGCATAAGCTTACAGAAACACCTATTCTACAAGCTCCTAACTGATCTAGACCATTCCACATAATCACTGATGCATCCAACTTTTCTTTAGAAGCTATACTTACATAGTTAGATGACTAGAAATGACCCAATTACATCCACTGTGCAAGTCGAAGTATTGTTGGTGCACAACTCAACTACACCACAATGAAAAAGGAATTTTTTTTAACTAGATAAGTTTAGGCACTATGTATTGGGTTATAAGGTATTTGTACACACAGACCATAATGCAATATAGTTACAGCTAAATAAACCAACGGCGAGCCCTCATATCATAAAATGGCTTTTGATCTTATAATGATTGATCGTAAAGGCACCAAGAACATTGTTGTTGATCATTTATCTCAGTTAAGATGGAATAACAAAGAGGATGAATATTCACTTTTTGATTTCTTTCTTGATAAAATCCTCTTTGCAACTGTAGTAAAAAATCAATTAACCACAGAAAAAAATTCGTATAGTAGTATTCTTACCTATCTCCTTACACAACAAACACCACAAGGGTTAGATGTTAAAAAGAAATAGTAATTTCTACACCAAGCAAAGTATTTTATGGAAATCAATGAGCACCTTTATAAGGTATGTCCTGATGCTTTGGTTCGATGGTGTGTTCCTGAAGTAGATCAATTACAAGTTCTCTAAGACACTCATGAGGGTCCTTGTCAGGGTCATTATGTTGGGAGATGAATAGCCATTAAAATCTTGCTTGTAGGATATTATTGGTCTACATTGTTCTAGGATGCCCATCATTTCATCCGATCTTGTGAGCAATGCCAAAGTGATGGGGGAATGATTGCTAGAATGGAGGATCCACAACAATGGATTCAAGCTTTAGAACCCTTTGACATATGGGGAATTGATTTTATGGGGCCTATTACACCAATGTACAATGAAAAAGCCTACATTATTGTTGTTGTTGACTATTTTACAAAGTGGGTAAAAGTAGTTGATATTATAGATTGCACATCATCTACAATTGCATGATTTATTCAACAACAAATTGTAAATAGGTATGGTATGCCTCATGCACTTATTTTAGACAATGGCATGCATTTTATCAGTGTGACTTTTCAGAAGTTGATGCAATGCTTAGGAGTGGAACACAAACTGACTACACCATACCACCAATAAAATGGTCAAGTTGAAGTCACCAATAGGGAGATTACCAAAATATTAACATGAACCATTAGCAAGTATAGGCGAGATTGAAGCAACAAACTGAATGATGCTCTTTCGGCATACTGATCCATGTGGAAACTCCCTATAGGCTACTCTCCCTATGAGTTATTCTACAGTAATCTTCTAATGATTCCTATTCAAGCAGAGATCCATATGCTATTCATGGCATGTGACCTCAACCTTGACCTCAATCTAGCAAAAAAATAATGGTTAATGAATGTTAACCTGCTAGATGAGAACCAATTAGTCATCTTGTCATTTAATGAATTTCACAAGGCCTTTAATAAAAAATGTCATGAACTAAAAATCCGAAGATTTAAATACCAACCAGGGGATAAGATTCTCTATTAGAACCCCACACATGTGCCACAACACACTAAATTTCAAACACTGTGGAAAGGACCTTATATTATTCATGAAAATTTTCCTTTAGGGGCCATGATGACTTATAAACCTAAAAGCCCAGATAAGAAATTATTGGCCAACATCCAATAAAGCAAACCTTTCCATGAGCCTAGAATATCCAGTACCAATATTACCTCCATTGGTGGACAACTCTACTCATTATTTCAAATCTCCTTCCTCCAACTCAATCATGGGGGAGAGGGCCACCAATGCTAACCATTTTAAGCCCTCATCTCTTTTTGTATTTTTCTTTTACACATTTTTTTTTACACCATCATTCACATTTTTACTATTTCTTTATTTGATCTACTTTCATTTGTCATACAATAAGTGCTCATGATGGTAGATTGTACTATAACAGTGTTGATTCTTAATGTTGGGTTTTTACCTTTGATTTTTAATGTTGATACTAAGATATCATTTCTTTTGATAAAAAAAAGAAATCTGTCCACATCATCCATTCATCCATTCAACTCTATGGTCTCCCTTTGTTTTAGAAGTGTACTGTCCCTTTTTCTAAGTAAACTTATTAATGAATTGGTGGCTTGGTATTATTCAAACTAAGGAAGGACTCAATGGTTGAAAAGGGAGTGACTTCAAGGGGATTTGACGAACTTGTGATAGCTATTCTCTTGGGTACTTGGATGCTTTTCATGGGTTTCATGATTCCACCATTGAGCAAATGTTAGGAAGTTGAATGAATCAAATAAATCTTTGCATTGTGTGGTTCTCACATAAAAAAAATACAAGTGAGAATTCAAAGCACACCCCCTAGAAATAATAATGAAATATGGGCTACAAGCACTAGTTATAGCACTGGAAAGACATGTTACCCATGCCTGAAGGTTCCCTCTAACTAAGGCCCTTTCTGGCTTCCTCCTTCTCTATATCTCTCTCCTTGGAATGGTGGTGACTCTATGAATGTATTCTTATTACTTTAAGAGGATGGGTTGCTCAGATGTGTTGTTGCAAGGTCATTGAATGTGGTTTTTTTGAATATAGATTTGGAATGAATTATATTTAGTTACCTTAACCATATAATACACACAGGACTTTATACAACCATGCTCTTGGGATTCCATTCCATTTTCTCCTCTCCTTCCATATTTCTTCCCATATTCCACCTCATTACTGGTTTTATGATTAGTCTATATCTTGGTTGAGGCATTGTTCATCTTTGGTAACTTCTTGTGGGTAAGTTCTTAACCATTGTTCCCTACATCATTCCTAGAGCCTATAGACTCTTTGGTTTGCGGGTCTGTCAAGGCATAAAAGGCATGAGCCTAGTTTGGGGAAGATCCACTAGCATTCCTTTTTGATGTAATTGTTAAGTTATTTCTCTTAAAAATTTCTTGCAATTAGCCATTTCTCATTTCATCCCCATCCATGACATCCATTTTATTGGCTTCACCATTGTTATTCCTCTCCTCCTTCTTGTTCTTTCACATTTTCCATCTTATCGCTATTGGAGGTTTGCTCTTAGTTGTGGGGGCCTTGTCACAAATTTTTCCATTTTATTACCTATCTCACCCCTACACGTTGGGTAGTTATCAGTTAAAAACATCTAACCCAGTATCTGCCATACCCACAACCTAACCAAGGTACTTCATATTAGGGAAAGGTATCAAATACACTATATCTTATCTATCCTTGCTAATTCATGACTGTGTTGTGTGTGAAGATGGTGGTATACGAACAATGAACTAGGATGGGAGGGAGCACTCGGGATGGATTGGATTGGAAGCAGTTATGCAAGGAACACGCTTCATCACATGGCTATGGATAAACAATGGAGTGCACATTTTTGACATTGACAGCAATGCACCTCATTTTCTTTTCTCTTTCTCTTTCTCTTCAAGCTATCAAATGAGGGTCTGGATATCATTTATGTATGGTGTTAACCACCATGGGTATGAACACCAATGTTGTAATATGTTTGTCAATCCGTTCGCTGGGCACTTTGAGTCTATCATCCCATGTTACTATTAGTTGTCATTCAGTCAATAATCCCATACCTTCCTAATATTTTGTAAGGAACTCAAGGATAAGTTTTTATTCAATCATGGGGGTATGATAAACTGCAATATCGGGGCCAAGATATCACATCTACGATATCAGGTCTACAATATTGGAGCCTTCCAAGTGATATCGAACATTTGATGTCGGAACCTATCTCATTTCCTATAAATAAGAGGCAGACATAGTTGGTTTTGGCAATTAGTCTTAGTTCCTTACCCAAAATCTTGCCTTTTTCCCTTTCCAGAGATAGAATTATTTTTAAGTAGCTATAGTAGGAGTCATAAAGTGAACGGATCTTTATTTGAGCATTGTGTACCTGAGCACACCTTGTGGCCAGAAATAAAGATGAACTTTGTGATAAACCTTGCAGCATTCAAAATAGCTTATTTAATGTTATTTATAGTTATTTAATGTTTTTCTTAGTTAATTAATGTTCTCTCTCTCTCTCACCTTGTTAACTCTCCCAAGTAAGCACACTCAATATGACCACTTCGAGCATGTGTTGAACACTTGGTAACCTAGTCATGATTAACATTTGGTAATCCTAGTAGTGTTACAATGGTTCAGGATGTCTACAGCAAGTGGGAACATATGCTAGTGTTAGGACTAGTTAGAGCATAGTTGATTAGTTAAATTAAATTAGTTACTTAATTAGTTCACTTTTCCCTATGTAGCACTAGGACATAAAACATAAAAATATATAAATATCATATACCATAAGTTTACTTAATCATACAATCATGCCATAGAACTAAGCTTGGGAAGACAATGATTAACTAACCCATCCTTATTCTGTAGTGGTGCATAAGCACTTAGTCCTTGAAATTCGATCAGATCATGTGTGTATGCTCATATTCATATGGTTGAGCATAGGGATACCTTGCTGCTCATAATGTCTCCTTTGAGATTAGGATGTATCTCTCTAAAATAGATATTAATTTTGGGAAAACATTTTATCTAAAATTGATACATCTTCTCTTGAAAGAAGACATCTCATGTTTTTGGGGGATGCCTTCTTTATAGGGGAGATGTTTGTGGGAAGACATCTCTAGGGAGACATTTTCTTTGCAGGTGCAAAAAATAAAACTACTTCTTTTGATGCTAGAAGTCTCTACATGCCTCCAAACAAGTTGCCATAGATCCTATAACCTTGTAAACTTATTAAAATAAGCTAAAACACTCCAAAATAAGCCAAAACATCCAAAAATAAAAATAAGCACAAACATACATATTTAGCTTCCTTTCAATCCCTAGAAAATCTTCATTTAGCTTGAAGTCTTCATACTTGTCCATGCTCTTATTTTACCTATGAAGTATTTTACTTTGATAGCCATGCTTCCTTGAATCCTTTTCCATGATGTGGAGTTCTTGTTCTTTTCCTATAAATATAACATATATAATAAACATCCTTTATTATCCATTTTCTTAAGGTTTTGACATACCAAAAGGTCAAGACAAGGTTCCAACAAGATTAAAATGTGATTTTAAGGATCCCACAATCTTTAAAAAATTAAGCTCCACTCCGGAGTGTATTGATGTGGCAAAACCATTCAACTGCACAAAGTCCTAACAATCTCAATATCGATGCCTTCTCGCAAGAAGCACATCAACCCCACAAGGCTACAAGAAAAAGATAAAGACACAAGGAAAGAATGTAACTAAATTTATAGGTCCTTACCATTGAAGCTCAAAATAACATACAACCAAGTAATTAATGTTACAATGAATAATAAGAATACAATAGCATAGATAAGATAATTAATTAATCTAATGTGAACGGTGCTTGCACAATTTATAAGAATTTGGTATGTTCTTATAGTCTTGAATATTTTGAAAACTTCCTAAAATTCATGCAATGGGTACCCAACATCTACCATAGACATCTTCTTAGAATTTGGGATCTCTACCTGATATTGACCTCAATTTAGGAGAGACATCTCATTGGATAATGAAACATATTTTGTGAGATGTCTCTGAGAAGATGCCTTCTCTATGATAGAGACATCTACTATTTATGGGAGACATCTCATCAACTTTTGGGCTCTATTTTCTAAGGCTTTCTTCTATTAATTTTTCTTCTTCCTAGTCCTTGGAGCATCTTCATTTAATTTGTAGCCTTCATTTTCATCCATGCTTATTTATGCCATCATATTGCTCATGTGGTCTTCATTTTGACATCTTGTTTTAGATCTTGTTTCCTTGAGTTCTTAGGTCTTGTTGTGGAGTTTTTTTTCATGTCTTGCAAACTCATTACCCATGACATACCAAAAGATCAATAGCTTCCTCTTGAAGTTGAAGCCCTTTGTCAATTTATTGCTTATACTAAAAATTTAAGTCACATGGAGAAAGTTAGTTATGCTAAGGAGATAATGAATGCTTCATAAGACAATGGATAGTTGCATCAAGGAAAATTATGGCTTCAATCATGGAATATTACAATACAGGATCTTTCTTTAAACAAAAGGATCTTCCAGAAAACTATACAAGAGAAAGTCTTACCTAAAGTTTCGTTGAAAACATTAAGAAAAAAACATTTTTTTTACAGTTTGTTAGAGGGGTTTTGTTATCTAGTACTTAAGAGTATCTATTCTCAGTTATTTGTATTCATTTAAAGAATAAATTTGATAGAGTAAGAATGAGCTCTCATAATCTCCTTATTAAGACAGATCATTAAATCAGTTTATCTATTTTCAAACTATGCAAACAAAGCATAGAAGATGAAGACCATATTTTTTTTATTTTTCCCATCTTTGGTTCACATTTGATTGAGTTATATATTAATTATAATATGCTAATTTCTTTCTTTCAAATTAACCCTATTTGCTAAGGGAATTATATCAATAATGTTTTCAACTTTCTTTAAAATTATGTTGAGGCTTTGTAACCATGCAACAAATCCTTTGTGATTTCCTATATGTAATAAAAATTTCTAGTTTTCAATTTCTAAATAATGTTCCAAATCAAGTATTATTAATTTTTTTTGAAATAATATAATAGTTAAGTATTATTACAATTTCCAAATCTTTTAAATCCCATACTTTTTTTCTAAGGTTTCAAATTTAATTTTTTGTTGAAGGTTAAGGCTAAGGTTATGTTTGTGTTTGTGTTTAGGTCCTCATTCTTTAAAATATAAAAGTAAATGTAGTTAATTTGGAAATTTAATTTTAGAAAATTTATTTTTCATTTGGCATTAAGTTATTTTAAAAATATTTATTATCCCATCTTAGTTGGATCTTGGTCTCATTTTTTAAAGCACAAAAGTAACTATGATCAGCTTAGAAATTTACTGTTTAAAAAATTATTTTTTGTTTGGCATTGATTTTTTTGAATATTTATTATTCCATGTTAGTTAATGCTAGAAATTTTATTTCTTTGTTAGACAAGGGTTATTTTTATAAAATTTATTTTTTGATTCAGTTGACATATTAAGTATAACAAAGAAGTTGGTTGAGTTGGAGTGGGTCACATGTGCACATCCTCCTAGAAATTTTCTTTCTATTTAATCAATATTTAATGTTTTTCAAAACATCCGTTAACTTTTGGAAGTTTTATTTCTTTTTTAGGCATGAATTGTATTTATAAAAACTAAATTGTTTTTTAAAAATTTATTTTTTAAATAAGGTTGATATATTAAGTGTGGCAAAGAAGACGTTGGGTGATTGTGTTGAGTACCATGTGCATTAAATAGAGCATGACAAAGAATGCTTGGGATGTTTTGCATTGAAAAATTAAAAGATGATGAAAATTCCATTGGCCAAGGAGTTAGTTCTATTGCAATTTCTCTTAACATTTTTTTTCCTATTGATCTTTAATGTTTTAATAAACTTTCATTTACTTTTAGAAAATTTATTTCTTTGTTAAGCATGGATTGTTTTAAAAGCATTCAAGTTTTTTTTAAAAAAAATAAATTATTTTTCGGGATGGAGTTAACATATTAAGCATGATGAAAAAGATCTTTGGAAGTTATTTTGGGGTAGAATTTTACAAAATTTACGCTTTTTTAATAATATTAACATATTATGCAAGAGAGAAGGCTTTAGGTGGCTAAGTTGAGTGGGTCCCATGTGCACAAAATGTAACATGATGAAGAAGACCCAAGAAATCCCACTTTAAGAAATTAAAGCATGATGAAAATGCCATTGATGATTGGCCTCACTAGAAATATAGATGAAAAAATAAAGAAAAAAAATCATGGTTACTTTTAGGAAATGAATACATTTGCAAATATTAAGCATTAGTATATTTTAAGATATTAAAACTAAAATGAATAAGAGTGTGTATTTAATAAATAAAGAGGAGAATAGGTAGGGTTTGTTGAAACCCAACATAACTAAAACATAGATACACCCCAAGATATGTAGTCCAATTAGAACTTTATATAACTTAGCATTACTCACTAGAATTGAACCCATGAACTAGAGCTTTTGAATCAAGTGTATTTCCACTATGCTAATACTTCATTGTTAGAAAATTGTGCAAAGTTTTAAATTTTCATATAATAAAATAATAAAGTAGCAACCTTTAACATATAACAATTAAAAAAGTTAATACTTAAGATTTTATTAGACCATAAGGATACAAATGCATATGAAAATGCAGAACGTCGTTCCAATATTACATGTAAAGTTAGTTAAGGCTTGTAAATGTAAAAATTTAGAATTTTAATTCATAAATAAAAAATCAATCACATGAGATGAAACATATTTCAAGATATAGACTCAAAAAATAAGATTTTTTTTAGTTATCTTATTTTAAGAAAACCTAACCAAATTTTTTATAACATCCTACATATCCAACTCAAGGCTAGCTTTAGTGGAATTTGTAGTTTGATATATCCTTGAAGTTAGTAACAACCATAAGAAGATTGAAAAAAATAATGGAAAATCATAAATCACTCCATAAAATCTTATATATACTCAAATTTAATCACAAAATAATCATACACTGATGATTATTGAGGTACCCCTATGCCCAACCATATAAATCATGAAGTGTTGACGTGCGACTTTGTCAAATTCTACAAACATTATCATTTCCAATGCACTAGCCCTTTAGGGAAGTGAATTTAGCCTTAAGGTCAATCATTGTCCTTACAATTACACTTGTGATGCATGTTGGTATGGTTAAGTGTAACTGAGGCATCCAATTTTTATAATTTTGTATTTTATATTGTGGGTGCTCAAAATGCAGATAAAAAGAAGTTTAATTAATTAATCTAAATGACTAATTAACTAATAAATTAACTAATCCTAACATAAGCATATATTTTAGCAAGTTGGGCATGAAGTTCAGCAACCTCCACAGCTAAGCATTGATTTTTCTCTTGGGCCATTTCTAGTTTCTCTTTCAAAATGATGCATCGACCCATTGCATTTAGTAGCTCCAACTAGGTTGTGTGATGTCCAAAAATGTTGATGGCCAGAACACTGAGAGGTCACCAGGCGTATAGCCTAACACTAAATACGTGTGAGGGTCATGCTGGAGAAAATGAAAACAATGTGCTCTGAATGGTCTGGTCAATCAGACAGAGACTTATGTGGTGTTAAAAAAATAGTGTGTGAGAAGGGTTTTTACTATGTTATGCACAGGCATTAGGTATGGGTAAGCTAGAGCATAGTAGGGTGTCCCGACCTGAGAACAATGATGTGAACATGCAAATATGTATGAAAACATGAGAACATACAAGTGTTATGCTAAATGAAGAAGAGAAATGCTTGAGAAATGCAAAAAAATTTGAGAATAGTAGTGCATCACCCTAAAAGAGGGAGCATAGATAATTTACAAAGGTACACATAGTGTACAATAAGCACAGTGGGAGCACAGTCATAGCCTCGATGGTGTTAGACTATGAAGTCTGGTGCTCACTATGTTGGATTGTGCTTGCTGAGTTGGTAGCCACGGTGTACCATGTGATGTTCTATGAGGCTGTAATGGGGCTGCAGTGTACCGTGTGGTGTATTTGTGCCTCTCTACCAGTGTGGTGTGCTTTAGGTCTTGTTCATCCATGGAGCCAAGTGCCAAGATTCCAAGGTGCCAAATACAAAATGAAAGTGCCAACCGCCTTACTGGTCAAGAACAGAAGTCTCATTCTTCCCCCTCTTTCTCTTTTTCCCCTTTCTTTGAAACATTAAGGTGTAGGGGTACTTATAGGGCTAGGGTTAGCCCAAAATGCGGATCAGGTGCTAGGTGGTAGTGTGGTGGGTGGGACCATGGGATGCTATCTCCTATGCTTGTCCTATGTTACGCATGGGTCATAGGATGCTAGCTGCTAGGCTTGTCCCATGGTATGTGCAGGACATGGGATACTTTCTACTATTTTTGTCCTATGTTATGTGCAAGACACGGGACATTGGCTGCTATGCTTGTCCCATGTTACATGGAGGACACAAAACGTTGGTTGCTGGGCTTGTCCCATGTTATGTGCAGGACACGGAACACTGTTTGCTATGCTGGATAGGGTGCTACGCTACACTGTGCTACATAGCGTGATAGGGTGCTACGTTTTCCTACGCTACACATCGTGACATGGTGCTACACTACAATACACAACTTGACATGTGAATCTACAGAAAGTTCCATCATTCTAACACTTTAAAAAATTTTGCAAATCTGGTAGTTGGAGTTGACTACACTCAAGACTTGAAAAACATATGGACAAAGTACCATTGTTTTGACACTTAGACAAATTTGTAGTCGAGATGTCAAGACCTAAAATTTTTTGGTGTTTCAATGGCTCCTCTTTGTTGACATGTGGAGGAGTGGCCCAAGAGACATCAACAAAGAATTACAAAACACCATAATAGACATGCCACCAACATCACTCATCGGTACAAGATCAAATGTTGTTTTATCATGCTCAAGAGTGTTATGGAAATAAGGTTATGTTGAGGGACAAGGAGTATAGGCAATGCTAGGAAGATAAAATTTAAATGGTGGAAATGAAATGCAAGCAGTGGATCATGATGTAAGATGAAAATTTAGCACAACTGTTAATGACCATGGCATGAAGTGGTTTGCCCTTGAAACATTGACCTCTCGTTGAAGTGCTTATGAGAGCATGAAAGTCAATCTACAATTGCAAAGCTATAGCATTGTCAATTTTCTTGGGGATGTTCTTTTTCCCATTCTCTCTCTCTCTCTCTTTTCTTTTTTATGTTGTGAGGCAAACCTTCTTTGAGTTCAGCTTACTACTGAATGTTAGCTACAAGTTGGCCATTAAGAAGATAGGCTTTGTTTTAATGCATCCACATTGCATTTATACGATAGGTGTTTCCTCCCTAGGATGAGTTGTGTTACATCTATTTATGGCTTTGACTAGCCCAGAAAGGCTCCACATGGGATGAGTTGCATTACGTCCATCATGAGTTCAGTGGTTGATGTGAATAGAATTCCATGTGCATCACAATGCATATGCTAGAGGGATGTGAAATAATGAGTATATGGGGGATGAGAGGATATTGGGATGAAGGAGTGGATATGCATAGGCTATAATAGGGATGAGGGGAATGTGCAATCTTAAGTGGCTTAACTAGTCTAATCATGCACATCAGAGCAATGTGGTAACTTGCTCCTGTAATGAGATGCATCTCTGCATGACCACCTCTAAGGGTTCATCTTGTAAACACAACTCTAAGAAGAGAAAAAAACCACACAACATGAAATGCAAGTGTAAATGCCTAATGTGAAGATGCTGCATGTGCTAGATGCAAAGATGCTATAAATTTGTCAAATGCTATTCTAGTCACAAGTGCTCAGGAAGCCAGTGAAAGTGCCAGGGTGATGATGTTGCAAGTCCTCTAAAGGCTACACTAATGGAAAGTGCTTTAAAAGATCAAGAGAATGTTGGGAGGCAATGATGCTATGAGTTCCACTAAGGCTACATTAATGGCAAGTGCTCGAAAAGATCAATAACATGCCAGTTTCAAGTCTTGGTAGACTTTGAACATAGTTTAAGGTCCTCCCAAACCATGATATGCTAGTTTATAGTCCTAGCAGACTTTTGGATGCTATTTTAATGTCATAGAAAATAGTGGATGTTGTGCTAGTTTAGCTTCATGACCCAAGGACAAGTTGTTGTGCCAGTTTAACGTCATGGCCCAAGGACAAGCTATGCCAGTTTATAATCATAGCGGACTATCTATGCCAGTTTATAGTCATAGCGAACTAGTGCTTACCTTGCTTGTGTAAGGTGCAATGCTGCATGTGTTGTCATCCTATGTGCCTGCAAGATCCTACAAAAATCAACTATAAAAACAACATCAAGTGGCAACTATTGTAAATAGAGTTGAAATGCACAAATGAAAGGAAGCCAATGCAAAAATTGATAGTTTTAGGCCATCCCAAGCCATAGGCTAGTTTACGGCCTTCTCAAGCCATGTGTTTTTGTTGTTTTATTTTTTATTTATTTATTTTTAATGTATTTTTGATGTTTTTCAAATACAACGTGTAAGCTAAGGTGAGGAATGCATAAATAAAGTAGAAATGTGTAAACAAAGCAAAATGCATGATCTAAGTGAGCAGGCAGAATGTAAATGCATAGACTAGTGCAATGTAAATGAGAGTAAAAAATGTATGGCAAGTGGAGGCAAAGGGTAGGTAAGCACCTAGCAAATTTTTTACCAAGGGAAATTCTTGGTCATGTAGTTACTTCCTAATTAGGTGTAGATTAGGGGAGTATGCAAGGCTTACGATTCTCTGGGAGGATATTGGCTTCAACTACTCATTCAAGTGTGTTAGCCTTAGGCACTGTGTTTGTTGCCATAGGTGTACCACCAAGAAACTCTTCTTCCAAAACTTACGCCATGTCTATGTCGTGGATAGTCGAAGAGGAAGCATTATCATCATGGATGATAACTTGACCACCTTCATATGGAAGGTGGATTTCTTGGTGGATGCGAGAGGAGATGGCCCTTAGTTGGGCTAGCCAAGGGCTACCTAGAATCATGTTGAAACCTAGTATCTCCTTTATGATAGTGAAATATGCACTAGTGGGGAATTGCTCTCCTACGACAAAGGCTAAGTTGATTGTACCCCTAAATGTGAACATGATTCATTGAAGGATTTTAGACACGTGGTTTTTGTTGGCCTAATTTCATCTGCTAGGCCTACCTTGTCAATTTTGAAGTACATGACTACGTTTGTTGCTGCACCATCATTGACATGCACTTTGTGGATGGTGCACTACCCAACATGTATGCTAATGGATAGTGGAGCTATAGTGACCTCCCCTCGTTTGGGGTTGACTTTGACTACATTGTCATGGAATACTAGGGATGTTGAACTCGATTCTTGTGGTGTAGGGGATAACATTGTTGCACAGATGGATGCCTCATTTGTAGGGATGTCCTCTGTAATAGGAATGGAGGCCAAGATTTGGGCTAATGCAGTCGTGAAAGCTCAACATTGTGTTCTTTTTCTTGAGTGCTTGTTTCACTTGGGTTAGTGTAGCTACAAAGTCCTTGTCATTGGCTATTATGTTGGCCTTGATTTCCTCTATGTGGCTTGAGAGACAGATCTCTTGGGGAGGGGACATGGGCTTGGTTTGCTTGGCCTGCTTGGGGATAGGGGCCCCTGTGTTTGGTTGTTGCTTGTCGATTATAGCCTTTTCTTTAGCCATGGGGGTTACGAGGCACTCATTTATCATCTTGCACTACCATTTGGTACTAATGGGGTCAACCTTTGAAGGAGGAGGGACTAAGATGTTACCCACTATTGGGTTTCAGGTAGGTGAGGGGCCATCACATTGTGGCATCCTTATGACAAAGGATAGTTTAGGAGTTGTTGTAGGAGTTATTGTGTGATCAACTTGTTGTGGCACCTTGATGGTGAAGGGTTGCTTAGTAGTTTTTGTTGTTACATCATGCCAATTTAACATCTTAGTGGATGATTGTTGTGGAACTTTGACCACAAAGGGTGTTACAGGTGCCGAAGGTGGCACTTTGATAATAAAGGAAGGCCTCTTGTTTATGGAGGTCAAGGGGATCCTTGCCTTGTTGGGAGGCACATGGATCAAAAAAGGTTTTTGCATAGGTTTGTACTTGCCACCTATACTAATGGAATTTATGACATAGGAGGCATCATCTGTGTTGGATTGATTCACCATGTCAAGAACCATATGACCTTGTTCTATCATTCTCTACAGGTCATCCTACAAAGCATGATAGTTGTTAGTACTATGACCAACCAATTGGTGGTAATGACAGTATTGGTCCAATTTAAAATGTTGTGGGACTAGGGGCTTGTTTGGTACCACTAATGTGGGGTTCCTTAGTAGTTCATAGTACCTATCATTTTTTTGGTGGGTAATCACAGATACCTATTTGTGTTGGATTTTCCTAGCTTTTAGGAGTTGCGCTAATAGTTCAAAGAGTTCCATTGGTAGTGGTGTATACTTTGAGTGATCCTTATGCTGAAAGTTGGACCTTGGGGTGGCCCCTACTGATGTAGGTGAGTTGGCACTAGAGTTAGCAGTTTTATCAGCTAGGGCATTGGGCTACTTAGTGGTTGGGCCCCAATTGGTTACTTTTGTGCTCACGGCCATTGTTTCCACTATTGTGTTCTACTTGCAAGCATGTTGGTTTTTGTAGGCCATGTAGGCTAGGTCATTGCTAGCTTGTGCTGCTTCCTCTATGCCTTTTGTTTGGGCACAGGTTTGGCTAGGAGACTTCATGGCTAGATAATATAGTTTGGACTTGATGAAACCATTCATTGCACCTTTGAAGATGGCCAATAGATGTGTCTCTACTAGGGGTTCATGCATTTCACTCAATGCAGCATTCCAACATTGAAGGAATTTTGACATAGGTTCTCAAGTCCCTTGCTTAACTTGCATGAGTTGGTTAAGGGTTGCTTTAGGCTTTAGGTTGTGCTTGAAGCATATCACAAACTGGCTTATGAGATCCTCTAAATAGGAGATTGAGGTCTTGGGTAGCATGCTATAGTAGTCTAAGGCCTTGTCTGTGAGTGACATGGGGAACATGTGCATGATAACATGTGGCCAAGCTTGAAGGAGTAGGTACTTGGATTGAAATTTGATCAAGTGTGCATTGGGTTCACCTTCACCATTGTACTTGGTAAATTGAGGCAACTAAACCCCTGTTGTGAGAGTTAAGGGTGGTATTGTAGGACTTATGGGGTCATCTTGATAGAAGTCCACCATCTTGATGGTGTCATAGGAGGTAGCCTTAAGTCAGTTCGTCGCGTCTATCAAGCTTTGGATTAGCTGGAATGCCTGATCCAAACTTGAGGATGCACCAATTGATTGCATTGGCTAGGATTGTGTTGGTTGCATAGCATAGGGTGGAATTGTTGGTTGCAGAGTTTGCCAGTTTAACATCATCGTAGATAGTGGTTACTAGTTTAATGTCATAGTAGACAATTTTTTCTAGTTTAAAGTCATAGAAAATGATTGTTGAAGTGTTGGTTGAGTGATGGGTGTAGTGATTGAAGTAGGCCACACATGAGTGGGTTGGATGAACACCACAGACATCAATGAGATAGGCAGGACATAGGATGCCTGAGTTGTTTGGGGATGGGAGATGGCCCCTACGTGAGTATAGGGTTGGGAAAATGCAATAGTTAGTTGTAAGGAAGGCTAAATTGGCATGGTCACCCTCTCTAAGAGGATGGGTGGACTGAACTAAGGAGGGGCTGTACTAGGAAGCGATTTTTGGAAGATGGTGTAGGGGTGGCTCTCGTGTTCAGAGTAGGCCTCAAGTTCATCTTCCTCCTTCTATGAGGCTTCCTTGTAGGTTTTCCTTGCATCATGTTTGTTTGCACAGATGAGCTAGGACAACAACTGGTGGTAGGACTCTGTGAGTGGGATTATGTCAAACAAGGAGGGGTTGTACTTCCATCCATTCTGGTGGATTCATTTGTAGTCTTTTTTTTGCCTCCAAATCAAGGTAATCCACTAGTAGTTCTACTTGGATTTTGGCACAATTATTCATGGATTAGTGCAACATGCTTTGGCTAGATGCTATTGTCAAATGTGCTAGACACCAACGTGGAAGGTTGATCTGGATTCATATTCACAAATTAGGTTGTGAGCGTTGCTGAAAATGGCTAACTCTAAAAATTGTAGAAAAATGACCAAGTTTGCTGGTAGTAGAAAAATGTAAGAAAATAGCTAAGTGTAAAAATGCTGAAAAAATGGCTAAGTATGGAAATGTAGAAAAAGTGCCAAGTATGAAAACTGCTAAAAATGGCCAACTCTAGTGCTATACTTACTACACTAGAGCTTCCTATGCTCGCTATGCTAGAGCTTGCTAGGCTATAGCTTGTCAAGTTCACTATGCTAGACCTTGCTACACTTTGAAAACTTGTTACACTCCCTAGAACATTCAGGGTTTTGACTAAGTGCTAATCAAAAATGTAGATAGAAATGGTTCAAGCCTTCCATCTAGTGCTAAAAAAATATGACATCTAAAAACATCAGTGGTCAGAACATTGAGAGGTCGCTGGGTGTACAGGCTAACCCCAAATCCATGCGAGGATCGTGATGAAGAAACTAGAAATGGGATTCCCTAAACAGTTTGGTCGATTAGACAGGGACTTATGTGGTGTTAAAATAACCGTGTGTGAGAAGGGTTTGTACTACATTACGCATGGACATCAGGTCTAGGTAAGCTAGAGCATAGTAGGGTGTCCTGGCCTAAGAACAATGACATGAACATGCAAATATGTATAAAAATGTAAAAAAATACAAGTGCTATGCTAAATGCAAAAGAGAAATGCTTGAGAAATGTGAAAAAATTTGAGAACAATAGTGCACCACCCCAAAAAAGGGAGCATAGCTAATTTACAAAGGTATACATAGTGTACAATAGATGTAGTTGGAGCGCAATCATAGCCTCAATGGTGTTAGACTATGAAGTTTGGTGCTTACTATGTTAGACTATTCCTACTGGGTTGGTAGCCATGGTGTACCATGTGATGTCCTACAGGGCTGTAGTGGGGCTGCAGTGTACCATGTGGTGTAGTTGTGCCTCTTTGCTAGTGTGGTGTGCTCTAGGTCTCATTCGCCCATGAAGCCCAAGTGCCAAGATTCCATAGGACAAATGCCAAAATGAAAGTGCCAACTACCTTACTAGTTCCCCCCTCATTGAAACATTAGGGTGCAAGGATACTTATAGGGCTAGGGTTAATCAAAAATGTGGATCAGGTGCCATGTGGTAGTGTGGTAGGTGGGACCATGGAATATTATCTACTACACTTGTCTTGTGTTATGCATGGGTCAAAGGATGTTGGCTGCTAGGCTTGTCCCATGTTACGTGAAGGACATGGGACACTATCTTCTATGCTTGTCCTATGTTACACATGGAGCTCAGGATAGTGGCTGCTATGCTCATTCCGTGTTACATGCAGGACATAGGACATTGGATAATGGGCTTGTCCCATGTTATGTGCAGGACATGGAATGTTGTCTACTATGCTAGACAGGGTGTTACGCTACCCTATGCTACACATCGTGATAGGGTGCTATGTTGTGCTACGCTACATAGTGTGACAGGATGCTACGTTGAGATATGCTACGTAGCGTGACATGGTGCTACACTACACAGCTTGACATGTGAATCTATAGAAAGTGCCATCATTCTAACACTTAGAAAAATTTTGCAAATCTAGCAGTTGGAGTTGACTACACTCAACACTTGGAAAAATATGGACAAAGTGCCACTGTTTTGACACTTAGCCAAATTTGCAGTTGAGATGCCAAGACTTGAAATTTTTTGGTGTTTCAAGTTGTAGTGATGTTCTTTGGAAGATGAGAGATATCTAGAGTTAGTTGCCTAGTTTCCACCAATCATTCCAGCAGTTGTTCATGTTGGGCAGCATTCAATTTCTTACTAACCATGCCTACAAATGTTTGCACATCTTGAAGTGTAGATACATCTGCTACAGACATCATAGGATCATCCAGTACTTTAGCCACATGGTCAGCTACCACTTTTGCCATTGTTTCCTACCCTTTGTGCTGCATCACCAAGACAATTGCCTCTTCACCTTCCTCCAATATTACCAACAAAGTGGTGGCATTCCCAAATATTTCTAGGAATAAATGATGTGTTGTTAGTGACACCATCACCTCCTAAGCATTGGGATCCAACCTTGAAGGTAGTTACATTCTTTGGGCAAAGAAAATGGAACCACTCCTCTCCATCTAGCTAATAGTTTGAGCCACCTCATTAAGATGAATTATTGCTATCTAATACATATATGGATCCACCCCACTTGTTCCTCCTTGTTGCTCTTGTTCACTCAAGAGCTACTCTCAAATTTGTCGTAGATTCTCAAGGACTATGCATGCTGCCGATGTTGTCTCTTGAGTGGGTGGTGGTGGTGGTAGCTCCTCTTCTAGGATGGCTGCTGGCATTTTTTCCTTCATAATTTCTACCCATGAGGCCAAGGGAGTATTCCTAAGAGTGTCATTGGAATAGTGAACAATACCTACCCTCTTACAAAGTTTTCTTATAAGGCATGGAAAGGGCAGGGTCCTCCTTCCATGTTTATTCTCCTTGAATTTATTTTCAATCTCTAAATAAATTAGTTATGGAAGGTTAATGGGAAATTTCTCACTTAGAAAGGTGCATGCATGAGTGAAGAAGGTAGTCATATTACATGGCCTCACTAGTGGATTGAAATGATAGGCTACAATCTTGAAATAAATTCATTCCACTAGTGTGAATGCACCATATTCCTTACGGTTCACCTCGTAAGATCGCTAGCTCTACTTTCTTTTTACCTTAGGGTCATCTTTTGTTGATATTTTCACCAACTATGTTTTGATGTTGGGAAACCCCAATGCCTATGTAATGGCCTCCATCGAGTAGAACACTTGAATGTCCTTCATTTTTATAATGAACTCCAACCTTCAACTATTCTAGAGGAGATAGGTCTCTCCCATGTACAACTCCCCACTAGTTTTGATGATTGGAAACATGGGAGAGGTTTGCAATTATGTTTTGACATCCTCTGAAGCTTTCTCCAAAAATGGTCCAAAGTTTATTTCTTGAAGAACTGATCATTGGATTTATCAAGACTTGATGATGTCTAGGCAGGATTGAGTTAGAGTGACCTCTAGCCTAGGCATAGGTCTAGGTGCCTCTCCTCATTCAGATTTTTGTATAGGCACTTCTTCTTCTAGAATTTGTCAAATAGATTCCACTTCAAGATTCTCATGAAGAGGTCCCATTGCATGGGTCACCTCTAAAACAACACCAATTTCAAGCTTCTGCATCTTCAATGATAAATTTTTCTAAGTGTCAAAACTTGGAAATTTTTTTTCTAAGTGTGGGTGTTATGCTCTCCACTGTAGCCAGCATAGCACACATTGAGGCCTATTTTGCAAGATTTTTTCTAAGTATTAGTAGTAGTCTCATGAAAATTTTTCTAAGTATCCTACTACGCTCTCCATCATATGCAATGTACCACACACTTCCATGGCTAGTTTACCCAAGTGTTAAGCTAGGAGTGGTCAAGGATAGCTTGGGATGGACAAAATAGTTTGTCAAATTTTCTATCTCCTAAGTTGTCATGCTCACTACACTCCCTAGCATATCCAGCTTGACACATGTCCCAGTAGCCAGTTTATCCAAATACTAGGCTAAAGGTTGTCAAAATTTCTTAGGATGGAAAACATGGTTTGATAAATTTTCTATCTCTTGACTTGCTATGCTCTGCTACACCCCATAGCATATCAAGCATGACATAGGTTCCAGTGCCTAGGTTTTCTTAAGTGTTGGACAAGGATCTATCAAGCTAGCTTGACATGGAAGACACATTTGGCACATTTCCTAACTTCTGAGGCTGCCTCTCCTAATATGCCCTAGAGCATAGCTAGCATACCATGAATGAAGAATGTAGATTCCATCAAAATTTGGCTAAGTGTGCCTACTATGCTCTATTATGCTCCCCAATGTAGCCAGCATGACTAGTGTGAAACATCAAAATTTTCCAAATTTTCACTAAGTGTTGTGTTACTCTCTAGAGTGTAGCCAACTTGACACTAAGGAAAAACTTTCAAAAAGTTCCAAAGGCCTCTAGAGCTTAGCATCAGCCTTCCTCTTAGCTCTGACATCCCTCTAGCAATCAAGATCAGTGGTTTGCATTTATTTTGCACCTCCATTGGTCCCCAAAATTATTGCTACGCTTGACCCTACTCGAAATATGGGAAAGACATAGTCCCAGAGCGTAGCCTCGAAGTTGTACTATTTTTCCATTATTTGTAGGTATGCTACAGTCTCTCAAACTCTAGCACATGAAATCCAAGTAGTGTAGTCATAGTTTAGCAATCTCTAGGAACCCATTACTATCCTTTAGAGTAATCTTTTGCTACTCTCATGAGAGCATAACCCTATCTATGCTCATGCCATGTGGTGCCTGATCTGCATTTCATGCTAAACCTAGCCCTATAAATACCCTAATTTTTAGCACTCTAGGGGTTGTCAAAACAAAAGAGCATTGTGCATTTTAGCTATCTAGGCATCCCTGACACTTTTGCATCTAAGTATCTAAGCTTCACAGCTTGGCACCTCCCAAAACATAGTCCACCATTGCACTTGTAGAACATGGCAATAACCAACCAAGCATGTTTAGTCTCCATTGTAGCTATTAGCTCTACATCTTGGGTGTCCTAGAGACTATGATTGCACTGCTACGTTGCCACTATGTTTGCTTCATGTTGCGTATGATTCTCACCTCTTATCTAGCAAAGTTATGCTCCCCATTTTTTGGGTGGTGCATTTTTTTATTCTAAAGCTCTATTCCATTTCATTTCCAAGAGTTTTTCATTGATATTAATTATATCTCTCACATTTTTTTGCTATTTGATACATATTTCCACACTCACATCACTATTTTTAGGCCAGGACACCCTACTACACTCTGGCTTAGCCATTCCTAGTGTGTGCACATAATGCAATATAAACCCTTCTTACATATGGTCATTCTAACACCATGTAAGTCCCTGTCTAATCCAATAGACCATTCAAGGCACCTCATTTCCATTTCCTAGCACAACCCTTGCATGAATTCAGGATTAGGCTATACACCTGCTAACCTTTTGGTGTTCTAGCCACCAATGTTTTCAAACATCATAGTTTTTGGCACTAAAAAGAGGGCCTTACATTCTTTCTATGTTCAAGGGTAATTCCACATGCTTTTTACACCTCTACTACTAGTTGCAAGCTAGCATAGACATAACATCCCTATGAACCTACCACAATAGTAACTAGATCAAAGGCTAGTGCAGGAGTTGTCTACATTTTGGTTGGTGTAGATTGGTCCTAGTTGTTAGTTCCCTTGGTGTGATGTTAGAAAATGTCAGTGCTTGGAACACCGAGAGGTCCACGAGCATATAGCCTAACCCCGAATCCATGTGAGGATCATGTTGGGAAATAGAAATGAGGTTCCTTGAATGGTCTTGTCAATTAGAAAGGGACTTACGTGGTGCTAAAATGACCATGTGTGAGAGGGGTTTATTCTATGTTATGCGTGGGCATAAGGTTCAACTAAGCTAGAGGGTAGCAAGGTGTCTTGGCTTGAGAATATTGATACTGAAGAGTCTAAAGGGTCTTGCATCTACAAACTAAGCTTAAAGAAAATGAAGAACTTTGTTAGAACAAAAATACTCTTGTTAAACTTTCTAACTTTTGTATGTCTTCTATTCTATTATTTTTTTGTATTGTGAATGAATATGTGCTGCTACAATTATATAGGCCTTGATCTCCCAAGAATAGATTTGGAGAGATAATTATGAATCTCGGAAATCATGGGGATGATCCTTATCATCATATTTAAGGACCTTCTTAATATGGGATGTCCTAAACATCGATTTGATAAGAATTACATGAATAGGATCTCATCTTTAAAATAGATTAATGGATGATATCTATCTAATTAAATTGTGAAACATCTAGTCATCATATTCCAAAAACCCTCCCATGATGGTAAGAGGTTCCACTCCTAGGAAGTTTCAAAAAGACTCAAACTTTTCATAGCTTAGAATCTTCATAAAGATGTTTGCCATTTGTGCTTTAGTTGCACAATCTTCTATGTTGAGTATGTTATCTTCAATCAATCTTTTGAGATTGTGATGCTTGATATCTATGTTCTTGGAATGCCCATGATGAATAGGATTCTGAGCCATTGCAATAGCACTTGTGCTATCATAGTATAACCGAATGGGAGGTTTTAGTGTATGTCCCATTTCAGTGAAAATAGAGTGGATCCAAATGGCCTGAGTAGTAGCATTTGATGTAGCAATGTATTCTAATTCAACTTTTGAGAGGGTGACTATAGATTGCTTCTTTGATCCCCATGAGATAAGTGATGGACTAAAGAAGAAACAAAAACTAGAAGTTGACTTTTGATCTTCGAGGTTACCTCCCCAGTCTGCATCAATGTATCGCCATATCTTGAAATTTGTATGTCAATGAGATGTGATCCCAAAATCTATTGTAGTTCTTAGGTATCACAATACCTATTTTGCAACTTTCCAATATGATTCATGTGCATCTTGCATGAACCGAGAAAGGTAATTTATAACATATTGGATATCTGGACGAGTATTGAAGAGATATATTAAACTACCAACAAGGGATCTGTATAGTGAAGGGTTGATAGAGGGGGATTTATCATCCTTGGAAAGTTTTGTACCAAAAGTAAGTGATGTGTCTAAAGGATTATAATTAATCATGCCAAATTTCTCAATTAAGGATCAGGAAAATTTCATTTGGCATATGGAAATTGATTTTGTTCTTTGGATAACTTGAAAGCCCAAAAAGTATGACATCTTTCCTAAATTAGACATTTTGAATTCCTTTTCTATGGCATTAAGAAAATTATTTATTAATGCAATTGTAGATTAAAAATAGATTAAATAATCTACATATAAACAAACACAAATAAAATCATCTCCATATACCTTTTTGTATATTGTTGTTTGGGACTAAAGATTAATGAAGCCTTCTTACATGAAAAATGCATGAATATGTGCATACCATGCATGTGGAGCTTGATTGAGCCTGTATAATGCCATCCATCAATGAAACCCAGTGATTGAGAAATGTAGAAGCCATATTGAGTTGATAAACCACGTAGCCAACTTGTTTAGCAATGGCAAGAAAGATTCTCATGGATTCCATCCATGAAATAGGAGCAAAGTTATCATCAAAGTCTCTACCTTGTTGTTGGAGATAGCCTTTGGAAACTAGATGAGCTTTGAAGTTTTCTATTTCACCATATTGATTTCTCTTAAGTTTAAATATCCATTTTAAACTGATAATAGGCTTACCAGATGGATGAAGAACTAGGCTCCAAGTGTCATTTTTATTAATTTGATGTAGCTCTTTCTCCATGACATCAATCCAGTGGTTATCTTTTGGAGCTTCAATGATTGTGGATGGTTCCATTAAACCATCATTGCTTCCCCCCATTAGTGTAAGTAGCACAAGAAATTCATCATCCATCATAGTGAAAAGACAATTTTAAAGAGAGTCCACATCCTAGGTTGGTGAAGTAGTGTCTCCAGGAAAGTGACTTCTTATCATGCATTGTGTAAAATTTGTATCCAACATGTTGGAGGCTAGATGATATTGAGCTAGCTGAGAGGTGACTAGAATCTACCAGGAGGTAGACATTCTGGAGGTAGAAGGTGTTGCAAATGAAAGGATTTGAGAAGGCATTATTGTAGAGGTCTACCCTTGAAGAGGAAATGAAAGTTGAGGATGGTGTTGCATTGGATGACCATGCCAGGGTAGTGTATGCGGTGGTAGTTGTTGGTTTATTGTTTCCATAGATCCATGTACTGAATTGGTAGTAGTATGCATGTCTTTGGTACTAGAAATAGACACATTTTTGGCAGTAGCAGAAAAGTGAGGAGAAATAGCACTGTGGATTTCTATGCCACTATAATGTTGAAACATTTCTTCCATGAAGTTTACATCACGTGAAGCAACCACATTTTTATTTGAAACATTATAGCACCTATACACTTTGGAATTTGCACAATATCACACTTAAATTCTTTGAAAGATCTAGAATAAAATAGATCTAGGAAATAACATATTTGTTACCTTGGGTTGTTGTGAAGGTAAGTGATCTAATCCTAGTAATGGTTAACTTCTTTCCATTACCTATGGTTACCCTTCCATCATATTTTTCCAAGATTGAGATTAATTTCTTATTCCCTGTGATGTGATTGCTACACCCACTATCAACATACCAAATGTTATTGTTGTTGCTAGCATCTAGTACCTTTGTAGAGATCAAGAGTTGATCCTCCTCCTTTTTAATATAAAATAATTTCTTACCTTTTTTTTTTATCTTCATGTTCTACAATTTTTTCTTTTCCCTTCTTTTCATACTTCTTCCTTAACCAACATTCAAGATTATTATGGGTGTTGGTACAACAAAAATCATAATGCATACCTTCCTTTGATTGATTTAATCTTCCATGACCATGGCCTCTAGATCTACTGTGACTGTGTCCATGTCCTCTAAATGAGGATACACTTGAGGATCTTTGATGTTGATTTTGATTTTGATTGTATGTCCTTTGAAATTGTTCTTGAAATGCATTTGTTGTTGAATCCTCATGATCAACAATTCTTTGATTGTATGTCCTTAAGCTTCCTACGAGCTAAACCATGGTCATCTTATCAGGATCTCTTGCTTCTTCAATAGCCATGACGATGGGATCATATTTTCTATTTACACTTCAAAGGATCTTTTCAACAAGATGCCTTTGCTCAAGTGTTTTTCCACAAGATTCAAGTCCATTTTGAACTTCTTGAAATTTGCTGATGTATTGATCAATATTCTCTAAATCTAGCATGCACAAAGATTCAAAATATTTTCTTAAAACTTGTAACTTGACAACACGAACTTTTAATGATCTCTTGTATGCAATCTCTAGTGCATCCCATGCAAATTTGCTAGTTTGATGCATAAAAATTTTGGGAAAGATTGTTAGATCTAACCTAGATTGAATGATGAATATTGCTTTTTCATCTTTCTTATGAAGATCCTTAAGTTCATTCTTTTTATCTTCCTTCAAGGCTTGAAATGTTGCTTGATCAACATCTTGAAATCCATTTTCAACAAGATCCCAAAGATCTTCTAAGATCAAGAATTTCTTCATCTTGATTGCCCAATATTCATAATTCTCTCTGTTGAAGATAGGAACTTGAAGAGACACGGATCCGTGATTTTGGACCATCCTAGAGAGATCTGTTGTTAAGAATCTAAGCTAACCAGCTCCAATACCAAATGAAGAGTCTAAAGGGCCTTGGATCTATGAACTAAGCTTAAAGGAAATAAAGAACTTTGTTAGAACAAGAACACTCTTGTTAAACTTTCTAGCTTCTATATGTATTTTGTTCTATTATTTTTTTTCTATTGTGAATGAATATGTTCTACTATAATTATATAGGATTTGATCTCCCAAGAAGAGATTTGGAGAGATAAGTGTGAATCTTGAAAATCATGGGGATGATCCTTATCATCATATTTAAGGATCTTCTTAATATGGGATGTCCTAAACATGGATTGGATAAGAATTACATGAATACGATCTCATCTTTAAAATAGATTAATGGATGAGATCTATCTAATTCTATTGTGGAACATCTAGTCATCATATTCCACAAATACATATGAAAAAGTGAGAAAATACAAGTGTTATGCTAAATACCAAAAGGAAATGCTTGAGAAATGCAACAAAATTTTAAAATAGAAGTGCACCACACCAAAAGGTACAGAATAACTAATTTTAAACGGGTCTCAAAAGGTACATAGTGTATAATAGGTATAGTGGGAGTGTAATCGCAGCCTTGGTGATGTTAGGCTATGAAGTTTGGTGCTTACTGTGATGAATTGTGCCTACCGAGTTAGTTTCCATAGTGTACTATGCAATATTTTGCAGGGCTATAATAAGGCTACGGTGTATTGTGCAATGTAGCTATGCCTCTCTACTAGTCTGGTGTGCTCTGGGTCTCATTCACCCATATAGCTAAGTGCTAAGATGCCAAAGTGCCAAATGCCAAATGAAAGTGCCAACTACCCCACTGGTGAAAAATGGAAGCCAACCCTAAAACATTTTGGTTCAAGGGTATTTATAGGGCTAGGGTTAGCCCAAAATGCAAATCGAGTGCCACATGGCAATGAGGTAGGTGAAACTACAAGAAAAAACTTTCAAAATTTTCTAAGTTTGGAGGTGACCAGGAAAGGGTTAAAAATTTTTCTAACTTTGGTTGCAATGCTTGTCCCATGGTATGTGTGGGACATGAGACGTTGGCTATGACACTCATCCCATGTTACATGTGGGCCACAGGACATTAGCTAAGGATAGGGCATAGGACAGACTCTTAGAAGAATCTAGTGAAGATTGTAATCCTTATTCTTGTTATGCTAGCTATGCTCTAGAGCATAGTAGGAAGGGTGGCCTCAAGAGTTAGAAAATCTATTAAATGCCTCTTCCATGTTGAGCTAGCTTGATAGCTTTTAGCTTAAAACTTAGGCAAAACTTATCACTAAAAAGTGTGGTACATTGGCTACACTTTAGAGTGTAGCATGGGCAATGGGAGGATAACAAAACACTTAAAGAATTCTATAAAATTGGCCATTTTTGTGTTGGCTACGCTTGCCACACTCTAAAGCATAGCAGAGCATAACAACTATAGTGCCGAGTGTAATAGCTACAGTGTCATTATAGAGCATAATAGCTATAGTGCTAGGCATTGTACAATAGTTAGAAAAATTTTTATAGCTGCTATTGACACTTAAAAAATTTTGCAAAACAAGCCTTCATGCATGCTACGCTCAAGAGTGTAGCACCAACAATTAGAAAAATTTGCTAAGTTTTGACCCTTAGACAAATTTGTAAAAAGTACCATCGTTCTAACACTTAGAAAAATTTTGCAAATATGGTAGTTGGGGCTAACTACACTCAACATTTAGAAAAATTTGGGCAAAGTGCCACCATTTTGACACTTCGCCAAATTTGCAGTCAAGATGCCAAGACCTAAAATTTTATCATGTTTGAATGGCCCCTCTTTGTTGATGTCTAGAAGAGTGGCCCAAGAGACATCAACAAAGAATTGCAAAACATCATAGTAGATGTGGCACCAACATTGCTCATTGATATAAGATCAGGTGATGCTTCACCATGTTCAAGAGTGTTGCAGATAAGGGTGTGCTAAGGGCAAAGGGTGTAGGAAATGCTAAAGAGATGAAATGGAAATAGTGGAAATGAAGTGCAAAAAGTGTATCCTGATGTAAAATGCAAAATAAACATGGCTGACTATGACCATGGCATGAAGTGCCTTCTCCTTGAAGCATTGACCTATCATTGAAGTGCTCATGAGAGAGTCAAGGTCAATCCAAGGCTAGGCTGATTATGAAACTATAGTACTATTAATTTGCTTAGGGATGTGATTTTCCCCTTTTCTCTTTTTACCTTTTTTTTGTTTTCTCATATTTTTCTATTTTTTAAAGTTTTTTTCTTTCTTTTCTTCTCTTTTTTTCTTTTTCTTTTTTTTTCTTTGCTGCTAGATGAACCTCTATTGGGTTTAGGTTACTAATGAATGCTAGCTACAAATTGGCCATCAAGTAGATGGGATTTATTTTGATGCGACCACATCACATTTGTAGGATAGGTGTTTTCTCCCAAGGATGAGTTATGTTACATCCACTTGTGCTTTGAGAAGATAATAGAGGCTCCTCATGTGACAAGTTGCTTTACCTCTGCCTTGAGTTCTATGGTTGATGTAAGGAGAATGCCATATGCATCATAGTGTGTATGCATCAGAGAGATGTGCAATCATGAGTATGCAAGGGATGAGAGGCTATTAGAATGCAGTGAATGTGAATAGATTGTAATGGGATAAAAAGGATGTGCACTCTTAAGTAGCTTAACCAGTTAAATCATGCACATTGAAGTGATGTGGTGACTTGCCACTATGATGAGATGCATCTCTGCATGATCATCTTTGAGGCTTTCTCCTATAAACACAACTCAAAGAAGATAAGAAAACCACAAAACATGAAATGCAAGTGCCAATGCTAGATGTGAAGATGCTACAAGTGTTGGATGCAAATATGCTGCAAATGTGTCAAATGCTATACTAGTTGCAAGTGCTGAGGAAGCTAGTGAAAATGACAAAGTGATGATGCTGTGAGTGCTCCAAGGGTTTCACCAATGTCAAATGCTTTGACAAATGAGCAACATGCTAGTTGAAAGTCTTGGCATACCATGAACCAAGTTTAAGGTCCTGGTAGATTGTGATGTTCTAGTTTATAGTCCTAGCAAACTACTAGGTGGGCATTTAATGTTGTAATGAACAATGCATGTTGTGCTAGTTTAACATCATGACTGTTTATAGTCATCGCAAACTACTACACCAATTTATAGTAATATCATACTATCAATGCAGTTTTTTGTGTTATGGTGGATGAGTGTTTACCTTTTTTGTGTGAGATGTGATGCTGCATGCATAGTCATGCTGTGTGCTTGCAAGATCCTACAAAAATTAACTAGAAAAACAACATCAAGGGGCACCTATCATAAATAGAGTTAAAATGAATAAATAAAAGGAAAGCAATGCAAAAAGAAATAGTTTTATGGCATTTTGGGCTATGGGCTAGTTTAAGGCCATTTTAGGCCATGTGTTTTTGTAGTTTTATTTTTTCTTTATGCATTTTTTATGTTTTTCAAATTTCATTTATAAGCTAAGTGGATGGATGCATAAAGAAATTAAAAAAAATGTGTGAATAAAATGAAATGTGTGATCTAAGAAAGTAGGAAAAATGTAAATGTGTAGGCAAGTGTGATGCAAACAAAAGTCAAAAATACATGGCAAGTGGAGGTAGAGGATAGGTAGGCGTTTAGTGTGTTTTTGACTAAGGGAAAGTCTTTGTCACATAGTTGCTTCCTAACCCAACATGGATTAGGAGGCATGAAAGACTTAAAATCCTCTGGGAAGCTATTGGCTTTAACCACTTCTTTGGGTACGTTAGCCTTAGGTGTTACATTGGTTGTTGCAGGTGCATCACCAAGAAACTCCACCTCCAACACTTGCTCCATATCTATGTTGTGCATAGTTGGAGAGGAGGTGTTATCACCATGGATGATAACATTGACCACCTTTTTATGGAAGGTGAACTTCTTGGTGGATGGGAGAGGAGACAACCCATAGTTGGACTAGCCATGGCCTACCTAGGATCAAGTTGAAGCTTGGCATCTTCTCTATGATAGTGAAATTTGTGTTGGTGGGAAATTACTCTCCTACCATAGAGGCTAAGTTGATTGTACCCTTGATAGTGACACATGATCTATTGAAGGATTTTAGACATGTGGTTTTGGTTCACTTGATTTTGTCTACTAGACCTAGCTTGTCGATGATAGAGTATAGGACTACGTTTGTTACTACACCATCATTGACGTGCACTCTATCGATGTTGCATTTCCCAACACGTATGCTAATTGAAAATGGAGCTATAGTAACCTCCCCTCATTTGGGATTGACCTTTACTGCATCATCATGAAATGCTAGGGATGTTGAACCTAATTCTTGTGGTGTAGGTGGAAACATCATTACATGGATGCATGCCTCATCTACAAGGATGTCCTCTATAATAGGAATTGAGGCCAATATTTAGGGAAATGCTTGGTAGTGATTAGATGATGTCATGAATAGGTCATACAAGCTTAACATTATGTTCTTTTGCTTGATCATTTGTTTCACCTAGATTAGTGAAACTATGAAGTCCTTGTTGTTAGCCGTTGTGTTGACCTTGAATTCCTTCATGCGACTTGAGAGATAGATCTCTTGTAGAGGGGAATTGGGCTTGGGTCACTTAGCTTGCATGGGGGAGAGGGTCCTAGCTTTCAGTTGTTGCTTGCTAGTCATAGCCTTTACTTTGACCATGGGGGTTGTGAGGCACTTGTTCGTCCTCTTGCGTTGCCATTTGGTATGCCTAGCTACATTACTAATGGGGTTAACCCTTAAAGGAGGAGGGACTAAGATGTTGCCCACTCTTGGGTTTTGGATAGGTGATGGGCCATAACGTTGTGGCATCTTTACGAAAAATGTTAGTTTAGGAGTTTTTGTGAGGCCAACTTATTGTGACACCTTAATGATGAAAGATTGCTTAGTGGTTGTTATTGCTACATCATGCCAATTGAACATCTTAGTAGATGAGTGTTGTGGGACCTTAACCACAAAGGGTGTTGTGGGTGTGCAAGGTGATAATTTAATAACAAAGGGATGCCTCTCACTTGTGGAGGCTAAGGGGATCCCTACCTTGTTAGGAGGCATGTGGATTACAAAAGGTTATTGCACAAGTTTTGACTTGCCACCTATGCTAATGGAGTTTATGACATAGGGGGCATCATTTAGATTAGATTGGCTCACTACATCAAGCACTAGATTTTCCCTTTCTATTATTCTTTGTAGGTGATCCTACAAAACACGATAGTTGTTCATACTATGAATAGATAGTTGGTGGTAATGATAGTATTGGGGTAGTTGGAAATGTTGTGGGACCAAGGGCTTGTTTGATACTACTGAGGCGGGGTTCCTTAGTAGTTCATAGTACCTATGATGTTTTTGGTGGGTAATCTTTGATATGTGTTTGTGTTGGATTTTCCTTGCTTTCAAGATTTGCTCTAGTAGTTCAGAGAGTTCATTGGTAGTGATGTATACTTTGAGTGATCCTTGTGCTGAAAGTTGGACCTTGGAGTGTCCTCTACTGATGTAGGTGAGTTGGCATCAAAGTTGGTGGCTTTGTAGGCTTGGGAATTGGGCTGTTTAGCCTTCAAGGTTTGGTTGGTTGCTTTTGTGCTTGCTACCACTATTGCCACTATTGCATTTTTCTTGCACACAAGTTGGTTTCTATAGGCCATGTAGGTTGGGTCATTGCTAACTTATGTTGCCTCCTCTATGCCCTTCATTTGGGCAAAGGATTGGCTAAGAGACTTCAGGGCCAAGTAATACAGTTTGAACATGATGAAGTCATTTACTACATTCTTGAAGATGATCAGTTGGTGCATCCTTGCTAGGGGTTCATGCATTTCACTCAATGAAGCATTCCAATGTTGGGGAAATTTTGGCACAGGATCTAAAGACCCTTGAATGACATGCATGAGCTCATCAAGGTTTGCTTCAAGCTTTAGGTTGTACCTAAAGCGTGTCATAGACTAGCCAAGGAGGTCCTCTGGGGAGGAGATTGAGGCCCTAGGTAGTGCATAGTACTAGTCTAAGGCCTTGCCAATGAGTGACATGGGAAACATGCACATGATGGCATGTGGCCAAGCTTAATGGAGTAGGCACTTAGATTGAAATTTAACAAAGTGTCTGTTGGGATCCCCTTCACTATTGTACTTAGTGAGTTGAGGCAGATAGACCCTAGCTAGGAGAGTTAGAGATGGTATTGTACGACTTATGGGATCATCCTGGTAGAAGTCCAATACCTTGATGGTGTTGGAGGAGGTAGCCTTGAGTTGATTGATCTCCTTCATTAAGCATTGGATCAGCTGGAATGCCTGATTCAAGCTTGGGGATATGATAGTTAGTTGCATTGTCTAGATTTACATTGGGTGTATGGCATATGGTCAAATTTTTGGTTGTGGAGTTTTCCAGTTTAATGTCATAGCAGATGGGCATTACTAGTTTAATGTCATAGCAGATGGGTTTAGTCAATGTGTTGGCTAAGGGATGGGCATGGTGATCAATGTGGGCCACACACTAGTGGGCTGGATAGATGCCATGGGCATTGATGAGATAAGTGAGACGTAAGATGGTTGAGTCATCTAGGGCTAGGAGGTGGCCCTAACATGAGCATAAGGTTGGGCAAATGCAACAGTCGCTTGTAAGGAAGGTTGAATTGGCATGGTCACTATCTCAGAGAGTATGAGTGGACCAAACTAAGGAGGGGTTGTACTAGGAAGTGGTTGTTTAAAGATAGTGTAGAGGGGGCTCTCATGTTCAGAGTAGGGCTTGAACTCATCTTCTTCCTCCTATGAGGATATCTCATAGGTTTTCCATGCATCATGCTTGTTTTCATGGATGAGTTGGAACAATAGCTAGTGCTAAGACTTTGTGAGTGGAATTATGTTGAACAAGGTAGCGTAGGGAATTATGGACTCATTCATAATCTTTTTTTGCCTCTAGGTCAAGGTGATCCACTAGTAATCCTACTTGTATTTTGGCATAAATAATATTATATTGTTCATGGATTAGTGCAACATGATTTGGGTGGATGTTGGTGTCAAATGTGATAGACGTTGACGTGGAAGGTTGATCTAGATTCATGTTCATAGGTTGGGTTGTTAGAGTTTTTGTTTGCAAAAAATGACTAACTTTGAAAATTGCAGAAAAATGACTAAGTCTACTGGTAGTAGAAAAATGTCAAAGTATAAAAATGTAGAAAAATGGCTAAGTATGGAAATGCAGAAAAATGGCTAAGTATGGAAACTATAAAAAAATTGACTAAGTGTAAAACTGTAGGAAAATGCTAAGTGTGAAAATGCAGAAAAATTGCTAAGTATGAAAATGTAGAAAGAATGCTAAGTATGAAAGCTACTGAAAATCACTAACTCTGGTGCTATGCTCACTATGCTGGAGCTTGCCATGCTTTCTACACTAGAGAATGCTACACTCTGATAACTTGTTATGCTCTTCAGAGCATCTAGAGTTTTGGCTAAGTGCTAATCAAAACATGTAGAAGGAAATGGTCAGGGTCTCCTTCTAGTGCAAAAAACTATGACATCTAAAAACATTGGTGGCTAGAACATTGAGAGGTCCACAGGTGTATAACCTAACCCCAAATCCATATGAGGGCCATGCTAAGAAATGGAAATAAGGCACTCTGAATGATCTTGTTGATTAGACAAGGACTTAGGTGGTGTTAAAATGACTGTGTTTGAGAAGGGTTTATATTATGTTACATGCAGGCATTGGGTTTGACTAAGTTAGAGTGTAGTGGGGTGTTCCAACCTAAGAACAGTGATGTAAATGTCCAAATACATATGAAAATTTGAGAAAATAAAAGTGTTATGATAAATACCAAAGAGAAATTCTTGAGAAATGCAATAGAATTTGAGAACAGAAGTGCACTTTCCAAAAAGGGGAAGCATTGCTAATTCCAAATGGATCTCAAAAGGTACATAGTGTACAACAAGCATAGTGGGAGCATAGTCATAGCCTTGATGATGTCAGACCATGAAGTTTGATGCTTGTTGTGATGCATTATGCCTATTGGGTTAGTCACCATGATGTACCGTGTAAAGTTTTACAGGGTTACAATGGGGCTGCGGTGTACCATGCGGTGTAGCTATGCCTCTCTGTTGGTGTGGTGTGCTCTAGGTATTGTTCACCCATAGAGCTCAATGGTAAGATGCCAGAGTGCCAAATTCCAAATGAAAGTGTCAACTGCCCCATTGGTTAAAAATGGAAACCAACCCTAAAACATTGGGATGTAGGGGTATTTATAGGGCTAGGGTTAGCCCAAAATGCAGATCAAGTGCCATGTGGCAGTGTGATAGTTGGGACCACAAGAAAAAACTTAGAAAATTTTCTAAGTTTGGAGGTGACTAGAAAATGTTTAGAAATTTTTCTAACTCTTGTCGCTATTCTTGTCTTTTGTTACATGCAGGACATGGGATGCTAGCTACTACGCTCCTCCCATGTTACGTGTGAGACATAGGACACTAGCCGGGGATAGGGTGTAGTATGGTTACTTAGAAAAATCTGGTGAAGATTTTAATCCTTATTCTTGTTACGCTAGCTACGCTCTGGAGTATAGCAGGAGGGGTGGTATTAAGAGTTAGAAAATCTAATAAATGCCTCCTTCATGTTGAGTTAGCTTGATAGCTTCTAGCTTGACACTTAGGCAAAACTTTTTACTAAAAAGTGTGCTACACTGGATACACTCTCGAGTGTAGTAGGGGCAATGGGAGCATAGTACAACACTTTGAGAATTTTGCAAAATTGGCCATTTGTGTGTTGGCTACCCTTGCCATGCTCTAGAGCATAGTGGCTATAGTGTTGAGCGTAACAACTATAGTGTCATTGTAGAGCATAACACCAACAGTGTCGAGCATAATAGCTATAGTGTCATTGTAGAGCATAACAACTACAATGTCAAGCATAACAACTACAGTGCCAAGTGTAGCACAACACTTAGAAAAATTTCTACAACAACTGTTGACACTTAGAAAATTTTGCAAAAAAGGCCTTCATGCATGCTACACTAGCTACCTAGGGACCAACTTCCTTAATTCACAAATATAATAGTGAAGGAGACCCCAACACCCACCTTGTAACTTTCCATTCTAAATGCCTACTTCTACAAGCGTGGCCACATGAAATCATTTATGTCTTTGCTTGTCCTTGACTAGCAAGGCTCTTGATTGATACCAGGCACTTCCTAGAGCTTCTATATCAACTTTGGAGGAGCTATTCAGCCAATTTGTGACTCGCTTCATGTACAACTTGAAGCCCAATTCCACCCTAGACCAGGTAATGAACATTAAGCAAGGAGTGTTAGAGTTAGTACAAAAATTCATACAATGTTGGAGTGCTTCCCTCAATGAAATTCGTGAGCTAATACTAGAAACTCATCTTCTAGCTATCTTTAACAACGTATTAAATGACTTTATCAAGTCAAAACTATACTACATAGCCCTATGCTCTCTTAGCCAAGCATTTTCTTGAACGAAAAGCATACAAGATGCAGCAGAAGCTAGTAAGGACCTAGCCTATGTGACCTATAAAAATGTTCATATGAAAAAGAATAAATAAAATGGAAAGGTGACAACAACAGTTGTAGCTATGGCTAATGAAGCCAAACCCAACGACATTAAGCTAGCAGCCAAGGTGCCTAAAGTCTTAGCTAACAACAACAAGGTGTTAGGTTTTGACACTATAGGAACCAACTAGCCTACACCATCAATGACTATGGGGCATGCTTCCCAAATGCCAAAATTTTACCACAAGGATCATTCAAAGTATACCCCCTTACCCATCAAGCTATCTAAGCTCCTAGATCAGTTGCTTAGTGTTGGCATATTCATCACAAAAAAATGTGTGAGGACTCATGAAAATGCCATGAATGGTACTATGAGCTCATCAAAAACTCTTCTATAGCTATGCCAAATGATCCCTTGGTTTCTAAAAAATTTAGGTTGGACTAGTTCTACAACTATCACTAGTTGCACGGCCATGATACAAACTACTGCTTGGCATTAAAAGATGACATTCAATGCATGATTGATGAAGGAAAATTAGGACTTACCAAGGGTAATATTATATCACTAGGAAATCACTTAACGAAAGTCTACAAGGATCCTCTCAATGCTAACAGTGCAAGTTACATCATCAATGCTATCAGCATTGATGATAATGCAGAACTGGCACATGAACCATTTGTGGTTTGTGTGCTCTCTGGTGATGCTAAGGCTTCAACGTCAACTAGACCATAGTCTCATTTCATCATCAAAGCATCACTTGGGCACCCATAACACCATTTTTGGTTAGGGCCCTATAGCACATTATGGTGATGGCAACCTAGACACATTTTTTCATTAGGATGCCAAGAAATGTGGACTTCCCACTTGCCCAAGGTCCATTAGTGGAAACTGGATTACATCCTACCCACCCAAGGTCATACCCTAAGAGGCATGATAAGCGTATCATTGATAAAATGATTAGGGAACACATGGAGATAGGTCCTCCTAAGACCACCCCTTTGTCAGTTGTCCCCATGGCCTCATCATCTCAAGCTACCAATGCAAGTGAAAATAGTTGATAAACAAGCACTAAGGCTTGAAAGCCCACTGCACAACCAAAGGTTAAATCCCATTTATAGGAGATTCATTTCTTGGGACGTATGGAGGAGGTAAAGGCCACAAAAATAATAGATGGTGGAAAAGATTTCTTAGACACACTAGCATAAGTTAAATAGGCCCTCAAACAACATAACACAACTTTGAGCTTGTACAACTTGATAATGACTTTGACTAATCATTGCAAGGCATTGGTTCACATGTTAACATCTATTCTTGTTAAGAAAGATGTTCCAATAGATGAAAAGGTCATTCACACTATAATTTTTCCACCTACAACCCAAGAGTCAAGGTCAACACCTTTGACATTTCATGATGAGGTAGTCAAGGTTGATCTTGAAAAGGGTTAGGTGACTAGTGCATCCATGTTTATAACAATTTTCATAGGCCAGTATAAAATTTGTAGGGTATACATCAATGATAGGTTGGTAACTAATGTCATCCCATTATCCATCATTGATAAGCTTGGCCTAGTTGATTAGATCAAGCTGATAACAATAACATGTTTGAAATCTTTTAATGCAGTGCATGTTGTAATAAAAGGAATACTCATGGTAGCTTTCATGGCATAGGAGAAATTCCCTACTAATGCTAAATTCATTGTAGTTGAAGAGATGCCTGGATTCAACCTGATCCTAGGAAGGTCTTGGCTAGCCCAGCTACAAGTCATTTCTTCACATATTCACCCAAAGATCCACTTACCCTATGAGGGTGGAGAGGTGGTGATCTATGGTGATAATGTAGCCCCCTCAATAATCAACAACATGGATATAGAACAAGGGTTGGAGGTAGAGTTCTCTAAAGATTCACTGCCTACTCATGGTGAAAGTCAATGCTATTTAGCTAAGTTTAAACAATCAAGTGAAGTAAGTAACCTCCTTGAGGGAGCTCTCTGGGAAAAATTACCCTTCTATGTAATAGACGAAGGTCAAGGAGAATATCGTCTTATGCCTCCCAGGCCTTACATGTTTCCTAACTTGCATCAAGATAGAAAACACCTATGTGACTAAGGCATGCCCTTAGTTCGCCTAAATGTTTCACTTGCTCTTTGTCCTTTTTCTGTACAATTATGATTGCATTATTGTTTACAACCTACATTAGTTATGTCATTTCTTTAGTTTATGCAGTTTCATTTAGCCTTCTTTTTTTGAAAAAAAAAAGAGAAAGAAAAAAATGGCCCAAAAATACCTTAAACTACCATATGGCCCACTAACACCTAAAACTGACAACTTGCTTCCTTATACACTGTAGCCTAGAAAGGCCTTAAACTATCACATGACCCACTAAGGCCTAAAATTGGAAATCAAATCCTTTTTACACTATGGCCTGAAATGGCCTTAAACTGGCGATGGCCCGAAATAATCTTAAACTAGTTATGGCCCTTCTGCCATGGCCTTAAACTAGCAGGAGGCCCAAAAGGGGTCTAATTGAATTAATCAAATCACAAGTTAAAACTACAAAAACATTACATAAAATACAATAATATGATAAGCAAATAATTTTCACATTTCCATTGAATTATCAATAACGTATGTAGTTCAAGTTTACATCCAAAACATAAAATCTCCAAAAATACAAAATTTCCTAATACAGGGCTACATTTTGGGCATTTTAGCTTGTAGTATGTGGTGGGGGCTAAGGTTCTATAAAATAATAAATTAGCTAACACATAAGGTGACATGCAACATTGTAATAAAGTAAATAAAAAATAATGCAAATTAGACTAACATGAGAAGGGCCAACATCGATGTTTACGACATCCTTTTGATACCCATCCCAAGGTGTCGGAGGATTTCATCCACCGATAACCATGTCTAGTTCTCCTTACCAAGATCAATACTTGCAAGGGTTTTTCCTTTTTCTATGGCTATTCATGAGGGTGACCATGGAAAAAACCTTGTAGAAGTAACCTCTCCCAAAGGTATAGCAATGTTTCTCTCCAGGGTTCCACTCACCACTACATTGCTTATGAATAGTTCGTAAGCCAATGTTGCACCAATTGTGTTAAGAAATATCTCTCGACATCGACATTTCATGGACTCATTTATGTAATTTTAATGGTATGCTTCGCATTTTTACTTGTAGTGGTGCTTGTGATAATTTTGAGTTTGGTCCCATTGGTACACTTTCATGCTATAATCCTTCCAATCTTGATTTTTCCTTGCTAGTAGGTCCATCTGAAACTATTACTCAATCACCTCATGGGTAGCTTTGTTCTTGCCCCAAATCACTGACCAATACCTGACATAACTAATTTTGGCTATGTGTCAGTTGTTGTCTATTTTATCACATGTTGCTAGGAAGTCATAGTAGGACTACAAATCCTCTAATTTTGCCTCTTGGCTTACCCCCTTTTTGTAAAGCTCTTGTACCTATTTCCATATGTGCTTGTTAATGTGCCTACACTCCCATAATTCTCTTGTGGACTATAGCATACATTTTCTTGCCTCATCATACATGTGGCAAGGCAGTTGCTCCACCTTGGAGGAAAACTTAGGCACAATGTCAACTTGGATTGCCTTGTTTAGATTCCACTTAAGCTATGAACCTATCATCGCATAATAGGAAAAAAACCATTAACTACAAACCAATCAAGTAAATCAATAGAGAAAAAATAGATAAAAATAGACATACTAATTTCAGGATTTTTTTGTTGTATATGATCTATGATTTCATCCACCAAGCCTTGCATGAAGGCAAACTTATCTAGAGCCTCTAGCCATAGTAACGTATGGAAGGTAGATGTGGATGTTGGACATTTAGTGGAAATACCGACCACTACAACATAATGTACGTAGTGATTATTAGATAGCCAATACCCAAGGCTATGAATATTAAAAAAATAAAATAAGAAAAAGGAAATAACAATAACAACAATAAATAATAATAATGATGATGATGATGCAAAGCTCCTATCCAACAAGCCCTCAGATATGAGAGTAGGAGGATCGTCCATCTACATGATATCAAAGAAATTTTCAAATTCATCTCCTTCAAACTGCAACTCTTCCTCCTCAAGTTGTCTTAGCACTTCAATGGGTTCTCATTCTTCCTCACCTACCATTTGTCCCTTAGGTTGAAGGATATCATACTCTATATGCTTTGCTAATGCTAGAAGGATCCTCCTACCTGTGTCACACAAATTAGATTTAGAATTATCAATAATGAGTATAATATAGCATGAAACATTACAACAGTATCAAATAATGCATACTTACTTGCAATCCTTGAGTGCACATTGCAAAGCTTAAATCATATCTTTTTACCACCTTCTTCTACTTCATGCATGGGATCCTTCATGGGGTGTGGCTTCTTAATCTTTATTTTGAATGATCTCACTATTTTAGCAATGATTTTTGCCCCTCTCACTGCATTTTTAGTTTTAGTTGATAAGGCTTCCCTAGCACTATCGCATGTGTGGTAGGATCATCCCACATTACCTCTATTTATTATTGAAAATAACTTGCAAGTTGTCTTTAGGGGGTCCTATGATAATGTGGTGTTGAATAGGTGGCAAATCCATGGCCTAGAGATTTGATTGTGGTCTTGCACCACCCACCGTCTATTCTCATGAGCCACCAAAAACTCCATAAATCTTCATAGGCATGTTATGAAGAATGCAAAGTGCACATGTGATCATGCCTAGAGGTTGTGGCCTAGCCTAACAATTTTAACATGTAGGCCACGAATAAGGTGAAAGGCCTTGTTATACCATGTTTCCTCCTCTATTACATCTCTCATCACCCAAGCTTACTCAACCCCAAGAATCTTTCCTTGGGAAAGTAGCTTTAGGAACACATGATCTTGAAAGATTGGTTAGAGGTGATGGACCATGGGTACCTTTCCTCGTTAACTAGTATTTCTTTGTGGACCTTAGAAGTACCCAACCACTCCTCAATGTCCCTTCTATGGTCTAGGTCTTTGTCAATATTTTCTACAACTAGTAGGCCCTCAGAGGGGATGTCGAAGAATTCTGCAAAGAATTCATCTATAATTTCCAAGGTCACCCACACATCATGGACCTGTGTGCTAAAGCGATCAACACTCTCAGTGAAGGAGTCAATTATGATAATCATTTCAGCCACTGGGATGCTAGGGCTAATGGCTAAGAAAAGGTCCATGAGCCTAGCTTGCTAAAGATTCCTTACTATCTCCACCAGGGCCTCATAGAATAACTAGCATAACCAGCATTGTGATATCTCAACCTCACCATATTTAACAATGAGAGTGGTCTCAATGCGACTTGTGGAAACCACTGTGACTTCTCCTAACTTAATCACAGCTTCAATAAGCAAAGGTAAAATTAGCAACATGAGAAAAAATAAAGCACAACTACATAAGAATGAGTGACACATGACTCACATGACATGAATGGTATGTGAGATGGTGGTAGTGGGACTAAAACTTCCTCCATGCTTGGTATGCCAATTTCCCACTCAATGTATAACCAACTGAGAGCTTGACACCTCTTGTAAGACTTAGAATATCAGTGAGAGACTTATGCTAGGTATCCTCCAATCTACCCAATCATTGTTGCATGAACATTCTCAAAGGATGAGAATTCCTATAGGGTAGTTTGAGTCAAGTTCAATGCCCCCTCTTCATCATGGAGACCATTTGTGTTAATGGTAAACTTGTTAGTAGACATGAATGATTAGCATCTTAGGTCATAATCTAATAGGTAATATAAGAAATCATAAGGGGACTCACCCTCCAACATAATACACCATCCCAGGTGGATTCTGGAAAGAGTGTGTAGGTGTGGGGTAATGAACAAAGTGTTGTTCTTATTGTAGCACTAAAATTTGGGCATCCCCTAGATCTTGGACAAAATCCTAAGGCCCTTGTAGCCCCAACCTGAGCTCCTTGTTCCTTCATTGCCAATAGGCTCATTGGATATGAACCTTAGGATGCCTTAATTTACCCTAAGAAATAGTGTTTCCATGATGATGCCTGCTATTTCTACCACCAAGTATGACCATATCATCATACTAAAGTGTTGGAGCAAAAATTCCAGGAGTTCTTATGCTCCCAACCTAAACCATACTGCCTAGTGGCCCACACATGTGTCTAGTGTAGGCATGTTCAGTACAGGCTCACTCATGTAACACAAGATGCCTACCAAATCAACTATGACAAGGATGGATTTCAAAAATACCCTATAATATCACAATATCAAAAAATTGAGAATTTTAGCATTGAATAAAAAAATACATAAAAATTACACTCAATATATTTAGCTTTTCACCAAGCCCCATGTGAAAGGGATGTTGGCATATCCATCTGACATGCCTAGTCCCCAACAAGGCATAGCACTAACATCTATGTAACATATTTACAGATATTATAACTTTGAAAGAATCAAAAAATTCATTAACTATTGGTTACACTTCCATAGAGCATCAATTTCAAAATTACAAAAAATTTTCTATTAATTATGCTCCCAATGGAGCGTAACCTTCACAACTACAAAAAATTCTAAGTGTTGGCTATGATTTCCTCTGAGTATAACAACAATACAAATTTTCAAAGTGTTGGTTATGCTTCCTACCAAGCATAACAATAGAAAAAACTTTTGTTAGAAAATCCTAAACTATAGGATATGCTCACTATAGAGCATAACTTGTTAACCACATTACCTATAGAGTGTGATGCCAAGAAGTCAAAATTATTTTATCTTTTTTGTTATGTTGCTAGGAACATTCCCTAGCATCACAGTCGTGACCCTCATAGTCATCTTGCTTGGACCATCATGCTTTGCATTCATCTTCAAACTGCCCCAGTCAAGCCTTGTTCCAGGTCACATGTGGGACATGAAAAAATCCCTATCTTGCATCATGCATGGGATGCCAAGAAAGCCATGTCCTATGTCATGCACAGGATTCCAAAAAATCTATGTCTAGCATCATGCACAAGATGCTAAGAAAATCCTTATTCTACATTGTGTGTAGGATGCTAAAAAAGCCTTGTTCCATATAGCATATAGAACATTGAAAAGATGCTTGTTCCATGCTACATGTGGGATGCTAAAAAACCCTATCCTACACCACATGTGGTACATAAACCCTTGTAACAAAAAAATCCAGAAACCCAAACAAAAAATGCACTACACACACTCCCTCCCCTAGCCATGACTCATGGAAGCCGTGACAATGGTGGTGGTTCTTGCCCAAGGTAGGCCTCCCTAAAAATCTCAAAACTCCAAGGAATGCAAGAAGCAAGAAAAAGAAATCATAATGGTAAAGCGTAGTGCCTTACCTGTCCGATAGCATCTCCCTATGGTCCTTTATGTGCACCCTAGGAAGGTGCCTTAGGTTGCATTCTCTTTTATCCATGTTGGTGAGGCTAGGGTGTTGGCATTCACTAAGACATTGCATGGTTGATGGCTATGTTGCTACTTGCTTCCTCTCTGTTATGCTCTAGCTTTCCTTCTATCATTGGTACACTCTATCTCCCTTTGCCTTAGCCATGCTATGCTTGGTGACTGTTTGCTTTAATTTTGAAAATGATAGGTTTACTATGGTAAAACTCCTATTTATACCCTTCTAGGTTGAAGGACACATCACCCTCCCAGGGCCTATCTTATGTCCCACACATAATGTGGGATGAGCATAGCACCTAGAGTTAGAAAATTTTTCTAACTTTTCCAGCATCCCCATACGTAGAAATTTTTTTGCATTTTCTCTGATTACCTAATAAACATCCAGCTTAGCCCCACATTTAAAACCTTCCAAGCCCTGCTCAACCACATGTTTCCCACATAAACCATGATCTACTATGACCTTAAACTAGCAATTTTATGGCCAATTGAGGCCCCAAAATTACATACTTTCTTATCCAATCTAATAATGACACAGTTCGGAAAATTTTAGTAACATTGTCTTTCTTATGCATTTTTCCTTATTAAGAAACTTGCTGCTTGATATTTTTCTGGTTGTTTTGCAGGATTTTTGGGCAAGATTGTAGAATGAATGCATATGAGCATCTTCATTCACCCTTGGCATTGACTGGACCTTACGGTGATTTCATTAGATGCGTAAACATTGAGCTCATAGATAGTGAGCCTATGACTTATGACATGAACGTAGCATCTTTAGAGACACCTCTAGACTAGCCAAACTATCTAGTTAGAGCTTCAGACCTAGAGGTAGGTGATGTAACCAAGGATCCTTTCATTGAAATCCCTGTAGTAACATGTAAAAGTGAGGCAAAGATATTGAAACTTAATTCTTTGTTAGAGCCTCAAATTAAAGAAATCATCTTTAAATTTATTAATGATAACATTAAGGCATTCACATGGTCCTATGAGGACATGTTGAGCCTGGATCCTTACATAATACAACACAACATTATCCTCAATCTTTACATAAAACTAGTTAAACAGAAGGCTCACAAAGTCAATCCTAAGATGGCATTGGTAGTTTGTAATGAAATCACTAAGCTTTACAAAGCTAGTTTCATCTAGATAGTTGACTATGCTAATTGGGTTTCAAACATTGTAGTTGTTCATAAGAAAAATGAAAGCATATGCATTTGCATGGACTTCTAGGATTTCAACAAGGTAACCATCAAAGATGATTTTCCATTACCTAGTATTGACCATCTCATTGATACTATGGCTTCTCATGCCTTGTTGTCCTTTATGGATGGGTTCTAGGGGTACAACCAAATTTAGATCAACCCAGAGCACCAACTTAACACCACCTTTATGACCCTTTGTGGTATGTTTTGCTATACAATGATTCCCTTTGGACTAAAGAAAGCATAGAAACCTACCAATGTGCAATGAAATATCTTTAGTGACTATCTACTAGACTTGCTTAACAACTATGTTGATGATATAGTAGTTAAGTCCAAGTTAGCTCATGACCATGCAGATGACTTGGACCATGTTCTCAAACGTTTCCTTAGACATGACCCTAGGCTAAACCCCAAAAAGTATGTCTTTGATGTCAAAATCAATCGCATGCTAGGCTTTGTAATATTAGAATTAGGTATACCTATAGACCTCAATAAGGTTAAGGTTATCACCAAATTAGTTCCATTGGAAAACCTTAAGGAGCTACATAGGCTACAAGGTAGATTACAATTCATATGCAGGTTTATCACTAGGTTGATCAATAAGTTTTAGCCAATGCAACATTCTCTGAAAAAGGGAGTCTACTTTAAGTGGATAGCTAAATTCCAAGAGGCATTTGAAAACCTCAAAATTGACCTAGCTCAACTTTCAATAGTCTACCCTTCACAAGGAGATAAGCCATTCTATATTTACTTTACAACCTTGGATACATCCATTGCTTCTCTACTTTGCCAAAAGTGAGATGATGGCTCGAAGGTCCCTATTTACTACCTAAGCCATGTGCTAGTGGCCCATGAAGTGAAATATAATGATCTAGAGAAGAACAATCTCACCTTAGTCTTTGCACTCAAAAAAATGGAGACGCTATCTTTTCCATAGTTAAGTTAATGTTACTACAAACATGTATTGAAGTAGTCAAATTGCATGATGGAAAGCAATAACTATAGAGTTTCACCTACACTACATAGCACAAGCATTCACAAAAGGTCAAGTAATAGCCACACAACTTACGACTTCACCCATAGATGATCAAGCAACAATAGATTCAAAATTTCTAGATGAGCATGTTAATAGCATAAGCCAAGTGCCTACAAACTTTGAGGTAGTATTACACTTTGATGGTGCTTCAACCACACAAGGTGGTAGTACCACTACTATTATCATGTTTCCCTCTAGGGAGATCCAACCCTTTGTATATCACTTTGCATTTCCTTACACAAACAACATAGTAGAGTATGAAGTTCTCCTTAGAGGTGTCTTAGCAGCTCAAGATTTAGGAAACTGAAACATAGCAATCTAAGATGATTTGTAGCTAGTTGTCAACCAAGTCATAGAGGTTTATGCTTACAAGGCATATCATTTACAACCTTACTATTATTTGGAAAAAAACTTGCTCAAAAAATTTTCCATTGTAGATGTCCAGCACATTCCCTGTAACAAAAATGCCATTATTGGTGCATTAGCCACTTTAGCCTTAAGCATAGCACCCAACATGTTTTCTGCATTGCCCACTTCGATAGTGGATTGCATCGAACTATAACTCAAAAAAAAAGCATTGCATCCATAGACGTGACAAGCATAGCTCACACCCAAGAGTGGTATGATGATATTAAGGCATACCTCCAATAGGGAGAGCCTCTGCAAAATCTAACATTTGCCCAAAAAGACATAGTATGAAAGTAATCATGTTAGTATGTCCTTGTAGGTGATAGCACCTAATGTCATAGATCCTATGATGGAATACTGTTAACTTGCATTAGTAGTAGTGAAGTGCAAAAGATCATTAGTTAAGTCCATGAGGAACTATGCATAGGCCACATAAACCCCAAGGCAATGGTAGTAAAAATCAGATGCCTAGGCTATTATTGCCGTTACATGGAGCATGATTGCATTTCCAATATTATAACATGTGACATGTGTCAATGACATGGTAACCTAATCCACATGCCACCCACTGAATTGCACATCACATAGATCACATGGCCATTCCAACATTGGAGTTTGGATATCATAGGTCCCATAACACCTACGTCTTCCACAGGACATACCTTCATCATAACTGCAACTGAATACTTTACCATGTGGATTGAAGCCATTTTACTTAGGAAGAAAACATCAAAAAATGTCTATAAATTTATTCTAGATAACATAGTGACCTGATTTGGTTTACCCATGGCTATAGTCACAAACAATGGGTCACAATTTAGCAGTGCAAAAACTAAAGCCTTTTGTGAACACCTTGGCATTAAACATTCTTTTTCATCATTGTACTACCAACAAGTGAATGCCCAAGAAGAGGCTAAAACAAAGTCATCCTCAATCTTCTAAAAGGAATGCTTAGTAGTAGCATGTGATGATGGAATGAACAGCTAGTCTATGCACTATGGGCCTACCATATGACATGCAAAACAACAACAGGTAAGATGCCATATAGTATTGTGTATGAATCTAAAGCAATGTTGCCTCTCGAACTACATTTCCCATCATTTCATATGATCCTCTCAAGCATCATTGATGAGGTTCAAAATAATGAGTTGAGAACCATTGACCTCGACTCTATGGAGGAGGAGTACATGCAAACACTTGATCACATTGAGTGGTAACAAGAAAAGCAATGGAAAAAGCACCATCAAAATCATCATCAATGATCAATCAAGAAAGGGAACCTAGTCCTCAAGGTCATTTGTGAGTCCACAGAAAAATTCTTAGTTAACTGGGAAGCACCTTTCTTGGTCATAAAGGCCTATGATAATGGAGCATTCAATCTTGTTCATCTAGATGGCAATGAGTTTGCCAATCTAATTAACCATGCATACCTAAAGCCATACTATGCATATGACAAAGCAAGGTAAGAAAACATCCACTACAACATTAAACTAGCACAAAACATATGCTAAAATGTTAAACTAGCATAGAACATCTGTTATGATATTAACCTAGCATAGAATCTCCTTGGGCTATGACATTAAACTAGCATCCACAACATAAACTACTATAACCTTAAAATAGCCATCCACTATCTGCTACAATTTTAAACTAGCACAACGGTCTGCTAGAACCTTAAACTAGCACATGATGGTTTTCTTGAACCTTCAACTATGTTCACAGTCTACTAAAACCTTAAACTAGTACAACATATGGTCTACCGAGGCCTAAAACTGGGTTCACAGTTCAGCATCCATAGTTCAACACACATAGTTCTTTAGAAAAATGAGCATGAATACTTCCAATTCTTTGTCACCTACCCACACCTCTCAAGTAGCATGGGGTGGGGTGTTGTAGTTCTAGATTGAAGTTAACGACATCAAGAAAAAAAACCTATGGAGCATTTGCAACATCACCATCCTCGACATCTTATTGATCTTCTAGGGATGCCTTTTATCATCTTACTAACCATCCGGAGCTATCGCCACCATCCCCAATCATCTTGGTCAGAGCTCTCACTATCAACATCACATTTTAGAGAACCTATAATGTTCAAAAATATCAATGCCTAGAACACCGAGAGTTTATCAAGTGGACAACCTAACCTTGAATCTGTGCAAGGGTCATGCTGGAGAAAATGGAAATGAGGTGCCCTAAATAGTCTTGTCAATCAAACAAGGATTTACGTGGTGTTAAAATGATCATGTGTGAAAAGAGTTTATACTACATTATGTGCAAGCATTGGGTCTAGCTCAGCTAGAGAGTAATAGGATGTCCTGGCCTGAGAACAATGATAAAAATGTGCAAATATGTATGAAACAGTAAGAAAGTACAAGCATTACACTAAATGCTAGAGAGAAATGCTTGAGAAATGTAATAGAATTTAAGAATAGCAGTGCACCACCCCAAAATATGGAGTGTAGTTAATTCACAAAGGTATACATAGTGTACCATAGGCACAGTAGGAGTGTAGTCACAACCTTGGTGGCATTAGGTTGTAAAATCTGGTGCTCATAATGATGAATCGTGCTTGCCAAGTTGGCCATCGCAATGCACCATGCAATTTTTTGCAGGGCTACAACGGGGCTATAGTGGGCCATGATGTGAAACTCTACCTCTTTTTCAGTATAGTGTGCTCTGGGTCTCATTTGCCCACAGAGCTCAATGCCAAATGCCAAATGCTTAAAAAGGCTCACATCTAAGGAATGCCAACCACTTGGGAATGCCAATGGTCAAGGAATCCTAATTTTTGTGGAATGCTAATAGTTAAGGAATGCCAACCTTTGGGGAATGCCAATGGTCAAGGAATGTAAGAACTAGGAAATGCTAACAGTTAAGGAATGCCAACCCTTGAGGAATGCCAACAGTCAAGTAATCCTAACCACTATGGAATGCCCACAGTTAAGGAATGCAAACCCTTGAGGAATGCCAATAGTCAAGGAATGTAACTACTAAGAAATGCCAAAATTTAAGGAATTCCAACCCTTGGAGAATGCCAATGGTCAAGGAATGTAATGCTTGGATTCCTAGGGTATTTATAGGACTAGGGTTAGCCCAAAATGTGCATCAGGTGCCACATGGTAGTGCGGTGGGTAGGACCATGCTTCTACTCATCCCATGTTACATGCAGGACACATGACACTTGCAATGTCAAGCTAGCTATGCTATGCTATACTTCATAGCTTAAAAACTATGCTATGTTGTGCTTGCTACATAGCGTAACATGGTGCTACGCTATGCTACACAACACATCGTAACATGGTGCTATGCTAAGAGTGCCAACACCCAAAATTGTGTGGTGTTTCAATGGCCCCTCTTTGTTGATGTATGGAGGAGTGGCCTGAGATACGTCGACAAAGAATTACAAAACACCATAGTATACATGTCACCAACATCACTCATTAGCACAAGATTGAATGTTGTTTTACCATGCTTAAGAGTGTTATGGAAATAAGGTTATGCCAAGGGACAAGGGGTATAAGCAATTCTAGGGAGATGAAATTTAAATGGTGAAAATGAAATGCAAATAGTGGATCATGATGTAAGATTCAAATTCAGCATGGTTAATAGTGACCATGGCATGATGTGGTTCACCCCTAAAATGTTGACCTCTCATTGGAGTGTTTATGAGAGCATAAAAGTCAATTTAAGGCTGGGCTAATTATGAAGTTGCAACATTGTCAATTTGCTTAGGGATGTGTTTTTTCCCATTCTTTCTTTTTTGTGTGTGGCGAACCTTCTTTGGGTTCAGCTTACTACTAAATGTTAGTTGCAAGTTGGCTATTGAGAAGATGGGCTTTGTTTTGATGCATCACATTGCATTTGTAGGATATATGTTTCCTCCTAGGGATGATTCATGTTACATCCTCTTAGGCTTTGACCAGCCCACAAAAGCTCCCCCATGGGATGAGTTGCATTACATCTGTCATGAGTTTAGCGGTTGATGTGAAGAGAATTCCATGTACATCACAATGCGTATGCCAGAGGGATGTGAAATCATGAGTATGTGGGGGATGAGGGATATTGGACTGAAGGAGTGGATATGCATAGGCTGTAACAAGGATGAAGGGGATGTGCACTTTTGAGTGGCTTAACTAGTCTAATCATGCACATCAGAGCAACGTGGTAACTTGCTACTATGATGAGATGCATCTTTGCATGACCACCTTTGAGCCTTCATCCTACAAACACAACTCAGAGAAGACAAGAAAACCAAAAAACATGAAATTCAAGTGCAAATGTTAGATGTGAAGATGCTACATGTGCTAGATGCAAAGATGTTGCAAACGTGTCAAATGCTCTGCTAGTTGCAAGTGCTCAGGACGCCAATGAAGGTGCCAAGGTGACGATGTTGTGATTCCTCTAAAGGTTGCACTAATGGCCAATGCTCCAAAAAATTAGTAGAATGGTGAGAGGCGATAATGCTGCAAGTGTCCTAAGGGTTTCACCAATGATAGGTGCTCGAATCAGATCAGCAACATGCTAGTTTAAAGTCCTGGCAGACCGTGAACCTAGTTTAAGATCTTGGTAGACCATGATGTGCTAGTTTATAGTCCTATTAGATTGCTGAATGCTAGTTTAATGGTGTAGCAGACAGTGGATGTTCTGCTAGTTTAATGTCATGACCCAAGGATGAGCTATGCTAGTTTATAGTCATAGCAGATTGTCTATGCTAGTTTATAGTCATAGCAGACTGTCTATGCCAGTTTATAGTCATAGCAGACTGGTGCTTACCTTGTGCTAGTTTAATGTCATGACTCAAGGATGAGCTATGCTAGTTTATAGTCATAGTGGATTGGTGCTTACCTTGCTTGTATAAGGTGCGATGCTACATGCATAGTCATGCTATGTCCTTGCAAGATCCTACAAAAATCAACTAGAAAAACAACATCAAGCAACACCTATCATAAATAGAGTTAGAATGTATGAATGAAAGCAATGAAAAAGGTAATAGTATTAGTCCATTTTGAGCCGTAGGCTAGTTTAAGGCCTTTTTGGGCCAAGGGTTAGTTTAAGGCTTTTTCGAGCCATGGGTTTTTGTTTTTTTATGATTTTCAAATGCAATGTGTAAACTAAGTTGATGAATGTGTAAACAAAGAAAAATTCATCATCTAAGTGAGCAAGAAAAATGTAAATGCATAGGCTAGTGCAATGTAAACAAAATTCAAAAATGCATGGCAAGTGGAGGCAAAGGGTAGGCAAGCATCTAGCACATTTTTGGCCAAGGGAAATTCTTGGTCATGTAGTTGCTTCCTAACCGGGCATGGATTAGGAAGCGTGCAAGGCTTAGGATCCTCTAGGAAGCTATTGGCTTCAACCACTCGTTTAGTTGTGTTAGCCTTAGGTGTTGCATTAGTTGTCACAGGTGTGACACCAAGAAACTCCTATTCCAAAAATTGAACCATGTCTATGTCATGCATAGTCGAAGAGGAAGTGTTATTACCATGGATGATAACTTGACCACCTTCGTATGGAAGCTGGATTTCCTGGTGGATGGGAGAGGAGATGGCCCTTAGTTGGACTAGCCAAGGCCTATCTATAATCATGTTGAAACCTGGCATCTCCTCTATAATAGCGAAATTTGCACTAGTGGGGAATTGCTCTCCTACCACGAACGCTAAGATGATTGTACCCCTGACTGTGACACATGATCCATTGAAGGATTTTAGACACGTGGTTTTCATTACGCTGATTTCATCTACCAAACCTAGTTTGTCGATGATAGAGTATAGGACTACATTTCTTGCTTCACCAACATCAACATGCACTCTGTAATGGTGCACTACCCAACACGTATGCTAATGGATAGTGGAGCTATAGTAACCTCCCCTCGTTCAGGGTTGACTTTGACTACATTGTCATGGAACACTAGGGATGTTGAACTCGATTCTTGTGGTGTAAGGGAAAACATTGTTGCACTGAGGGATGCCTCATTTGTAGGGATGTCCTTCATAATAGGAATGGAGGCCAAGATCTAGGGCAATGCTTGGGAGTGAGCAAATGAGCTCATGACCAGGTTGTACAAACTCAACATTGTGTTCTTTTTCTTGAGCGCTTGTTTTACCTAGGTTAGTGTAGCTACAAAGTCCTTGTCATTAGTTTTTGTGTTGGCCTTGACTTCCTCCATGTGGCTTGAGAGACATATCTATCACGTAGGGGACTTGGGCTTGGTTTTCTTAGCTTGCTTGGGGGTAGGGTCCCTAGTGTTTTGTTGTTGCTTACTAGTTGTGGCCTTTGCTTTGGCCATGGGGGTTGCAAGGTGCTCATTTTTCCTCTTGCGTTTCCATCTGGTAGGCCTACATCAGTTTCTAGTGAGGTCAACCCTTGAAAGGGGAGAGATTGAGACATTGCCCACAGTTGGGCTTTGAGTGGGTGAGGGGCCATCACGTTGCGGGACCCTTATGAAAAAGGGTATTTTAGGAGTTTTTGTAGGGGTCATTATGTGACTAACTCATTGTGCCACCTTGATGATGAAAGGTTTCTTAGCGGTTGTTGTTGCTACGTCATGCTAGTTTAAGGTCTTAGAGGATGATTGCTATGGAACCTTGACCACAAAAGGTGTTATGGCTGCCAGAGGTGACACTTTGATAACAAATGGAGGCCTCTTGTTTGTGGAGGATGAGGGGATCCTTGCCTTACTGGGAGGCACATGGATCATAAAAGGCTATTGCATAGGTTTGAGCTTGCCACCTATGCTAATGGATTTTATGACATAGGAGGCATCATCTATTTTGGATTGACTTGCTGTGTCGATCACCAGTTGGCCTTGTTCTATCATTCTCTGTAGGTCATCCTGCAAAGCATGAAAATTGTCTATACTGTGATTAGCCAATCAGTGGTAATGATAGTATTGGTCCAATTTAAAATGTTTTGGGATCAAGGGCTCATTTGGTACTACTAATGTGGGGTTCCTTAGTAGTTTGCAATACCTATCATGTTTCTGGTGGGTAATGATCGATACATGTTTGTGCTGGATTTGCCCAGCTTTCAAGAGTCGCTCCAGTAGTTTAGATGGTTCCATTGGTAGTGGTGTATACTTTGGGTGGTCCTTGTGCTAAAACATGGGCCTTGGGGTGGCCCCTACTGATGTAGGCAAGTTGGCACTAGAGTTGGAAGTTTTGTCAGCTATGGCCTTGGGCTGCTTAGCTCTTGGGTCCTAGTTTGTTGCTTTTGTGCTTATGGCTACTATTGCTACTATTTTTTTTTGCTTGCGAGCATGTTGGTTTTTGTAGGCCACATAAGCTAGGTCATTGCTAGTTTGCGCTACTTCCTCTATGCTTTTTACTTGGGCAAAGGCTTGGCTACGAGACTTTGGGACTAGATAATACAATTTTGACTAAATAAATTGATTTACTGCATCTTTGAAGATGGCTAGTAGATGTGCCTCTACGAGGGGTTCATGCGTTTATGCATTTCACTCAATGTAGCGTTCCAACGTTGGAGGAATTTTGGCATGGGCTCTAGAGGCCCCTGCTTAGCCTGCATGAGCTAGTTGAGGCTTGCTTCAGGCTTTAGGTTGTACCTGAAGTGTGTCAAAAACTAGCTTATGAGATCCTCTAAAGAGGAGATTGAGGCCTTGGGTAGTGTGCAATACTAGTCTAAATCCTTGCAAGTGAGTGACATGGGGAACACATGCATGATGGTGTGTGGCCAAGCTTGAAGGAGTAGGAACTCAAATCAAAATGTGACTAAGTGTGCATTGGGGTTTCCTTCACCATTGTACTTGGTGGATTGGGGCAACTGGACCCTAGCTGGGAGAGTTAGAGGTGGTATCGTATGACTTATGGGATCATCTTGGTAGAAGTCCACCACCTTGATGGTGTCAGAGGAGGTAGGATTAAGTTGGTTGATCTCCTTCATCAAGCTTTGGATTAGCTAGAATGCCTGATCCAAGCTTGGGGATGTGCTAGTCGATTGTATTGGTTGGGCTTGGGTTGGTTGCATAACATAGGAAAGAATTGTTGGCTGTGGAGTTTTCCAGTTTAACATCGTAGCAAAAAGTTGTTGCTATTTTAATGTCATAGTGGACGATTGTTGCCAATTTATCATCATAGTGGATGGTTGTTGATGTGTTGGTTGAGCGATGGGTGTGGTGATTGAATTAGGCCACACATGAGTGGCTCATATAGACACTACTGATGTTAATGAGATAGGTGGAATGTAGGATGCTTGAGTTGTCTATGGTAGGGAGGTGGCCCCTACATGATCATAGTGCTAGGGAAATGCATTAGTTGCTTGCAATGAAGGTTAAATTGGTATTTTCACCATCTTAGAGAGGATGGGTGGACCAAACCAAGGAGGGTTTGTAGTAGGGAGTGGTCATTGGAAGATAGTGTGGAGGGGGGTCTCATGCTTGGAGTGGGCCTTGAACTCATCTTCAACCTTCTGTGAGGCTTCCTCTTAGGTTGTCCTTGCATTATGCTTGTTTGCATGGATGAGTTGGGAGAACAACTAGTGGTAGGACTCCATGAGTGGGATTATGTTAAATAAGGAGGGGTTGTACTCCCAACCATTCCGATGGACTTGTTCCTATTTTAATTCCAAATCAAGGTAATCCACTCGTTCCTATTGTACTCCCACCCATGCCACATGGCACTCAATCCATGTTTCATGCTAAACCTAGCTCTATAAATACCTTGACATTCAACACTCTAGGGGTTGGAAAATCAAAAGAGCATTGGACAATTTAGCTATCTAAGCATCCCTAACACTCTTGCACATGAGAATTTGAGGTTTTCACCTTGGCACCTCCCAAAACGTAGTCCATCATTGCACCTACAAAACATTGCAACAACCAACCAAATAGGTTCAGTCTCCATTGTAGCCATTAGCTGTATGTCCTAGGCATCCCAAAGATTGTGACTACATTGCTACACTACCACTATGCTTACCTGAGGCCACGTACCATTCTCACCTCTTATCTAGCAAAGTTACACTCCCCATTTTCGGGGTAGTACATTTTCATATTCTTAAGTTTTGTTCCATTTCTTTTCCAAGCATTTTTCTTTGATATTAAGCATAAATCTCACATTTTTTTATTATATGATACATATTTTCACACTCACGTTGCTATTTTTAGGCTGGAACACCTTGCTACACTCTAGCTTAGCCAATCTTAGTATCTACTTATAATGCAATATAAACTATTCTTACATATAGTTGATCTAACATCACATAAGTCCTTTTCTGATTGACTAGAGCATTTAGGGCATCTTCTTTCCATTTCCTAACATGGCCATCACACAGATTTGGGGTTAGGTTGTACCCCTACTAGCCTATCGATGTTCTAGCCACTGACATTTTCAGACATCACAACCTCTTGTTATTCTTGACCTTGTTCTTGCTAGTCCCGGGTTGTTTCTCCCGTGGTTTTGAGGGTTCTCCTTCCTATAGGCACTTTTCTTTGGGTGCCATATACAATCACAATAGAACCATGGATTAGCAATCATTATGTAACCTTAAAACAATTAGGATACCTTAACTCTTGAGGGTAGTTACAGTTAGCTAAGTTGTGATTATGGCTCATTTAATTAACTTAATTATTATTTCTATTTATGCCTTATCAATGATAAATCATCCTAGAGGTTGTTGGAAGGGTTAACCTAGAAAAAGTTAATGTTTATGTATGATTAAAGTTACTAACCCTTAGGCCAGTTAGAAAAAATTTTCAAAAATTGCATCAAAAACCTTAAGGTTTGTGGCCCCCATGATAAATATCTTACCTTTTGTAAGTGCAGGATCAAAAAATGGAGTGATTTGGACAAATGGTTTGAAAGTTATAGACTTTGAAAGGTTTTGGGCTCTTAAAAATTGCAAAAATTCCCCATGTGTTATGAGAAAATGACAAAAAAATTTCAAAGTATTTGATGCTATATATAGTATTTTTGTATTATGTTAGTGAGGCTTGATGATGGGGCCTCATGACGAGGGTCAACTACATTGACGAGGCCTCAATGATGTAGCTATTGACCATCATTGACTTTGGTCAAAATTTCAAAATACAAGAAATTTTTTTAATGAAATTAAGATCAAATGAAAGCTTAGAAGACCAAGAATAGTATGAAATAATGAGAAGAGGGTTTTTAAAGTTCATAAATTTGAAAAAATGGAGAAAATTTGATTTAATGGATGAATGCAATAAAATATTAAGGAGTATTGAGTAGTTTACACAATGGAAAATATAAAATATAAGAATGTAATCAAGCCAAAAGCTATGCAAGTGGGTCCTCCCCATAGCATGCTCATACCCTTTTGGCCCTTGCAGAACCTCAAATAAGGAGTCATAAGAAGTTCCTTATGGAATTGTTGTTAAAATGACCCAAGAAGTTCCATCCTCAATCCAGACCAAAACCATCTACTTTTAGTGACTTTGCATCACCACTCTAAGACTAATCAATCCACTTGAGACACAAGAGTATCCCCACAAGACAACCACCATTTCACAAAGAGGAAAGAGAAGTAGGAAGTGAGAGGGAAAGGGCCTTAGTTAGAGGGGACCTTCATATATAGGTTTATGTCTTCCGAGTTCCATAACTAGTGCTTGTAGCCATTTTATTTGTCCAAGGGATGTGTTTGAATTTCCATTTTTTTGTTTTTTTTTGTTTTTTTTAAAATGGGAACCATAACATGCAAAGACTTATTCATGTCAAAGGGGTGTGCTTTGAATTCCCATTATTCTGTTTTGTTTTGTTTTGTTTTTTTTTCATTTTTTTTTTAATGATGGGAACCACACCATGCAATGATGTTATTTGTCTTCCTATCATTATATGGTATGGAACATTAAGAAGTCCATGAAAAACACTCAAGCACTCAATTAAGAAGAAGAGTATAAAGAGTATTAAGTCCCCTTGAAATCACACCCTTTACAAACCTTTGGATCCTTCCTAAATTGGAGCTACCAAGGTCATTTATTGATTAAAAGTTTCTTTAAAGAAAAAGGAACCTCAAATTCCCAGGATGAGGAAAACCATAGAGTTTATTGGATGGATGGAAGATGTGGACTCACTACTTGTTCCATGAAAAATAAACCATGTCAAAGTCATCAAACATCATAATTCAAAAATAGAAACTAGACATCAATAACCACATTTTAAGCACAAACCATCATTAGTAAATAGCAACAGCAACATTGTGTCTTGTCACAATAAAGTAGCTTTATTAGCAAAAATGAGAAAATAACACACTTAATAAAAAGAAACACAAGAGACAAAATAAAGTAAAATATATAAGAAAGTGTAAAATAATCAAGAAAATTTAAATGTACTAAAATTGGTATAAAATTAGAAAAATTTGAAAATAAAAAATTTGTAAAATAAAAAATGTGAAAAATAAAAAGGTAAAAAAACTAAGAGGCCATGGTAATGGTCAACATGGATGGCCATCTTCACCATAACTAACTTGGAAGCTAATCTGAAAAATAAAATGTGGATGTCTATTAGGTGAGACAGTATTTACATTGGCTAATCTTGGTTCTAGGAAAGGTTTAATTTTTTGGGTATTGATCAACTACTTTTTATTTGGGTTGTCATGTTTGTAAATTATCATGGCCATAGAGGGAAAAGTTTGATCAATTATATAAGGCACCTCCCACAATGTTTGAAATTTCTCCCTTTGACATATATGTGTGGGGTTCTAGTAAAGGACCTTATCTCCTGGTTGAAATCTTACTTTCCTAATTCTAAGGTCATGGTGTGTCTTGTTGAATTCCTTGTTCACCCCATTCAAAGATAAGGCCACCTCATTCAATCTTTCCTTTTGTGATAAACATAGGTTAACATTTAGATCATAGGCCATTGAGAGTGTACAGAGCTCAAATTGAATTGGGAGTGTTGGAAGTTTTTTGTACACTAACTCATAGGGAGAATATCTAATTGGAATTTTCCAAGTTGATTGATAAACCTAGAGAGTATCATCAAGTTTTTTGCTCCAATCCTTCCTATATTTGTTAATGGTTTACATTAGTATTTCTCTAATCTCCTAGTTGGTTACCTCTACTTGACTATTGGGTTAGGGAGTGTAAGATGTTGTTAATTTATGTTCTACTCCCAAGTGTTGCATTAATTTTCTAAATATGGAAATTGTGAAATGAGTCTTATTATTAAAAATTAGTAAACATGGCATCCAAACCTATTTATGCTATGTTGTTATATAAATTTTTGGATGATGTGCAATCCATAATAGCTATTAGTTTAGGACATTTTGTGTAATAGTCAATTGCTACTATAATATACACTTTCTTGTTGGATGTGGGTGTGATGGGATCCATGAAGTCAATGCCCCATATGTTGAAAGATTCTAGTGGTTGAATCCACTATTAAGGACCTTCCACATGAGTGGTCATCCCCCCATCACATTGACAACATTCACAAGACTTGATAAATTGGTGGGCATCCATAAAATTTGTGGGCCAATAGTACCCTACCATTAGGATTTTTACAGCCATGAATCTCCTTGCATAGTGGCCTCCACAAGGTCCTTCATGAGCATCCTAGAGAATGCATAGTTGATCTTCATTAGGGACACACCAACAAATTAGGTCGTCAACACATACCTTGTAAAGATGTCCATTAATTTCCTTGAAGTATTTGACCTAATGAAGAAATTGATGCTTTTTCCTAAAATCCAAGTCCTGTGGCATCTCTTGAGTGAGAAGATATGTGAGGATTCCATCCTAACATATTTGTTTTTTAGGTATTTGTTCATATATTACTCTAGTAAAGAGGAGTTCATCTAGAAATTGATCAAAGAGCAGGCTCTCCTCCTCTTTCTTATCCCATCTTATTTAAGAAATATGGTTAGCAACCACATTCTTGGTCCCTTTTTAGTCTACCATAATAATATCAAATTCCTGCAAGATCACAAGCCACTGTATAACACAAGGGCTCATCATTAGCTTATTCATAATGAAGGAACTTGCACTATGGTCCGTCTGTACAAATATTTTGTAACCTAGCATATAATGTCTAAACTTTTCTAATGCATACACCACTACCATTAATTCCTTTTCTATGGTAGTGTAATTTAACTATGCCCCCACAATGCTTTGACTCATACAATGGATATAATATGGATGTTTCTTATCATCAATCTATGTGAGCATGGCTCCTAAAGCATAGTTAGATGTATTTGTCATGATATAGAATGAATTGAACCAATTAGGTTCTCATAGGATTAGTGTTTCTATGAGTTTTTCTTTTAATTGTTGGAATGCATTTTCACATTCCTTGGTCCATATGAAAGATGCATCTTTCTTTGTAAGATCTACCAATGGTTTAGTAATCCAAGAGAAATTTTCAATAAAGCACCGATAGTAACCAGTGTGTCCAAGAAATGACCAAATATCTTTGATAGTCTCTCATTGGAGTGTTATTTCTTGGATGACCATTATCTTTTCAGGTCTACCTCAATCCCTTTCTATAAAATTTGGTGTCCTAGCACAATGCCTTCTTGGACCATGAGATGCCTCGTTTGCCAATTGAACCATAGGTTTGTCTCAACACATCTATTTAGTACTTGCTCAAGTTGGTTCAAGGCTTGTTCAAATGTGGCTTCATAGGTGGAGAAGTCATCTATAAAAACTTCAACACCACTACTAATTTGTTGTTGAAAGATACTAATTTTGTCTTAGCTTGGTCTTTTGGCACAATTTAGATTTTTTTATAGCCAATATAACTATCTAAGAAACTATAATAACAATGCTTAGATATTGTATCTAATACTTGATCGAAAAATGGCAAAGGAAAGTGATCGTTAAATGTTGCTATATTTAACAACCTAAAGTCAATACAAACCCATCATTTACCATCCTTCTTTGGTATAATTATGAGTGGGATAGCCCACTCACTATCTACAATTGGATAGATAACCCCACCTTGAGGAGTTTCTCTATTTCTTCCTTAACGATTTGCTCCAATTTGGGGTTTAGCCACCTATGTAGCTACCTTATGGGCTTCATGGCTAGGTCAGTGTAGATGCGGTGGTGGCATATCCTTAGATTGATTCCTATTTGTTCTGGATATGATCAAGCGAAGGTTGTTGACCATTTATTCATCATTTTCAACAACTTTTATTTTTTTTTTCAAAAGCAAGTTTGGCATTAATGATGACCAGTTTACAATTCTTTAGAAATGCATACTCCATCTCAACTGGTAAAGTTTTTAGTTCTAAGGGATCTTACTTGAAGTGATCAAGGATCTCTAACTTTTCCCAACAGTTATCATCATCTTCATTAGAGAGTTGGGAATGGACTTGTTCAATTTTGTCCATGGCTTCTATATATGCATAAGTTAAGCTCTTAGTTGTTTCCATGCATATTTCGCTATTATCTGAATTAGCTATCAGCAATTAGGGGTCCTTTTGCTTTGTGGATGCTATGTACAAACACCGTTGAATATTAACTTATTTCACACACTAATTACATGCCTTAATGTATGTGCTTTTAATGGACCAAATCTTTTATACATAATTGCACTCATTATCACTATACATGATGCATGTAATACGATTCTTCTCAAATTTTCCTAACTCATTCTCCTTAGATATTTTGAGAGATAGGTCCCTTATACCCATTCGTGCATTGATTGTGCTTAACCAAGCCCTTCCCATGATGATGGGGAATTCACTTTTGTAGTTGTTCACATTGATTACTAGAAAATTAGCAGGATAATACCACCCATAAATTGTGACCAAAATGTCCTCTACTAATCCCAAAGGGACCATAATCAACTGATCTACTAATTCTAAATGGATGTTTCTCTTCTTAAGAGGTGGTAGGTTCCAAGCTTTGTATATATCATGGGAGATGAGGTTAACTCCAGAACTAGAGTCAAGAAGAACCTTGCATGGCTCTTGTCCAAAAATCTGTAGAAAGATGAGTGGACTTCGTAGATTAGATCCTTTTGTAGGAAGGTTACTAGACTTGATCTAGTTAGAGACAACGTGAGTTAGCATTATAGTGTAGATCCTAAGTGGCATTGGTTTGATGGGTGCTCAAAGGTATTTGATGCAAAGGATGAGGGTACTAGAGATGTATAGTGATCAGTTAAAGTAGATTATGAGGGCTCGAAGGGACTGCTAGTTTAAAAGAAAGGCCATTTCCTTGATTGATTATCTAGGCCACTTGGTTGAAAAATAGGATGTGAGTGTACAACCCTTGTAGCATTTTGTTGCTACGGCTATGATGATGATAAGGATATTGATATGTGTTTTTCCATCAAGTAGATGATGAATGTGTTCAATGGTACTCTAGAGGGTAATAGTGATGCTGGAATGATGCATGACTTGCTGAAGTTTTGGGGGAAATGGGTTGCTAAACATAGTACCCATAGGGATCTAGTTGCCTATAAGGGTACTACTTCCTTGGTGGTGGAATTTCCCAAAATTATGGTTGGTAGCACTACTAGTACTATTCATAAGGTTGTGAAGGAGTTTCACTTAGGTAGCAAGTTGGTTGTTACTAGTGGAACTGTCTTGGACTACCTTGAGGATAAGGTAATTATCTTGGAGCTTGCCTACATGCTAGGTGGGGGTTTAATGTGTACACTCTAGATTCTTGTAAGTGTGACACCATAGGGAGACATCCCTTGGGATGTTCATATTGATAGATGTCAAATTTGGTTTCATCATCAGAGTCAGACTCCACAACTTCCTCTACTACAACAGCTTTGCCACTTCTTCCTTTGTAGGCACATTTAGCTTCTTTTTGCCATCTATGATTATGATCACTATTTTGTTCTTTGGATTCTTTAGCAATTTTGAAAGAGGTTTGAAAATTTTCATCCAAAGAGTCCCATAACTTGTCAACCTTTGTTAAAATGTTAGAAATATATTTTTGAATAGGAAAGTTCTTTCTATTCACCACTTCATCAAGTGGTGAGTCCTCCTTCTCACAAAATTGGACCTTGTATTTTTCGATGGATGGTTTCCTATTATAATCTTTAGCACTCTCCCTTTTTCATAGCTCACCTTCCTTTTTTGCTACCTATGTAATTAGCCTTTGGATCTAATGAGCTCTCATTTTAAACAACCTCCCTTAAGTATACACCCCAAGGGTTCTTCTAGTTTTTTCCCTAAGACCATGTATGATGTGGCGAAGTTATTCTTTCTAAGAGTAACCATGGCCAAGATATCTGTGTAGGAGTGAATAGTATCGACCCATGGAACATCCAAGGGTTCATGTACTCCTTGTTTCCAACCTTATATTTTCCTTCTTAGATTAGAAACTCTAGAGTACATTTGATATTTGTCATTGAAAAGTTCTAACATGGTACTCCATCTTCAGATAGATTTTGGTTCTAAGGAATGGTACCAATGTTTAGCTATCTTAATGAGTGTCCTTGAGAAAAGCTTGTAGATGTGTCTATAGATTAAAGTTGTATCCCCTCTCAAATCTTGGGTTATTTTTCATGTCTAGGCACTTGATCCAACTATCCTTCATTTTCCTAGTTGGAATTCTTACTACCTCTACAATGTTAAGCATACTTCGAGTTGCTGGTAAAGGTTCATCATCATCACTACATTGATGATGTCGATGATGGTTTCTACCATCCCTTTGGTTTTGGAAGCCTTCATAGTTATTATTATTTTGTTAATCACCTTCATCATGGTTTTTTTAATGGTGGCTTCTATGAGAATCATCATATGAAGAGGAATGTTTCGAATTAGATGAAGAGGATGAAGAGTAAGGTGGACTACCACCACCATCATGGTATCTACCATCACTCTTATGCTTTTTACAATCTCCATCATTAGATCCCTTGGTATTTCAATGTTTGCCCAAGTTCCTACCTTGGATATCACTCTTCCCTAAATCTAGTTTATGAATAGTTGATCATAGGGTCAAGCTCACACCCTCACCATCATTAGTAGGGGGCGGAGAATCTTCCTGTTGAGAACCTTCCAAGGGAGGATCCTCATTATTCTCTTGATCTAGTAGGAACAAGGGGTTAGTGTAATGTTTCCTCTTTCTAGCTTCATGGAGTCTCTCCTAGCATTTATCCCACTTACATTTTTTTTTAATGGGATGATAGTTATAAGTGTCATATCCATTCACAACATACTCCTCATTAAAAATTGCTATGTCCAACTTCTAAAGGGTTTTAATTAGCATTCTAAGCACAAACTTATCGATGGGAAAAGCAATGTTTTCCTTCATATCATGCCATTGTATTTGTTCATTCTAATGTAGGATGAAGGTGAAATTTAGCACAAACTCATCTAGATGAGTGTATACCACGTTGCATTCCTGTGGAACTAGTGGTTTAGTATTGTCATGCTTACGAGAAGAAGAAGACATTTTGTAAAACAAAATGAAATTGTTAGTGTGCTTTTATAATTTTATGTATAGTGCAAATGTTATGACCTTAGGTTCATACAATGATATTATTAATTCACTTAAACCTAAATAGTGCATGTTCCACAAACAAAGTCCCCAACAACGACACCAATGACGAGTAGCAAGATATCCTTATGCCCAACCATATGAATGATGAAGCATTCATAGGCAAGTCGGTTGAATTCTGTGAACTTTATCATTTCCAATGCACTAGCCCTTTAGGGAAGTGAATCTAGCCTTAAGGTCAATTATAGTCCTCCCAATTACACTTATGATGCACGTTGGTATGGTTAAGTGTAACTGAGGCATTTGATTTTTACAATTTTGTATTTTATATTGTGGATTCTTGAAATGAAGATAAAAAGGATTTTAATTAACTAATATAAATGACTAATTAAATAATCAATTAAATAATCCTAACATAAACATATTTTCCCACTTTCTGTACATGTCTTGAACCCATGTATCCACTACTAGGTAACCAAACGTTACACTACTGGACGTACCAAGCAATAACATTGCTAGGATTACCAAGTGAATATGTATTATACTCGAAGTAGTTGTACTTATGTATTTAATCTCTAGCTTAATAATCTCATTAACTCAATTTCTAGAAAGTAATTGCAAAATAATTGAGAATAATTAAAAAGAAATTTGAAAACATTAAATGCATAAATAAAAGAGCTAATCTATTGAAAGTGCTACAAGGTTTTTTAGAAAGCTTGTCTTTATTGCCACACACATTGTTGTGTTCAGGTATAACAATTTTTGAATAAAAATCCGTACACTCAATGACTCCTACTATGAGCACTCAAGGAAAAAATTCTAACTTTCAAATGGAAAAAATGCAAGTGCTTTGCTACAATTGAAATCTAGACTTCCCATAAATGTAGCAGGTAGGCACATATTTATAGGCAATGGACAGACACCACATCAATGAGGACTTGTTAATGTAGCCAACCGACAATGACTCATCACACACCAAACTAACACACACACACACATCTACTTTTAGAATTAATGTGATTGGGTGCCTTCTAAATTTATCTACATTTTCTTTGATGTTGAGTAGAGTAGCAAGTAGTGGTAGTATTTATTTTTATTTTAATGTGTTTACTTGAATGTATTAAGAGTTATAAGTATCCTTGTTTGAAGAAAAACAATTTTAGGAAATTAGGGATTGACCAAATTGTTAAAAAGAATAGGGAGGAGGCAAGAGCTTTCATGTGTAGCCCATGGTCCAAGAGGCAAAATCCTCTAAAAAATGTGAATAGTAGTGAACCCCTATCATTGTAACTTATTTTTCATTTTGAGTTGAAGTATATAGAAGCTCTCCTTTTTTCTTTAATTCTTGAGTGTTCATGTACAAGCTTTGTGTAATTGGGGTAGCTCTCCTAGCTTTCTTTATTTTCTCTTCTTGCATTCTTGCAACATGGCTCCTCTAAGTTGAGGAGTGAATCCCCATTCAAATATTTTTCTCCCAAGTTCTTACATGCATTTCTCTCATAATTTCTTACATTTTATAGATTTTCATATCTTTTATGCATGCATATTTTAATTTCATGTTCTCTTATTCTTATGAAGTTGACTTTATGTTTTCTCATGTTAGTGATGAATAATTAAAGCATTTAGAAGTGTTTTATGTTCTATTTTGAGGGATTCACTTCCCATTCAAGTTAATTTCTATTTTTCTTCATATTCATGTTAAAGGATTTTAGCTCCTTTCATGGTGTGTAAGCTTGCTCTAAGATTCTTTAGATGTCAGCATCTTTCTTCAGGTTTGTCTCATGTTTCTAAAAGCATTTGAAGTCATTTAAATATGTATTCAAGAATTTATTCATGTTTATATGAGTTTTATGCATTTTTCATACATATGTTAAATCAAAGATCATTTGATGTTTATCTTTTAATTCAAGCTTGTCTCACCATGTTTAGAGACTAAGAAACATGTCTCTAGTCTTCATTATCAAGTTTTGAGTATTATATTTGTTCAAATTATCTTCAAAATTTTATTTTGGCATTCTATATTTTTTGTAATACGACAACTTTACCATGACTTATAGTAAATAGACTACTAGTTTTAGAATACATGAACTCATCATGACCCATGGTAAGTAATCACATTGTTACCACAATTTATGATTATAAACCATGACTTATGGTTCCCTTAGGATCTATTTTTTCAATAATCCCATGTTTTATGGTCTACTTGTGGGACAAATTTGCAGTATAAGTGATACCAAAAAGGTGAGAATGATCACTATGACCTAAAAAAATTTCTTGGCTAGCTGGTGGTTTTCATGAAATTTATTTTTTATAGATCATAACTTGTGGTAGGCTCATGGTATAAAAACACAACTTGATTATAACCTATAATCAGTCATCATGACTTATGCTATAATACCATGACTTGTGGAATTGTATATCATGATCTTGTAGAGACTTGTGGCTAATTCATAGTAAACAAAATTAACTTCAAAGATGATAAAATTTCTATTGTAGTAAGATTAGAAAAATTTTACTCCACTATCAACTTCTAACATATCTATATATTTATATATCTATATGTATGTATGTATTTATGTATCCAAACAATCAACATTCTAGTACATCATCAAGATAACTGCTATGGATAAACATCACAAGGTATTGTTCTAGTACATATATCATTTCAATATACACATTATATAATGCATAAAACATCATAGCTCATGGTATGTATAGTTCCATACCATTAGCAAACAAGTTAATCTTCCTCATAAATACATGCAATAATAAACACAAAATCATGGGGCCTAAATTCTCCATCACCTACATACAAAAGGGGTCAATATAACACTAAGTAGGAATCTTTACTCATTCCTTGTGAATGAGAAGTTTAATTCCATGCTAGAGAAGAGATTTGGGTATGTTAAACAACCTAAAATAAGGTTAGTACATCTCATGTGATAGTAGACATGTCATGTCACATAGTTTCAATCATATTTTAATCATCATCCAAAAAACTAACTCTCACATCAAGAATCTATCATATTAGCCAACCACATTGTTAAAGATTTGTGTTGGCACATTTAGCCATTTCATGGAACAACAAAGGTGATAAAATATGAATAAGCCATAGAAGATATTCAAAGCAAAAATATATATGATGGTTGAGCCTTATTGATATTTTATACTAGAAGTTTCATGAAGAAAATTAGGAAATGAAGATATAAGATTTTCATTTTCAAGAGTTAATATCAAGGAAAAAAAATTCATCATGCTCCTTTGCAAAGGGAAGGATGAAAAGAGTTGAAAAGCTAAAAGAGCCGACCCCGTTTATGGCTGCATCAATGAGAAATATCAAAGTCACTATTGTAAGGTTTGGATAATGTTTTTATTGCAAAAAAAACAAACAAAGTTCCAGCCACTGTACGCGTTGGGAGGAAATAGACGAAATTGCTGTAAAGAAATGAAAACAGTCTAGGAGAATGCCATTTTTTTTACAGGGATCACGTTGGTACCAAGGTAGGGGAATGCAAGGTTCTCTTTGCCCTGTAATGGCTTTCATTTCACGCAGAATCAACTATTCCTTTTGGCCCTAAATCAATGATGTCTCTACTGGTCACGTAGTGCCAAAAACAAACAAAAAATAATTTTTATAGGGATGCGGATTCAAGGTGGAAGAAGAACTCGCTTAGGCATTGCCACATCCAAGGCAGAAACCGTATTAATTTCAAATTTCTTATGCAATTGATCCACCTGCCTCTGATGATGCCGATGTGTCCTACAACGTGTACACCGCGTGAAGATTTTTTTGGCTGTTGTAGGGCTGTTCCTAACCTACCTTAGCTAATACCGAATTCTCTGATGCTCATATCTCTGTTACATTTTCCCTTAACCCTAAAATCTACGGCAGGAATTAAAAAATGATCTACAGAAACACAAAAACGCAGGAAGCCCTAAGAGAAATTGGGGCAAAAGAAAACAGTTCCAGGAAATAGAAAACCCCATGTCCAGGGCCATATGTCCAATACATCATTTCTATCTCCAGATCTTTCTCTTCCAGCAACCGAATGTACAGAACAACGACGCTGGATGCAGCGGCAGAGCCTTCTTCCACGGTGGTGGTTGCCAACGATTTCTAGTAAGGCGGGATATATTTTTTCGGAAGTATTCGATGGAAGTTCCAGGCCTAGCGCCTTCACATTCGAGCTTGGTGTTTTGAATTTAAATTTTTTCGGCCATTTTCATTCAGGTGCAAATGCACATAAAATATTTAGGATTAAGGTACTAGTAATATTTATGCCAAGGTAGATATTATATTATCGCCTTGTTTATAAACTCACTAAGAGCTTTAATAACCATTCTTCAAATTTTAAGTAAAAATGAATGGCTATTAAAGCTATAATTGTGAACAATTATATGAAATATTGGAATTATTTTTCAAAAGAAATATTTATATCCTAACTTCCTAACCTCCTAAGTTAATGCTTCCTAACTTGTTGGGCAAGTAATTTCCTAACTTGTTGGACAAGTAATCTTGTAATTGGTTGGTCATGTTACTTGGGAGAGAAGTTAGGTGAGATATTTTTAAATATGTAACTTCCCTACGTACCTTGGAACCCTATAAAAAGGCTTCAAAGGATTGTCTTGAAGATATTGCTTGTTTGAGCCTTGGAAGTTTGAACAATTCGTAGATATTAAATTTGGGATAGGTTTCTTGCGAAGTGTTTACTTGTGTCATTTTACCTTGTTTAAATATTTGAGGTCTACACAAATCTACTTTCTTTTCTTTTCTACTTATTTCCATCGAATCTTGCTTTATTTCTAGTTTTCTTGTGGAACTATCTCTTTCTCTGAGGAAAATTAGAAGTAGATTTGTGGAGTGGTGCTC